>JAOWBW010000487.1:0-502151 GCA_026119855.1 Campanula takesimana
GGGTCTTGACTCTCCTTTGGTCAACCGGAGGGATTTCTCGACACTCATTTTGGTCGAAGTCGGGATTTGACTCTCTTTTGGTCAATCAAATAATTTTTAACTGGGCTTACGTCAGGGGACGGCCAATTTTCTTTTCATATTTTTTAACCTGTTAACCTGGACTTACGAAGTACGGCCGGGGCTGAATAACATTCTTAACCTGGGCTTTCAAAGTATGGCGGGTTTAATTTTCAACAAAGCGTCTTACGTCCATCTATGGATTGCCCGGACACATTTTCAGTGGGAACCTAATTAATTTTCTAGGTCAAAAGCAAATTGCATGAGCCCTAAAAAGGGGGGAAAATTCTGGTGCATTTCTTGGATAGATTTAAATGGAGCTTTAAATGGGTGATGTCACAAAGCCATTTAATCAAGAAACCATATTTTTGTCAGGGACAAAGTAGCCGTACGGCTAGAGGAGTGACGTTTCTTCCCAATAAATTTGTTCCAGGCCGGTCATCTTCTTCATCATCACAGCTTGGAGTCCAACAGCAGTTTTTCACCTTCCCTTTTCGACATTTTCCTTCCATGGATCCTTTCCTCATGGACAAGCCACAAAAATTGCCTAAAGTTGACCAAGAATGTTTTGAAGGTAACTTAGGCTTTGGATGAGACATCAAATGGGAAGTCACAAGGACATATTCAAGTCCAAAATTTGGTCTCCGGTCTCTTTGGTCTCTCAAAGAGTTCATCCCAGATCTCGAGCTTCTGAGGGCCGCCGCGTCATTCTGGGACGTGAGGAGGCACATATACTGTTTTTTCTTACAACGAGATCACTCCGACTTACGAAGATTTCAAAGCTCTAGTGGGTGGCATAGACACAGAGGTCGTCGCTCTTCCTCAGTTGATGATACCACTTGTGTTGAGAGATTGGTCTCTCTCCTCGACATTCCTTTGGAAGAGGCTCAATGTATGGTCATTAATCCGACTTTCATTGATATTTCCGACCTTCCCAAGAATCATGGAGCGTTCCGATGAGGCTTCTTGGAATGCTTTCGGGCTATGCGTCTTCCTTGCTTTCTTCTACATGGTGGGTTCCAAGGGTACTTGCCACCGGTTTTGTTGAGTGTGCTCGAGGGAGTGTCTGGCGGGCAAAGACATCGTTCCTTTGGTCTTAGGCGAGACTCTCCATGGTATGTACCGTTTAGCTTTGGGAGACGGTTTTATGCGCAGTGGTAGCCCTGCTTTGCTTACTTTATGGCTGAGGGAGAGGTGGTGGCCGTCCCTGAGGCTCCTCTTTCTCACAAGCCATGGTCGTATTCTTTGAGAGGGCTAATCTTGGATTTAGCTCAGAGCGACTGGGAGATTCATATGGCTCGCCTTAAGACTGAAGAAATCCGTGGGGGGTGCCACATTGGCACAAGTAGCGGGAGTGTCAGGATGGTTCCCCCTTTGTTCGGGTGCCGGGCCTTTTGGGATCGTCCTTTTACATCCCTTCTTGGTCCGCCGGCAGTTTGGCTTGTTACAGACTCCTGTGTTGGAGTGTCGAATGTCAATCCGGAGCATTTGAGGCTTTCGCCTTTATCCATGTGGGACCCTACTACCACTTTCCTCTTTTCCCAGTTGTGGACCCATTCCCTTTTTCCCGTTCGGGCACTCCTCAGGGGTGCAGCTAGCACGATTTTGACCACTGTTTACTTGGATTGGTACGAATAGACCATGGGACAGACTCAGAGGCTTATTGAAGAGAGGCGTGGGGACATCCTTGGAGGAGATTGTGTCTCTAGTAGGGTTTTGAGGGAGGCCGAGGCCGTGACGAGCGGCCATAACTTTACTGAGACGCTATTGAAGACTATCAAGCTCTCGTTGAGAGGAGGAAAGCGGTGATGCCTAGAATCGAGGGGCGGCTCGAGGACTTTCGGGACCGCGTGGCGGGTTGACACAGCTCTAAAAGCGGCGGCCTAATTGACGATGCCGGGCGGGCTCCTAACTTAGGGAGGAACGAGATCGAGCTTTTTGATGTGAAGAGGAAGAATACTCGGAGGAGTCACAAGAAGAAATGGAGGGGTGAAGGTCATTGATGGCCTTACAGTCCTAAGCATCCACTCATTGTCATTGCAGACACATTAGTTTTCTTAAGTGTTTATTAGTCTTTTAGCCTGTTGCCCGAGGTCAAGAGTAGACCGTGCTTGAACTCATCAAAGAAGTGTTTTAACTGTAATGAAAGTGGTTATCGAATGAATTTCTTTGGAGAAACAAAATTTGAATTTCATTTATTTTTAGACCGGACCAATAGTTGGCTGCCTACGTTCCCCTTTTACAAGTAAGACTAAGGGGCTCAGGTCATCGTAGTTCTTTTCCAACAAATTTTGATGCAAACCTTGCTTTTTTCTCTAGACTGCCCTAATGGGTTTTCAATCTAGGTATAATATATATATATTATTTATTTTATTTTAAACATAATATCGGCGAAGCTTATCACCATTGACAGGATGCACGAAAGGATTCCCATCCAAATCTGCAAGTCTCATTGCGCCTCCTGAGAATATCTCTTGTACGACAAAGGGGCCAATCCATACGGGTTCCATTTTCCGTCAGGGTTAGACCTTCCTGGGGTTTTTCTTTGAGCACCAAATCCCCGACCCGAATCTCGCGAGGCTTCACTCTTTTGTTGAAGGCTCGTGCCATCCTCCTTGGTAGGCACGGATGTGTTCCATCGCTCTTAAGCGGCGTTCATCCAAGAGGGCTAACTCATCATGTCGGCTCTGAAGCCAGTCCACTTCGTGGATTTGATTTTGCAACAGAACCCTTAATGACGGAATTTCTAGTTCGGCCGGTAGTATGGCTTCCATCCCATACGTCAGAGCAAATGGGGTTTCCCCTGTGGCGGTCTGACCGAGGTTCGGTATCCCCATAATGCTAGGTGTAGCTTATCGGGCCAATCCTTCCTCGGGTTGCCATCTTCTTAATGATCCTTTCGAGTGTTTTGTTGGCGGCTTCTACCGCTCCATTGGTTTGAGGCCTATATGGGGAAGACTTGTGGCGGGTGGCCCAGAATTCTTGAAATAGTTGGTCTCACTCTCCCTCGAAGTGTGAGCCATTATCTGTGATGATTTCATTTGGGGACCCCATACCGGCACATGATGTTTTTCCTTGATGAATAGTGCCACCTTCTTGGAAGTAAGGACCTTGTATGATTTGGCTTCAAACCCACTTCGTGAAGTAATCCACGGCCACCAAGACGAATTCGTGCCTGTTGCTTCCTAGGGGAGTGATTTTCCCGATGATGTCAATGCCCCAAGTGGAGAAAGGCAAGGGGTTGTCATGCAATACAAATGGTGGGGCGGCAGGTGATTAAGGTTGGAGAACCGCTGGCACTTGTCACAATTTATTCACGAATTGTATACAATCGGTTTCCATCGAGATCCAAAAGTATCCCATCCGCAGGATGACTTGCATTAATGCCCTGGCATTCATGTGCGGGCCACATACCCCATTGTGGACCTCCCTCATGAGCTCTTTTGCTCTTTCTGTGCTTATGCATCTTAAGAGAAGCCCTTGATGGCGCTTCTTATACAGAATATCTCCCAGAATGAGATAGTGAGAAGCGAGTCGTTTGAGGGCCGCCGCGCTCTTGGCTTTGATCCCATCTTTGTATTCCCCTTTCTAATTTAGGAGGGAGGCCTCCCCTTCTCTGAGGAACTGGTAGATCTGGGTGTACCACGGCTCATCTATTTCCTCCGAGCCCTTTTCAATTTCACAGCAATACGCCGGGTTCTCCTTTCTCCCGACTCTGAAAGGCTTTATCGACTTTCCTTCCGGAATTTCTACCAACGAGGCCAAAGTGGCTAAGGCGTCGGCGAAGCGATTTGGTCCCTCGGCAAGTAATGGAAGCTGACCCTTTTGAACTGTGTCATGAGTTCTTCCATGTGGGCGTGATACTTTTGCAGCCCCGGATCCAACGTTTTCCATTTGTTTGAAACTTGGTTGATGATCAAGGCTGAGTCCCCATACACCTCCAATTCTTTCACATTCCTTTCCAAAGCAGCTTCCAGGCCCGCTGTGCATGCCTCATATTCGGCTGCATTGTTGGTTACTTCAAAATTCAATTTGATGGCGATGGGCGTATGCTCGTCTTTGGGGTCAATCAGAAGCATACCGATGCCATTTCTCTTTTGTTTGCGGCTCCATCAAAGAACAGTTGCCATTTGTTTTCCTTCTCAAGGGTAAAAATCCCTTCATGGGAACTGTGGTTCAGGTTCTCCCTCTTCGTTACTGGGGAAATCCGCTAGGTGTTCGGCCATAACCCTTCCCTTGACTGCCTTCCTCAACACGTAACTGATGTCATATTCGGCCAAAAAGAAAGACCATTTGGCAAGCCTCATTGATAAGGACAGTTTTTCCAGTAAGCATTTGATAGGGTCAATTTTTGAGATCAACTATATCGGGTGGGCGTGCATGTAGTGTTTCAACTTTCTCACAACCCATACCAGTCCGGCGCAAGTTTTTTCTATTACGGAGTAGTTGAGCTCACTTCCCTGCAGCTTCCGACTCACAAAGTAGATGGCATTTTCCAGCTTGGATTCTTTCTTCTCTTGGGCCAACATAGCTCCTATCGAAGTATCTATTACCGTCAAGTAAAGCAAGAGTGGCTTTTCCCTGTGCGGTGGGCGGAGAATCGGTGGATGGATAAGGTAGGCTTTGATCTTGTCGAAGGCCTTTTGACACTCCTCATCCCATTCAACCTCGGCATTTTCTTCAGTAATTTGAAGACGGGTTCACAGGTGGGAGTGAGCTGATTGATGAAGCGGCTGATGTATTGCAGTCGCCCCATTAATGCCTTCACTTCTGTCTGGGTGCGGGGAGGTTTCATTTCTACGATTGCTTTGACCTTTTGCGGATCGATCTCAATACCCCGTTCGGAACTATGTACCCTAAAACCTTTCCTCGGGAGACTCGAAGGTGCATTTTGCCGGATTAAGCCTCATGGAGTGTTTCCTTAACCGGTCGAAGAACTTCCTCAAGTCAATCAAGTGCTGGCCGTCAGTTCCTTTAGAGTGTATGATCATGTCGTCAACGTACACCTCTATTTCTTTGTGAATCATGTCATGGAATAGTTCTGTTGCTGCTCTTTGGTAGGTAGCCCCGGCATTTCTTAGTCCAAAGGCATCACCGTGTAACAAAAAGGTGAAGGCGGTCTTTTCTTGGTCTTCCTCGGCCATTTTAATCTGATTGTATCCGGCGAAAACGTCCACAAAGGATTTTACCTCAAAACTAGAGGTCGTATCCACCAACATATCAATGTTTGGGAGGGGAAAATCGTCCTTGGGACTTGCCTTGTTGAGGTCTCTGAAATCGACACAGCATCGGACCTTCCCATTGGCTTTTGTGACGGTGACTATATTAGAGAGCCATGAGGGGTATTCTATAACCCGTATAAAGCCAACTCTAAGTAACTTTTCTATCTCCTCCTTTACTTGCAGGGACTACTCGGGTTTGATTCATTGGAGCTTTTGCTTGACTGGTTTTATTTCCAGATCCAAGGGGATCTTATGCTCCACGATCGAGGCATCCAACCCCGGCATGTCTTTGTAAGACCAGGCGAACACATCCACATACTCTCTAAGCAATTTAATCAAGGCCTCCCTCTCATCCCCTTTGAAGTAGCCACCCACTTGTGTTTCTCTCGGTTCTTCCTCGGTACCCAAATTCACTTTGGTCAAAACCTCTTCGGCAGCTTGGGCACGGTTTCCTCTTGATCGGCAACCTGCTTTGTGAATTTTTTAATGTATTGTTCGTTTAGTGTGTCTGCTTTATTAGTTGATTCATTATTAACCGTTTACAAGTTATTAGTTAATTTATCATCTAATAAGTGGCAATGAGGGGATACTCGGAAAGGTCCATCATTTCATTTAATGCAAACGGAAATACAACATTGGCTATGAGTTCATAGTCTTCGGGCGTGAGGCCCTTGGACGAGAATGACTCAAATTCAAAGAGGAGGGACTGGGGAGACTCGATTACATTGGACCCTATAACACTACACCCAAGAGGTCGAGGAACCAATCCAAGCACTGCGGTCATTTCCACTTGCTAGCTACTGGCCCGGAAAGAGTAGCCCAATTCTTTAGCGGCATGTTAGTGGGTACAAACCGAGGTGCGAGGGTCGAAGCTTCCTATTGGCCCGTCTCCTATTGCAGCGACCATTTCTTTCCTGTGATCAATTAGGCTAGGTAGAACCGTGTCTTCCTCAAACAGTTCTTGCATCATTGTCCCATCCCACCCGTTTTCTTCAGCCTTTTCCTTTGCCTTCCCAGTAGGCGTCTTTTCGATCTCATATTTGTCATACTGGCCCCAAGTGGGTTCTTCCTCTCGGTTGCCTCCTGCTGCAGACAAACCCTCGAACTGTTTTATCACCCCGGACACTCCTTTGGAAATATGCTTGTGCCTTGCGGGTGTTCCGGGCGTGTCAAGGAATACTCTCCTGATAGGGTTGGCGGTCTTTCCTCGGAACCTTTTAAGGTCTTCTTGCAGTCGGTCCCAGTTGGTCACCATTGCCTCCTCTCCCTCCGAGGTCCCGATTTGCGTTCCCCCCTTAATGAAGTAGCGTCTTATGTCAAAAGTGTAGGGGCGGAGGTTGGGAGCTTTATAAGGGATCCCTTGGGCCTTGGCTCGGCTTTTCTCTCGGGCCATCTTCTTGTCCATCGCAAGATCCCCAGGTTTCGGCTCATACCCCAAACCATGGAGCATCTTTTGCTCCTTGATTTTAATAACCCTGTGGGTCCCTTGGAGCCTCCTTCCTAGACCAAGCCCCGGGAGATAGTGCATCAGGCGCATCATTTTCATGGTGGGGGGAATCTTGTCCTTGGTATGTGTGAGGTCCATGCAATAGACGTGGGTCTCAGATGGTATCCCTGTGAAGCCGGTCAAGACTATACCACTCCCTTCATGTTGGATTTCCAATACGGGGATCACATTTGTGTTGGTCCCACCTGTAGTGACGTTATCCCCGTAGATTACTGTCAAATTCCGTCCCTGTACAAATTTTACACATTGATGTAGGGTGGAAGCGACCCCATTGACTTTGTGTAGCAAAGGGCGCCCCAGCAAGGCGGTGAAAGAAATGGGGATGTCCAGACTTGGAAGTCAGTCGGCATTTTCTGTTCCCCAAACCATAAATTCAAAGTTGCCACCCCAAGAACCGACCGGGCTATGGAGTCGTATGCTTTGACAGTTACCAAAGAGGGTCTCAGATTCGTCGTCTTGAGACCGAGTAAATCCATCATTTTAGCTGGAAGGACGTTCATAGCCGAGCCATTATCAACCAATACTCATGGGAGACGGCGCCCAACCAACTGCACTGTGATGTACAAGGCTTCATTGTGGTTATCCCCAGACTTGGGCAAGTCCAAGTCGGTGAACGTGACTATATTCCCATAGTGGATGCTTCCAATCATTTGTACAGCCTCTTCGGGGTAGCGTGGTGTGTGTGGTGGGGACCATGGTCGGGCCAAATGCTCCTCCAACTTGAGCTTGTGAGGGTATGACGAAGTGAGAAGGGACCACAGAGAGATGTTGGCCTGCGTATTCTTAAGCTGGGTGAGAACGGGATCCTCTCTTTCAAGATCGGGGTGCTTGTTTCCCTAGTAAACGGTGGTGGCGAACGGTATTCCGGTGGCGGTGGTTTTTTAGGATTCTCGGTGTGTACTTGTCCGGAACGAGTTAGGACGTTCACTTCGGGGGGTCACAATCCTTTGCTGGCTTTTCCATAGGCATGGGTGGGTTCTTGGTTGAGTAGGGCCATGCCTCTTTCCTCAGCTCATTTACAGTGACCATCCCTTGCCTGGTGTAGACAGACTCACAGAGTTTTTCAAATGAAACTGGGTAGTCGCCTTGTTCTTTTCCCATCCCTACAGTTTTGCGGAGTTTTTCAGTGTCAACATGCAGCAGTAATGATCCGGGAGTATCGGCCCGTCCTCAAACGGAGGTGAGGGTGAGAGTGGCGGTAGTGACAGGAAGTCATCTAAGGTAGGGAAATTTTCTTCTTCTCCCGCAGGTGGGTTTAAAGAGAGTACGGGGGAAGACACCTCATCCTCGCTTTCACACAAAGCTCGAAGCTCTTCGCGGGATAGGGAACGGGCCGCCTCTCTCATCTGTGCAAGGTGCCTCCCGTAGTCATATTCCCCCGGGGTTCTTGCAGCCTCTATACCTTCGATTCCGTGATGACAACACTGTCTTATTACTCTTTCACTGCTTGACGAGTCACCAACTTCCATAACATGGTAGTGCTCATCATAGGGAATGCAACATCTGTTTGGGTCGTGGTCAATGCTTCCCAAAGCTCGTTTGATGGCTATTTCCATTTCTTCCGTGCAGTCTTCGTAGGTCAATTTGTGTTTAGTGAGCTTAATCACTTTTAATTTGCCTTCTTGGCCCGGAACCTTTGCGCTCATCACGGTAGTCATCATGTTGTCAGGAGGACATTACATCTTTCCCTTTCGCATGCAGTCCCACAAAATGTCTTTCCATCTTTCCCCAACTTTAATCAAAGGGGTGTTGAATTCCCAAAGAGTTATTGTTGTCGTATCCCCAAATTCGATCATGTTCACCCTGCTTTGGCCAAACTCAATCATGTTGACCATCTCATTGTTCGGGAACGGGTTATTGACCACGTTCGGCCCCCTGGGGTGTTCGAGTTTCCCTTTAGCAATCAAATCTAAGATAATGCGTTTCACTATGGAGCAATCATCGGTGTTATGCCCATGGTAGTTGTGGAAAGCACACCATTTGTTCTCATCTGTGAACCTTTCCGGATTTTTGGGCTGAAAGTTGATCAAAGGTTTAGTGAGGCCTTGCTTCACTAATCCCTCAAAGACTTTGCTAATGGGCATTTCCAAAATCCTCAAACCTCACATAGGGGCGTTTTTCAGAATTGCCCGGCTTTGGTAAGACCTGCTTTGGGCCTTCCCCTTGGATGTTGTTGATGACCCCCGAGACTTCTTTCCTTTTGCTCGTGGTGGGAGGTCGGTATCGGTAAGAATTGTTATGCCTTGGGAGGCGGATTGTTCACTGAGAGCCTTCTCAAACTTCGACCCTGCGGTTACCATGGCCCGGAGATTGGGGTAGAAGTGATGGCTGATTAGAGCACGCAGCTGCGGTTTTAAGCATGATTGGAAGATGTTCCAACTGTTCGTCCTCGATGGGGGGTTAGAGATTTCCCCAAGTTTACAGTTCCAACGCTTGTAGAACTCACCGATCGGCTCGTCGCCCTTTTGCAAGGTGCTTTGCAAGTCGGTGCGGTTGGTTTCCCACTCCAGGTTGGATCGGTACTTTGTGAGGAATGCTTCCTGAATGCGACCCCAACTTACTCGTGATTCGTCCTTGAGGTTGAAAAACCATTTAAGAGCGTTCCCTCTCAGGGATAATTGGAAGTGATTACCCATTTGCTATACAGTGCAACCCTTTGCCCTCATTGCTAAAGTGTCGGCATTGAGGTGGGTTTGTGGGCAAGAAGTCCCATCAAACTTGTCTATTTCTGGCATTTTGAACTTATGCGGAAGAGGCACAATCTTGTCGGGATCAGTAACTCCCGATGAGGTTTTCTTTCATTCAAAGTCTCAAACTTTTCCTCCATCTGTTTCAACTTCTCGATCAGCCACCCCATTTGAGGATTCACTTGTGGGCTGGAATTGATGGATCCCATGGTCCGGGTTTTTACCGGCATCACCGTTGGAGGCACAGTGGTGGATGGTATATTCTGAGGAAGGCTTTGAGGTGGCACATGGGTGTAGACGTACCCATACCCTTGGTCATTTGCCGGGGTATACGGCGGGGGTGCCTCGGAGGTTCGGGCTGCCGGGTAGTGGGATGGGAATGCCGCCCCTTGTGATGTAATTGGTAGGGTCGGTGGTGGTAATCCGGCAGTGGCCGGGGTTGAAAAGGCTTGGCCCATCGGGATTGGGCCATATGGGTTGAACCCGGGAGGATATGAGGATGGACCTCCTGGAAAGGTGAAGGGAGCTTGTGTGGCTGGCACATTTGATTGAGTTGCGGTTTGATATGGGGGACGCGAGGTCGCCACATTGGGGTAGGTTTGAGGTGGGGGAACCCTATTGTAATCGCGAGGCGGCATGTTCTCCATTTCATCTTCGTCTGTGATTTCAATGAATCTCCCATCATTTTCAAATATCACAGCTACTCCCCTCTGTCTCATGGCCTCTACAACCTGTCTCTGTGTGTCCTCTTGATGTTTCCTAGTGATTTCTTCCCGGTCCCTGGCGGCCTCCAAAGCTTGTATCAACTCTTCCTTAGTAAGCCCATTCGGATCAACCGCATTGTCACCCCCACTACTACTTCCTGCCGGACTAGTCATTCGGAGTACCTGAGTGAAACTGTTGATGAACTGTCGGACTCGGCACTGAACAGACGCTGACCCGGAACTCTGACCCACTTCTTACGAGCTGCGAGGGAGAGGAGGGTTCAGTTTAGGCTCGGGTTTCATTTCGGGCAAAGGTTTAGGGCTCATGCAACATTCCTACCTAATTATTGATTATTTCATTCATGTTTACTTAAAACATGTTTTAATCCTACTTGGTTGGAAAAGATTCCTCTTCTTTTTCGCAACTATTCTAAATCATGGATCAGTGGAGGCCTTCACTACGTCTATAGACCCCTCGTTTTTCACCTGCCTTGCACACTCCCAAAGACGGACTATCCTGGGCGAGGATCCTATAGGGCAAGCGGCTTCCACCGACCGAAATAAATGATCATAAGGTCTAGTGCGTCGCGAGGCTCCTGATGTGCGGGTCACCCTAATCATGATTAAGCCCCAGTCGGGATCGAGACTGTTCTGAAGGCTGCACCGATATTCTGACACGACCCCATTTTGAATGAGGTGTCTCGATCCTCGACCATGGGCTTAAGGATGATTATCATGACACGTTCATTAGGGCTTAACGACAGGTGTTACCCCATCTTGAGCACATGACTTTTGTTAATTGTGGTCGTCATTAACACACGAGTTAGAGGCGGGTTAGGCCACGCTTGCATTACATCAAGGAGTCATAACCCGGGCATTAACTTGGCCACAATTGACTTTGGACACATGCGTAGAGATAAAGGCAACGTGAACTAGACCAAAAACCAACCAAAGTCACGGTATTTGTGTGTCACGGACATGTGTGGTTGACTCGGCTCGGAAGGGGAGGTGGAGTGGACCCGTGCGCGCTCGAATGGAACAAGAGCGCCAATCGAGCTGCATCTGGCATCCATCCCGGGTTTAAAGGGTAGTTGGAACGTGCAAGGCCAAGTACGCGTTGTGTGAAGTCAATTCTATATTCCCTTTTTGGAGTCAAAAATAGAGATTTTTATTTTGTTTTTCAACATGATGAGCATAGCATAAGCAAGATATGAACAAGTATGAACAAGCGAGTAAGCATCTTATACACACAATGAATCAAAAGAACATGATTGAACAAAGACCAAAACTTGTACATGTACCAAGTTGTGCACAACCAAATAATTTTTGAATCAAACATTTTGTCAAAAGAACAATCTTTACATTGAAACCATTTGTACAAAGCAAGTTGTGCACAACACGAAGAGTCAAGAAATTTTTACAAAAAAGGGGTTATGCACAACGAGATTTTGGAAACCATTTTTATTGACAAGAGGTCATGCATAAAAAGTTTTAAAAACCAAGTTTTGTCCAAAATAATAAAGGTAATGTGCACAAGTAGGGCTGTAAATTTGGAACCTGGACAAGCAGAAGAAGAAGGCAATTCAGAATGTTGCTGCCCTGCACAAAATTGTTAATTTGCAACATTCTGGCCTTTTACCAAAGTAGCCGTACGGCTAGATCAAGAGGGTTGAGATTTTATCTCAGTTTCTCCAACTTTTGATCATCATGCTCCAATTCATTGCATTTCCAGAACGTATGCACTCAAAACAGTTCAAACAGAAACAACAAAAACACACAATCACGCACAAAGTTAACTAACGGAGACGGGAGTTTGACCCACACAAAAGTGCTTCCAAAGCTTCTAAAAATAAGTTCGTAAGCACTCTATTCCCCAGCGGAGTCGCCACTGTAAGGATCCTGCCCCAAGACAACATGTGTCAAAGGAGAAATACCCAAACACGGTTAACTTTCCTAACGAAAAAGAAACGGAGTCGCCACATTTGTTAATTTTAAACCCAACAAATGAAAATGGTTAGAGAAGGTGAGTTCGGAGGTCAGGTTACACTTTGGGAAGAACATATTTGCGGTTCACCCAAAGTGCCTCGGAAGGAACCGAGTCTCCCTTGTTAGTTTGAAAATGTGCATGTGTGTGTGTGTATTTAACGGAAAAGTTTCTATTATTGGTTTTATTTGGAAAAACTTAACTGAAAGGGTCTGTTTATCAAGAAAATAGGGATTAGAGGGAAAAACAGACATTTTTCCCCCTGTTCCCAACATAGCCGTACGGATGTACAGGCCGTTTCCTGGGATTTTACAGTTCAGTCAAGAACAGTCCAGTTTCAGAGCAGAAACAGAACATTCTGTTGAAACTGGACAGAACTGTTTTGATTCCAGTTTGTTTAAAATACTTTATAAATTTAAATGCAACATTCCTATGCTAAATTATCATCACTTAGTCCCCAAAACAAGTATTTGGGTGTGATCATAAGCAATCATGAGAGAAAATTGGAAAAGTTGATGAACATGCCCTTTGGGCCAAAATTGACCATTTGGTGATTAAAGATTGGAACTTTATCCTCAAGATGGAATTTTTATGACTTATTAACCTTCAAAGAGTCAAAATAACATGTAAAGATTGAATCTTTATAACCCCAAAGGGGACTTTAGAGCTAGATCATTGTTGGATGATAAAGATGGAAGCTTTATCATCCAAATGATCATTATTACCAACTAAACAAGAATGTAAATGACAATCAACAAGCCATGATCATCTAGGTTTGAACCTATTCCACACAAAGCATGGAGGGCACCTTGGATCATCTCATGGCTTGGACAAGAGAAATATAGAGTAATATATGTATATTTGCTTGAATGGACAAGTCTTGCATAAATGTAAAGTGCTTGAATGGACAAGTCTTGCAAGTAATGTAAAAGTGCTTGAATGGACAAGTCTTGTAAATAATATAAAGATTAACATAACTTAAATAAAGATTAAAGATAAAGTAGAGTTATAGATGAAGAGAAGGGGGGGGGGAGAAGGTGGCTTTACTTATTTTGGTTTAGCCAATCTTCCTTTCTCTCTTTTCACTCTTTGTTTCACTCTTCTCATACTTCTGTAGTGATTTTGACAGAGTAATCTCTCTTATGTGGTTTCTCCCCCCCCCTGAAATGATCAGCATGGGGTTCAATTTACAGAGGCTGAGGGTGCCCAAAGTAGCCGCACGGCTCAACCCCTCACGCGCCCAAACCATCCGTACGACTCGACTTGGCGAGCTTCTGGATTTTTCCAAGTTTAATTCCAGTTCAGTCCTGGAATATCAGGTTTATCCTAGTGAGGTCCTGGCCCATTGGTTTATCCCTCAATGGTACCAAGAATTCCTCTAAAGTAGGTCGATTTCAGATTGGGGTACTTACAAAATCTGAATTTTTCGAAGGGGTCCGACCGGACCAGTGACAAGACCCGGCTGGACCTGCTGGTCTGGAGCGAGTTTTGGGCAGTTGGTTTGGGTGCGGATCTTGGGGTTTGAATTTCCTATTTGTTTTGATCTTGTGATTCTAAGATTGGATCAGAGTTTGGATGGCTAACCTACGTTCATCGAGATTGTGTTTCCCAAACTTGATCGCATTCAAATTTTCAAAGATAAAACGAAGTTAGAATTATGAAGAGTTCATAATTGCTAAAATTGAGAAACAAAATTCTTGATTCAAAGATTGGAGATCCATGTGGAATTGTGGATGCAATTGGCCTACGTTCATCGACACCATCTATTGCTAAGTTTCGGCCACATGGACTACTTTCTTGGTTTCTTGAATTAGTGCGGAATTGTGGATGTCATATGGCTTAGTTTCGGCCGCACTTCTTGTTGTCTTGATTTGGAGATAATAACCAAAGTTGAAATAGTTTCATCCTCATAATTATAGAGAAACTAATGACACATAAATATTATGTTTAAATTAATGATTATTAATTTAGTGACTAAACTTGATGCATAACATGTTTATATTATGTGCTCATAAATGTGTTGTATGCTATATGCATTGAACCTTCATAAAAGTTTTAAGTCCTTTCTGCCATGCCATGATTAAAACACTTGTAAGTACATGGGTGAAATTCATGTGGGCTCGCCTCCGCGAGGTGCATTAATTTTATTCATATATGAGCAAGATGAGGTTCATTAATTTAATGTGGGTTCGCCTCCGCGAGGTGCATTAAATTGAATGGTTCTTATACGTTTAAAATGGTTGGACTTAATTAGGCGTCAAAACAGTTTTGGGTCTAGGCAAAGATGAGATTTAACATGCTTTTTAAAATTGGATTTCTTAAAGAATCTCGTAAAAGAATCTAAGAGTCATATGGGATATGATTGACATGATTATCTACCTAATTAATTTAGTTTTGAGCGGTCCGCCTCCGTGGACTCAAAGTTAAATTAAAGTTGGATCTTAGCCCATTTAAATTATATTATACATTGAGTGTATAAGAAGGTTATATAATTTAGTGGGAGTATTTTTTTTGGGAAAAATACATTGTTAATTTCTTTAATGAAACTGGTACTTATTAAATTTGAATAATTTTGCATAATTGTAGATAATGACTACCAACACTCAATCAATTTCGTTGCGATCGATCCTTGAGAAGGATAAGCTTCAAGAGAATGGTACTAACTTTATGGATTGGATCCGTAGCCTTATAATAGTTCTAAGGTAAGAAGATAAGTTGTACATTCTCGATGGGCCTCTTCCCGATGAACCAGAAGCCACTAACCCTAGGGCAGAAAGAGACAGTTACAAGAAACATCGTAATGATTCTAGAGATGTAAGTTGTCTCATGCTTGCTACTATGTGTAAGGATCCCACCCCGCGCGCGGAAAATGCGATGGATGTATGGGGCGAAACGCCAAACACGGGAACCGGTCAAATTTAACGGAGTCGCAACATTTTGTTAATTTTAAACCCAACAAAATGACAAAGGTTTGAGTTCAAAGGTTTGGAGGTCAGGTTACAACTTGGGAGGAGTTTTTACGTCCTCTCAAGTTGCCTCGGACAAAGCCGAGTCTCCCTAAGTTAGTTAAAATGTGCATATGTGTGTGTGTGTATTTAACGGAAAAAAATCTGTTATTGATTTTATTTGAGAAACTCGGCTGAAAAAGGGGCCTTGAGTGATAAGATAAAGGTCAGAGGGCAAAACAGGCAATTTTGCCCTCCTACCTAATGTAGCCGTACGGCTGGATGAGGTAATTCTGGGGTTTTACAGTTTGCTCAAGAACAGTCCAGTTCAGAACAGAAACAGGGCATTCTGTCTGAAGCTGGACAAACTGTTTTTTATCCCAGTTTGCAAGAAATCATTTTACAGGTTTTATAACATCATTCGTATGCTAAATGATCATCACTTGGTTCCCCAAAACAAGTATTTGGGTGTGATCATGAGCAATCACAGGAGAAAATCAAGAAAGTTGATGAATGTCCCCTTTGGACCAAAGTTGGTCATTTGGTGAATAAAGATTGGAACTTTATCACCAAGATGACATTTTATGACTTAAAATCCTTCCAAGAGCCAAAATAACACATAAATATTGAATCCTTATGACCCAAAAGTGGGATTTTGAGGCTAAACCAAAGAGGAAAATGATGAACACTAAGGTTTCATCACCCTCATGATTATCATGGCCAAACAAGCATAACATTTAGATGAATAAGGAATGTAAATGACAATCGACAAGTCTATGAGTGTCTAGGTTTAGAACCTCTTCCATACAAGGTATGGAGGGTACCTTTGAACTTCTCATAGCTTGGACAAGATAGTAATGTAATAGATAGGTATATAGTGCTTGATAATGGACAAGTCTTGCAAGAAATAAAATGTGCTTGAAATGGACAAGTCTTTGCATGAATGAAGAGTAAATACATGTATAACCAAGATATAAGAAAGAAAATAAGAGTAAGATAAAGAGAAAGGAGGGGGGAGGTGGCTTTACCTATGATGGTTATGGCCAATCTTCCTTTCTTCTCTCCTTTTTTGGTTTGTGATCACTCTCACTCTTACTCTGTGGTAATTCCAGCAGAGTGACCTCC
Source organism: Campanula takesimana (assembly GCA_026119855.1). Taxonomy (NCBI): domain Eukaryota; kingdom Viridiplantae; phylum Streptophyta; class Magnoliopsida; order Asterales; family Campanulaceae; genus Campanula; species Campanula takesimana. Next base: position 16,232 of record JAOWBW010000487.1, read on the forward strand.
CTAATGTGTATTTATCCCCCCCCCCTTAAATGATCACCAAGGGGTTCTATTTATAGGGACTGAGGGTGCCCAAACCAGCCGTACGGCTAGGCCCCTCTAGTACCCAAAGCATCCGTACGGCTCAGCCTGGCGAGCTTCTGGATTTTTCCAATTTTATACCAGAGTAGTCCTGGAATTTATAGCTTATCCTAGGGAGGTCCTGGCCTATTAGCTTATCCCTGAAACGGTGCTAAGGCTACCTCTAAGATAGGTTGGTTTCAGGTTGGGGTACTTACAGAGCCCCTCGGCAACGTCGCTTCGAAGGAGCGGGGTTGTCGATAGAAATAAGCATCCCAATCTGACGGGACGACGGATTTAACCGATTTTGGTTGCATAGCTGGACCTAGTGGTATAGGATTCCTACGTATCCCGTTCGCGGGGAATCAAGCCTAACGTAGTTCGGGGGTACGCGGGGTTACTAAGGTCCGCAAGGAGGCATGACTCTAGGGGTCAGAGGCGAGACATGGTCAACTTGGCTCTATGGGAGAGGGTTGACTTGCTGGGGATATGGTCAACTTGACTCTATAGGAGAGGGTTGACTCATACAGGACAGATTTTTACTGGGCTTACGTCGGGGACGGCCTATGGTGACTATTCTAAGTCCAAGCTTGACCGGGGTCAACTCCATCTTTGGGGAGATTGACGGGAAAATTGGTCTTACGTCCCTCTAAGGACTGCCGGGACAAAGGCTCTATCCTATAATAACTATTCTAAGTCTAAGCTTGACCGGGGTCAACTCCATCTTTGGGGAGATTGACGGAAAAACTGGTCTTACGTCCCTCTAAGGACTGCCGGGACAAAGGCTCTAGCCTATAATGACTATTCTAAGTCATAGCTAATGGGCTTACGTCGGGGATGGCCAAGACAAAGGCTCTAGCCTATAACGACTATTCTAAGTCATAGCTAATGGGCTTACGTCGGGGACAGCCATATTTTGACAACAAGTTTTTTAACTGGGCTTACGTCGAGGACGGCCAATTTCGACAACAAACTTTTAACTGGGCTTACATCAGGGACGGCCATATTTTCTCAACAAATTTTTAACTGGGCTTACGTCAGGGACGGCCATAATAAGCACTAGGCAAAAAACCATTTCTTTTTAACTTTTAACTGGGCTTACGTCGAGGACGGCCAAGACAAAGGCTCTAGCCTATAACGACTATTCTAAGTCATAGCTAATGGGCTTACGTCGGGGACGGCCAATTTCGACAACAAACTTTTAACTGGGCTTACGTCAGGGACGGCCAAATTTAATTTCACAAAGCTGGGCTTACGTCGCTAGGACTGCCTAATTTTTGTCTCAGAGGGTCGCTCGGGGGGACCTAGACTTTTCTCAAAATGGGTCACTCGGGGGACCTAAGTTTTATCTTGAAAGGGGTCGCTCGGGGGACCTAAGCCTTTTCAACAAGGATCACTCGGAGGACCTAAATGTTCTCAGAAGGGGATTGACTCTCACTTGGTCAACCGGGTCAACATGGGCTTACGTCTAGGACGGCCATAATTAATTTCACAAAGCTGGGCTTACGTCGCTAGGACTGCCGGATTTTTCGGGAACCTAAATTTTCTAGGTTTGATTCAAGTTGCATGAGCCAAGGAGGGCATTTCCAAATTTTGGGAAAAATCTTGTTCAAGGCGCGAGGGGCACAAGGGTAATTTCAGGCTGAGACTTTTCTTCGCCCAAACCATCCGTACGGCTTAAGAGGGCGTCTTCTTCCTTTTTCAAAAGGCAGCCATACGGATGGTTGCCCCAAACTCAGACGAAAAACGGAGAGAAGAGAGGCGATTTTTGAGAGGGAAAACTCCATCAATTTCCAAATTTTCTTGCTCGGATTCCTCAAGGATTGATCATGGCGGGACGGGCACGCGTGGGTTACCCTAGAGGGGCGGAGAAGAGGCTAGACATGGCTCGAAACTTTCGAGGCTACGCTATCAATCTCCGGGATGAGGGAGCGGGTTTCTACAAGTCTCCCACAATTCACTTGTGCCATGGTGATGGGGTAAGCATTCTTCCTACTCACATTTGAGCCTTGCACGTCTTTCCTAGGCCTAGGGTTTTTTGTCCATGCCATTTGACATCTACGCATTTCTTGACGCGATTTCATGAAATTGACATCATTTTTGTGTCATTGGGACCATTAGGGACTTGAGTATGTGCTCATTGCCTCATTTGGACATGCCTAGCTAAACTTTCCAAAATCAAAGTATGTTTCCCGTTGTCCATGCATAAACTACTTGTACCTTAGGTTCGACTAGTCATTTTGGCGCAGTTAAGTGCATGCTAGCATTTCCTAAGATAAGTTGTTGTATGTTTGCGGGGGAAATTATGGGACGGGCATATTGTTGTTGAGACCAAAATGACAATTTCTCCAAAAGTGACTATGTATTTCGGGGCGGAAAGAATATGACCCTTGAAAATGACTTATGCATTTTTTAAAGGGGACGGGAACTTTTCTCCAAAAATGACCCTTAAAATGACTTATGCAATTTTAAAGGGGACGGAAACTTTTCTCCAAAGTTGGCCCTTAAAATGACTTATGCAATTTTAAAGGGGACGGGAACTTTTCTCCAAAGATGGCCCTTAAAATGGCTTATGCAATTTTAAAGGGGACGGGAACTTTTCTCCAAAAATTGACCCTTAAAATGACTTATGCAATTTTAAAGGGGACGGGAACTTTTCTCCAAAGATGGCCCTTAAAATGGCTTATGCAATTTTAAAGGGGACGGGAACTTTTCTCCAAAAATTGACCCTTAAAATGACTTATGCAATTTTAAAGGGGACGGGAACTTTTCTCTCCTTTGTTTTTTTTTTTTTTGCCTCTTTTTTTTTTTTTTTTTGCAATCATTATGAGCATTGGTATCAGTAAACTGTGTTATTCATACCTTTGCTGTGTTTACCTGTAGGGTGGTGATCCCAAGTCTCGAGGGTCGCCGGATGCTTGCTTCTCTTTGTGGGAAGCCATGCCTGAGTCTGTTGATGACGCTCCCGGTCCGAGGGAGTGGGTGGCACGCACGGGACTGGTGCCTTTTATAGAGGCTGTGGGCCAGCTGGTGAACACCAATAGGAGTATGGGGCTTCTTAATGCCCTGGGTGAATATTGGTGGGACACAACCCACACGTTCCATCTGAGCTGGGGAGAGGTGACTGTGACCCCTACTGACTTTGCGATGATTACCGGGCTTTCCTTTGGCGGGCATCCAGTTGTTTGGAGGGATAGGATCCCTGAGGCCGAGATCAGGGCGTTCATTGGATTTTCAGGTCCTACCAAGGGTTTGGGCATCCTAGTGCAAACAGTAGAGAGGGTCATTCGGGCCAACTTTCCAGAGTATGCGGCGGGCCGGATTACCGCTGAGCAGCTTGGGTGCTCCTATGTGTGGCTCCTCCTTAGAAGCACCATTTTGCCAATGCTGATACTACCTGTATGTTCCCTCTTCTTGGGTCTCTGACTACACCTGATGCCATCAGAGACATTGCTTAGGGTGAGGCTGGTCTGGCCGAGCTATTCATGGAGCTCGACAAGTATAGCCGGAAAGCGAGCAAGTCTTTGGCTTGCTTTCAGTTTTCCCTAGAGGTACTTCCACTTCGGTCTTTGCTTTACTTTTTGTATTCGGCCTATTCTTCATTTCAGTGTGCTGACGGCTTTCCTTGCCGTTTCTTTTGTAGGCTTGGTACTACGAGATCTTTGGCAACTATCCATGGAGGCTGGCTCTTGACCGGGACCTCATCTTTCCGGCCATGACCTGCTGGGCTAGGGAAGCTCTGTCACGACCCGAAAACTAGGCTCTATTTTATTAGTAATAAATAATAATTATTTATTTAATTGCTTATTTATTTATTTAAATTATTATTTAATTAATAATTTGTGTGTGCGTTTTATGTTTCATAATAATTATGCCTAGCATTTTATTTGGGTCTTTTGTGCTAGTGTAGAGTTTTGGGGTCTTAATTGTTAGTAGGGAGTGTAAGTATTTGTGTATAGTGTAGAGGAGGGGCCTGAGTGTAAGTTTTTGGAAATAAATCCCCCTACACCCTCTCCTTTCCCTCATTCCCAACTCATCTCTCTCTCACTCCATCTCTCTCTCTCCTTCCATGAAATGGGTAAGTTTCTCTCTCACTTCTCTCTACATTTCCATCATCTTCCTCTCTTTATTTCTCATTTCTTAAAACATGAATCATGTTTAGATCGTCGATAGGATCGTAGGAAGCCAAAAAATGTCGAGTTCCGTCACCTTTGAGAAAATCCGGGTAAGTTGCTTTTCCCCCATTTTTATGCTAAAGTGTTCATATCATGTTTATATTATGCTTGATGTGTTATATTTGAAGTTTGGTTGAGTTTGGAATTTATTTGGAATTTATTTTGAGTTTTGGTCAAAAATGGTGATTTTAGGAATGTTGGGTTTGAATCTTGATCTTGGTTGATAAATGGTATTATTTGAGTCCCCATTCTAGTTATAAGTTGTTTTGGGTTCATCTTTATGCTTGGTGGAAGGTGGATTATGTTTGATTTTGGTTGTAATATGAAATGGGTAAGAAAATTGGTAGAAACCCAGATTTTGGCCGGATTTCGTCCCTCCGGGCAAGGAGGCGCGCGCACCATGTTTTGGGAGGCGCGCGCACCCTTTTCTGCTTCGAAATCGCAGCCTTCTGACCTTAGGAGGCGCGCGCATCACTTTTTTTGGAGGCGCGCGCATCCCTCCTTTTTCCAGCTTGTCCGTTTTTCGTTCGATCTTCCGGAGGCCATAACTTTCTCATCCGGACTCCGTTTTAGGCGTGTAAACTATCGTTTTGAAGCTCTCTTCGAGTAATACAAGATGGTATAGGTTGTTCAGTTAAGTTATAATTTTTATACTTCGGGATTTTATTGGGTGTTTGGGCATCTTATGATGGGTTCGTGGTTGTTCCAATCGAATTGATTTTCGAGGAAGACTTGGTCTAGGTGTTAGGCGATGTCTCATAGTACCTAGAGGGTTGTTATTGAACACCTAAGTGTAGGGTTTAGTCCGGTCGCGATCATGTTCTAATAAGTGAAACCTTTTGGATTCGTTTGGGGTGTTTAGAATTGGTTCGTTATGAACGGAGGTGAAGCGTGTATTGGCAATTGGGTTCTTACGGTTTGATTAACCTTAAAGTGTATTCATTCTGATTCCTACTTTGTAATTTCAGGTGTAATGAGATGGTTGAGTTCATAGTCCTAGTACATATTTATGAGTAAACGTTTAGGATAATTTTGGGTTGTAGTCGTTGTACTATTTGTGAGCGACCGTTTGGGTTGTGTTCCTTATGAGTAACTTATGGGTATCATCTTTGAAATGTATCTGGTATGGTTCCTCTTTATGGAATTATCGTATTCTAATAATCATTGTTGTTGCGCTCCTTATGAGTAATACCGTTTATTGTTGTTGTGCTCTTTATGAGAAATTCCGTTTATCGTGGTTGTGCTCTTTTATGAGAAACTTCTTGTGTTCGTTGTTGTTGAACTCTTCATGAGTAATCGTTTGCATCTTTATGGTGATTAATTGGTGTGGTTCCCTACTTTGGAACCTTAAGTTGTTCATTCATGATAAATTATTATTACTTAGCATTTATTTGAAAGTCCAGCTGGTATTTTGTGTGTGTTTGGGCGATGGGAAAGATTATAATGGCAAAGCCAAGTCCATTATAATGTTGACCATTGTTTTGCCCCCTTCTTTACCCCTTCTCCAGATTGGCCTTGGAAAGGATAAGTCAGCGTTCCTTTGTGAATGTATCTGGCTAGCGGGCATGACTTTGTGTCATGGTCCTTGTCCCTTGTGACACTTTTATGTTATTGGTTCCGGTACCGGGGTTTTCTCTTCGAGCTTTCATGCTGCTATGAAGATGTTGATTGTTGATTATTGAAGCTGCGCAGCGATCCTTTATTTGGATGTTCCGGTTTGGAAAACCTTGGCTATGTATCCACTTATGAGTGTTTATTTCAGCTTTATGTGTTGCATGATGAGCTGGTCGTTATTTCCAACCGGTATGGGACGGTTGGCGATAGGGAGCCTCTCATTTGTTGTTATATGTTTATTTATATGATTGATTATTGGATGTTAATGTTTGACAGCATGTCACTTATTATTCCGCTGCTATCTGTCATATGTTAATTGCTATTGGTTATTGCATAATAGTATGGCATGTAGTTGCATTAGTAACTTACTGAGATTTATTCTCACCCCGTTTCTTGTTTCAAATTGTTTTCCTTAACCCCCCCCAGGAGGAAAATGATTAGGATTCGCGGATCGAGGAGGACGTCGAGAGGATTGAGATTTTGGGGCAGGTTGTTATGGATCGGTTTACATTATTTAAATGTATAACCTTTTGGGGATAGTTTTACCATTATTGACGTCATTAAGAATTGTATATTTTATTCTTTTAGCATAAGCTGTGGAGCTTATGTTAGATGTACTTTGTTGATTTAAACTTGGATTTGTAAAACCTTGTGTTATCATCTTTTGGTTCAAAATGGAATTTTTAACTTCTATATTTTAGAGTTTTGGTTTTAAGTCGACGTCCAGCTCGCGATCTCGGGCCGCGGGGTTCGGGGTCGCGACAGTTGGTATCAGAGCTATGGTCTAGCTCTATGTATAAGTATAGGTGGACTAGAATGACCTAGGAGGGTAGTTTTGTGCGGAGTGAGTAACGGTTAAGGTTTTATGCAGGTATTTGTTCGAAATGTCTAGAAGAAGAATTGGTGAAGCTTCTAGTGGGACTCAGAATCTTAATGGTCTACGGGAAGAAAACCGTGCAGTGTTTCAGGACAGGTTTGAAGCGGCCGTGAAAGCAATTCATGACCAAGGGCCGAGAGAGGAACATGTAGCACCTCCGCGATTTGAGTTGGAGCAGTTCTTGAAGTTGAAACCAAGTGAGTACGACGGTGAGCCGGATGTGAAGAAGGACGAGCTATGGTTGGAATCGATGGAGAAAATCTACGAGGTCTTTGGTTGCACTGATGAGGATAGGGTTCTGTTTTCAGCTTATAAGCTCGTGGGGGCTGCGGGACATTGGTGGAAGGCACTGAAGACCAGTTGGGATGTGACTCTTGTACCATATCCTTGGGAGTGGTTCGTGAGGAAATTCAAGGATCATTTTATCTCTTTAGTGGATCAAGACCGGAAAGAGATCGAGTTCCTCAGCTTGGAGCAAGGCATGATGTCAGTAGCACAGTACTCATCTAAGTTCACAGAATTAGCCAGGTGTTGTGAATACCTTGTGCGGACCGAGGAGCAGAAAGCGATGAGATTGATCAGGGGTTTGAAGACATCCATCCGGACTCAGCTTATAGCACAGCGGATTCAGACTTATCAGGATGCGGTGGATCGAGCCTACTTAATTGAGCAGGATATTGGGGAACACAGAAGGAAGACTGAGATGGTTAACCCGGGTAAGCAAGGAGGGCAGAGTAAGTCACAACAGCAACATTCGGATAACAGAGGTAATTCTGGAGTGCAAACTCGATTCAGAAGGCAACTTCAAGGGCAACCAACAGTAGGAAATCAGGGCTCTAATAAGGGTACACTAAATGGGAAAGTCTGCAGCTACTGTCAGAGGAAAGGACACTCAGAAGACAAGTGTTGGAAGAAACAAGGAAAATGTGTGAAGTGTGGACAGTTGGGACACTTCGTTAAAGATTGTCCGAGGTTTAGAGTTCAGTCATCGGGGACAGGAACTGGAATATCACAGGGTCAGAAGAGGGATGCTTCGGGGAAGCCCAAGGTTCGGGTAGAGTATTTGCAATCAATCAGCACTCAGCGGGTAACTCATCAGTTTCAGGAGGTATTATTTTGCGTCGAGAGAGCGAGCGCGTGCATTTTAGGATCATTGCATTTATGTGTTTCTGTGCATTTAGTTGCATTTATTTCTTCCGAGTCTTTGACTTATGTGTAGTAGGTGTCTACTCCTATGGAGGAGTTTAGGGTATCTGATGAAGTCTTATGTGCTTATGATGTGCTTAAGTATGGTTATGTCTCACCTGCTAGATTAGCCATGTTGCTATTACAAGATTTTGATGTTACTATTGCTTTAATCTATTGTTGTGGGGGATTGTTATATTCTCCATTCCTAATTTCTTAAAACTGTTTGAGACCGTTCCTTTGGGTAGAGTTATACCTATCTTTTCTTAATCGAAATTCGAGTATTTAGTTTCGGTCAATTTGTTGGGTGTATTTATCGTTTGTAAAAATTTCTATTTTTATTTCTGAGTAGTACCTAGTAATTGGGGAGAACCTTGGGTTAAATTGAGTTGTTATAGTACAAGGTTGTAGTGCTAATATTTAGATCAATGTTCTTATGGCATCGGTTGGGTTACAAGAGTTGAGGATTCAAATTGAGGATTTCTGGATAGGAGATTTTGTTTACTTGTAGTGCATCTACGTGAGCGCATCGGAATTGGATAGTATGAGGAAAAGCATGATGTGTTATGGGATATGAGTATATTATGGAAGTTATAATCATCGATAGTGGTGAGCGCGTAAGTTTGAAAGGACTAAGCACATTTCGGGAGAGTAATAAATTGCGACCTATATCAAAGGCATTTTGAGTTTTAGTTAAAGGGGTGTTCTATGGTCCTAAATCTTCTCTTGGTGGCATTTCTTATTTTGGATTACAAATAAGTGAAGAAAGTTGAGTATAAATACTCGGGCATATTACAGAATACTATGATTTGGTATTGGGTCAGTTGGAAGGTGACTAGCTAATTGGTTTATTATGATGGTAGTACCATTGAGCTTAAATATCATTAAGTCAATAAATGTATGCGTGAGAGCCTAACTGGGGTTAGCTATTGAATTTAGAGTTCGTTGATTTCCTTTGGGTATATGAGCACGGATTATGACTTAAATGGGAGTTAGAGAAAATCTTTTGAAGATGAAATTTGGGTCTTTTTGCGGACTATTGAGTATATTAAATGGTTTAGGCTTCAAGACCAGATTAATGAAGGGATGAGAGTATAACATAGATTTAAGTGGACACTTTGTACGAGGAATTTTGGGGTTTGTATGGTACTATTTATTTAAGGTGTTAACTCAAAGTGAAGACACTATAATGGTAATCCATAGAGATATAGTCATTTCGATGAATATTGTGGAAATAGAAATTTCTTTAGCCTTTTTATATTTTAAAAGCTAATTAGGCTCGGGATGGTGATGTTTTGAAATTATGGGGAATACGACTAGGTATACGATTTACAAAAGGAAACACCTTTGCAGTGTAATTAAGGTTATGAATAAGGTGAGCTTGGGATATCTCGAGAGTTATGTTTGGGAGCAATTGGGATTCTCCAATTTTGATTGTGGATTCTAATTAGTAGTGAAGGTTATGATTGAAGGAAGTTATGTGCGAGAGGTCGTGGTATTGTGAACATTATTTAGGGTTACTACGTGGTGGTTTAGAATGGACAATTGAGGAATTTGAGAAATGGCGGAACTATCGTATCCGTAGCTATTTGGTCTTTCGGGTAAGTCTCGTTAAAATTCGGGTCGAATTTTCTTTAAGGGGAGTGAATGTCACGACCCGAAAACTAGGCTCTATTTTATTAGTAATAAATAATAATTATTTATTTAATTGCTTATTTATTTATTTAAATTATTATTTAATTAATAATTTGTGTGTGCGTTTTATGTTTCATAATAATTATGCCTAGCATTTTATTTGGGTCTTTTGTGCTAGTGTAGAGTTTTGGGGTCTTAATTGTTAGTAGGGAGTGTAAGTATTTGTGTATAGTGTAGAGGAGGGGCCTGAGTGTAAGTTTTTGGAAATAAATCCCCCTACACCCTCTCCTTTCCCTCATTCCCAACTCATCTCTCTCTCACTCCATCTCTCTCTCTCCTTCCATGAAATGGGTAAGTTTCTCTCTCACTTCTCTCTACATTTCCATCATCTTCCTCTCTTTATTTCTCATTTCTTAAAACATGAATCATGTTTAGATCGTCGATAGGATCGTAGGAAGCCAAGAAATGTCGAGTTCCGTCACCTTTGAGAAAATCCGGGTAAGTTGCTTTTCCCCCATTTTTATGCTAAAGTGTTCATATCATGTTTATATTATGCTTGATGTGTTATATTTGAAGTTTGGTTGAGTTTGGAATTTATTTGGAATTTATTTTGAGTTTTGGTCAAAAATGGTGATTTTAGGAATGTTGGGTTTGAATCTTGATCTTGGTTGATAAATGGTATTATTTGAGTCCCCATTCTAGTTATAAGTTGTTTTGGGTTCATCTTTATGCTTGGTGGAAGGTGGATTATGTTTGATTTTGGTTGTAATATGAAATGGGTAAGAAAATTGGTAGAAACCCAGATTTTGGCCGGATTTCGTCCCTCCGGGCAAGGAGGCGCGCGCACCATGTTTTGGGAGGCGCGCGCACCCTTTTCTGCTTCGAAATCGCAGCCTTCTGACCTTAGGAGGCGCGCGCATCACTTTTTTTGGAGGCGCGCGCATCCCTCCTTTTTCCAGCTTGTCCGTTTTTCGTTCGATCTTCCGGAGGCCATAACTTTCTCATCCGGACTCCGTTTTAGGCGTGTAAACTATCGTTTTGAAGCTCTCTTCGAGTACTACAAGATGGTATAGGTTGTTTAGTTAAGTTATAATTTTTATATTTCGGGATTTTATTGGGTGTTTGGGCATCTTATGATGGGTTCGTGGTTGTTCCAATCGAATTGATTTTCGAGGAAGACTTGGTCTAGGTGTTAGGCGATGTCTCATAGTATCTAGAGGGTTGTTATTGAACACCTAAGTGTAGGGTTTAGTCCGGTCGCGATCATGTTCTAATAAGTGAAACCTTTTGGATTCGTTTGGGGTGTTTAGAATTGGTTCGTTATGAACGGAGGTGAAGCGTGTATTGGCAATTGGGTTCTTACGGTTTGATTAACCTTAAAGTGTATTCATTCTGATTCCTACTTTGGAATTTCAGGTGTAATGAGATGGTTGAGTTCATAGTCCTAGTACATCTTTATGAGTAAACGTTTAGGATAATTTTGGGTTGTAGTCGTTGTACTATTTGTGAGCGACCGTTTGGGTTGTGTTCCTTATGAGTAACTTATGGGTATCATCTTTGAAATGTATCTGGTATGGTTCCTATTTATGGAATTATCGTATTCTAATAATCATTGTTGTTGCGCTCCTTATGAGTAATACCGTTTATTGTTGTTGTGCTCTTTATGAGAAATTCCGTTTATCGTGGTTGTCCTCTTTTATGAGAAACTTCTTGTGTTCGTTGTTGTTGAACTCTTCATGAGTAATCGTTTGCATCTTTATGGTGATTAATTGGTGTGGTTCCCTACTTTGGAACCTTAAGTTGTTCATTCATGCTAAATTATTATTACTTAGCATTTATTTAAAAGTCCAGCTGGTATTTTGTGTGTGTTTGGGCGATGGGAAAGATTATAATGGCAAAGCCAAGTCCATTATAATGTTGACCATTGTTTTGCCCCCTTCTTTACCCCTTCTCCAGATTGGCCTTGGAAAGGATAAGTCAGCGTTCCTTTGTGAATGTATCTGGCTAGCGGGCATGACTTTGTGTCATGGTCCTTGTCCCTTGTGACACTTTTATGTTATTGGTTCCGGTACCGGGGTTTTCTCTTCGAGCTTTCATGCTGCTATGAAGATGTTGATTGTTGATTATTGAAGCTGCGCAGCGATCCTTTATTTGGATGTTCCGGTTTGGAAAACCTTGGCTATGTATCCACTTATGAGTGTTTATTTCAGCTTTATGTGTTGCATGATGAGCTGGTCGTTATTTCCAACCGGTATGGGACGGTTGGCGATAGGGAGCCTCTCATTTGTTGTTATATGTTTATTTATATGATTGATTATTGGATGTTACTGTTTGACAGCATGTCACTTATTATTCCGCTGCTATCTGTCATATGTTAATTGCTATTGGTTATTGCATAATAGCATGGCATGTAGTTGCATTAGTAACTTACTGAGATTTATTCTCACCCCGTTTCTTGTTTCAAATTGTTTTCCTTAACCCCCCCCCCCAGGAGGAAAATGATTAGGATTCGCGGATCGAGGAGGACGTCGAGAGGATTGAGATTTTGGGGCAGGTTGTTATGGATCGGTTTACATTATTTAAATGTATAACCTTTTGGGGATAGTTTTACCATTATTGACGTCATTAAGAATTGTATATTTTATTCTTTTAGCATAAGCTGTGGAGCTTATGTTAGATGTACTTTGTTGATTTAAACTTGGATTTGTAAAACCTTGTGTTATCATCTTTTGGTTCAAAATGGAATTTTTAACTTCTATATTTTAGAGTTTTGGTTTTAAGTCGACGTCCAGCTCGCGATCTCGGGCCGCGGGGTTCGGGGTCGCGACAAGCTCGGGAGAAGAGAGGGTCTAAGGGACGAGTTTCTGTCCGCTATGCTGATGTGAAAGCGGTTTTGAGGGGTGCCATGCCGGCAGAGCTCAACCTTTTCCTTTGGTCTCGGTATGAGGGGCGGGAGGTGGTCTTCGATTCGAGCGAAGCCCTGAGGGTGACCAGACTGAGGAGATTGCTGGTGGGGTTTAGAGGTGAGGCCTTTTATTTAGGTGAGAGAGTTTTGTGGCAGCATGGACTAGGCCTTATGCAGAGGGCGCCCGTTGATCCGCCCGAGACCATGTTCGTTGCTGACCGTGGGGATGACCCTTTTCTCATGGGAGCGGATGCCGCTGAATTGATTACTGATGAGCCATACGGGCGGTTTGTGGCCACGAGGCTGAGATCGCCACAGGTGGTGGCCTCTGGGGTAGCTCCTCCAGTGTAGCAGGACTATTCTTTTGTTTATGCTGACGGTCGGGTTCACATGGTGGCCGTGTTTGTTGCAGAAGGCGAAGCCCCGGTTGGAGAAATTTCCGTTGACGTGGTATACATTCTTTTCCATTTGTGCACGTTCATCCCATATTTCTGTCTCCTCCCTTGCTGAGCAGTTTCCTTATCCATGTGCAGGTTGCTGCGCGGGCTTTGCTGGGGAGGCCTTCTCTCCTAAAACGGGCCAAAAGGTGGTTAAAGAGGTTCGTTGGGCGCTCATCTAAGGGGCCTCGGACAGAATCCAGGTTTGCACCGGGCAGAAACTCGGTGAGCGGTGGGGAGAGGCCTTTCCGTCGGTCGTCGAGCGTGGAGCTACCTGCGTCCTTTGTTCGTCGCCATACCTTAGACGGGGCTGACTTGGAGGCGTTTCGTGATTCGCTCCATGACCCTGGCTCCCACGAGGTCGCTCCGGACCCATTTGCCCACTTGGCCTTAGAGCGCGTGGATCCCCTGCCGTCAAGACATTCGGGTTTTTACTCCCAGATTCCTCCTTCCTTCTTTCCAGGCCAATCCTCTTTGGGTGAAGGTTCCAGCATGGCAGAATCCATTTTCTTCTTTGACCCTAGCATGTACCCGCGTCGTCCTTTGGAGAGAGTTCATTCGCCTCCGGAGGATCCTTACCCAGATTCAGACTAGGGTGCACCAACCTGAACAATTTTTCCTTTGGCTTGTTTTATTTGAAAACAGTGTATGAAAATTTGTTATCTTTGGTTGTTTAAATCATTGTAAATTCATCATTTATGCCTGGCTTGGGCCTCGAGAGGGCCTTGTGGTCATTATTGGACCATCGGGGATTCCCCAGATGTGTTTGGACTCAATCATGAGGGGTTTGACAGACTTTGAACAAGCGAAAATGAGTTTAGCTTGTGGGAGATCAGTTGATATAGGCTGCTGATGTGAAATTTTTTTTACAGGGACAAACCAGCCGTACGGGTTGTTCAAGCATGGTTGACCTTTTCGACTAAATTTTCTGGGTGCTTCTGGGGAATTTTGACAGAGGAGGGTTTATTTGGCTTAGACTGTTTTACTCAAAGCATGACTTTCCGTCGGTCCTTCCATTGCACGATTACGGCTAGCCAGCCCCATTGTGATGTCTAATCCTTGGGTTTTTCGACCACGGTTTGCCAGCCCCAGTGTTTCACCTTTCTGGGAATCACTTCTCGGGTTTCTTTCCCTTAATTGTCCAACCGTATCACTTTTCTCCTTTCCATATTTCCTTTATCTTCCCTCTTTAGGAGTGGCCTAGTTGACTTTTGACACAGACGAAAGTAAAAGTTGACTTTGACACGGACAAGAGCAGATTACGCCTGCTCACGCGAATAGACACACATAGGCTTTTACGGGAGTGAGTCCCTTTTCTGAGAGAGGAAGCTTATGGACAGAAATTCACGTGTTTGGCTCTTTCCTAAGATGTGGAAGAGAAGACTTGTCAAGGCATTCGAAATCAACTTCAATTAATGTAATCAAGATGTTTGCTTGAACAGATGTTGATTAGTATTTAGGTCAAAATTCAAGTAATTAGCCTTAACGTGCATAACTGTTACGACCCGTTGGGATTAAGATTCGATCAATGGCAAGATTGGGAAGAGAAGTTGTTTATGGGGGATTAGTCATCATCTGGAGAATTGGTCATTGATGGGACCGGGGAAGGAGGACTGGATCATTTTGGGAGGACCAAGGTTGTATGGGTTCATTTTGTGTTATGACCGGACCCGAAGGTTGCCTACGTTCCCCTCAGTGTGAGGAGCTCAGGTCATCGTAGTTCGGCTCTTGGGCCACCTTGGCCGGGGTTGGTATCTTTTGCTGTCTCAGAGGACGTCATTGCTGACTTTGCTTTGGGTGAACTCTTTGAGATGGGCCTTTTTGGGTGTACCCCTTTTGATATGGACGGGCTCTTTGTGCAAGCATTTTTTTTTTTTTTTTTTTTTTTATCCTCTCTTTGATTTTGACAATTCGGGAAGTCTGTATGTGCACTTATGGCTAAACTTTGGTGGCTGAGCAACAACGTCCTCGTCTTTTCATTGTCTTGGGATGCTTTTAATGTGCATCGGGAGTTTGCCTCAGAAAGGTGTCTTGGGTCGTGTATCGGGTAGTGTATGGGGAAGATCTGCCATTGATGGTCTCCCTCATGCCAACGGGTCACAACATTCATTCATCTTAAGATCAATTATTGGAATTTAGTACCTTTTACGTTTAGATCCATTCGTCCCTTTATGAGTCGTTGTTGACTTCTATGTTTGGGGAATCAACTCATCATATCGGGGATATAACAATCATTTGGAAACATTAATGGGAGTGATTCCGAGAGTTAGTGTAATTTTTCAAATAATGCCTCAAGTCTAGGGAGAATAGAAGTAAAAGACAATTCATTTCACGGAAGACCCAATTTTTACAACTCTGGACTTGACTATTGACTCAACCATCGCCACATTGTGGCTTTTTACATACTTTGGCCTCGCAGGGCCTTTTGGGAAAGCTAAAAGGAAAAGAAAGACAAAAGACTATATCCACTACGGATTTAGGAGACTCTCTAGAACACAAACACTAGGCCACTCCTAACAACTTCTTCTCTTCCTCATTTCTTCTCCTTGCGTCCCTGGCTTAGACCCACTTGTCCCCTCGTTTGGTAATGACACCCTCATCAATGAGTGCTTGGATCCTGTCCTTTAGGGCGTCGCACGCCCCAGTGGAGTGTCCTACCCCTTGATGGTAGCGACAAAATTGAGTTTCATCGGACCGCTGGCTGGGATGTTCGGATGAAATCACGCTTGGGTCAAGCAAAGTGATTTTCCCCTCTTTGAGCAATTGATCAAGTAGTGAGGTTCTTGGGGTTCCCAATTCGCGGAAAAGACGGTATGGTGCGGCCCTTTGGCGGTGAGAGGGTTTAGGAGCTATGGTGCGAGGTCGGCTATTTCTTGGTAATGGGCTTCCGCTTGGGGTATGTTTTTGGGGAGGCTCGATGGGGGGATTCTTCAAGCGTGGATGATTTCTGAGATAGGCTCGGATATCTAGGATTGCATCCAACACTGTGTGCATGCAGGCCTGGACGTTCCTCATGTCTTCCTGCTGAATGCGGCTCTGTGAGTTCATTTCCTCCCTCACGCTTTTCCTTTTTTGGTGCCAATCATTCTCACGGTCTTTCAAAAGCTCACGAAGACATGGGTGCACCATCTTGACCCACATCTTTTGTATCTCTTCCTCCAAATCTGGGGCTTGCTTTTCTTGCATCCTAGCCACGATTCCCAATAGACGACCCTGGTCGTATTCCAGTCTCCTCACCATTTGTTGTAGGACACTCATGACCCTTTCGATGCCTTCAAAGCGGGCTTCCATCACTTCCTATGATTCACAAGACCGACAAACCGTAAGGGCACCGTGGAAGGATTTTTCGGGAAGTCATGCTTCGAGGTAAAACAAAAATTCGACACACAAGAGACACTGACTCGAAGGGGATAACAAGTTTGACTCTTCTTTAGGGGAAGAAACCCAAGCCAAGCGTTTTGATGAATTTAGCAATTCTCTTTTCCTTTTCTGTCTTTTTTTTTTAAAAAAAAACAATCATTTATTCTTTGGATTACCTTAGCTGGCTTTGTCACATAAACAAACGTTAGTCACAATTCAGGGGCTCAACTTTCATTATTTCATTTTTCTCAAGGCATGTCTTATTCCTAATTGGTTGGAAAAGATCGCTCTTCTTTTTCGCAACTATTCTAAATCCTGGATCGGTGGAGGCCATCACTACGCCTATAGACCCATCGTTTTTCACCTGTATTGCACGCTCCCAAGGACGGACTATCCCGGGCGAGGGTCCTATAGGGCACGCGGCTTCCACCGATCAAAAGAAATGAACCTAGGGTCTAGTGCATCGTAAGGTTCCCAATACGCGGGTCATCCTAATCATGGTTAAGCCCCAGTCGGGATCGAGACTTTTCTCCGAAGGCTACACCGAAAGCTCCACCAACATTCCGTCATGACCTCATTTTGAATGAGGCGTCTCGACCCTTGACCATGGGCTTAAGGATGATTAAAATAACTCGTTCATTAGGGCTTAACGACACAGTGTCACCCTATCCTTAGTACATGGCCCTTGCCAATTGCGGTCGTTACTAACACACGAGTTGGAGGCTGGTTAGGCCATGCTTGCATTTCATCAAGGAGTCACAACTCGGGCATTAATTTGGCCACAATTAGCTTTGAGCACGCATCAAGGATGTGGTAACGTGAACTAGACCAAAAACCAACCATAGTCACGGTATTTGTGTGTCACGGACAAGTGTGGTTGACTCGGTTCGGAAGGGAAGGTGGGATGGACCCGTGCGCGTATCGAAGGGAACAAGAGCACCCAACGAGCTGCATCGTGGCATCCACCCCGGGTTTAAAGGGTATTTGGAACGTGCACGGTCAAGTGCGCGTGGTGTGAAGTCATTCTATGCTCCTTTTTTGAGTAAAAAGAGAGATTTTCAATTCGATTTTCGATAGCATGAGCATGGCATAAGCAAGATATGAACAAGCATGGATTGAGCAATCTATACACAACAAATCAAGGAATATAAGAGAACAAAGACCAAAACTTGTACATGTACCAAGTTGTGCACCACAAAGAATTTTGAATCAAACTTTTGCAAAAGAAATATTTTACATTGAAACCCTTTTGTACAAAGCAATTTGTGCACAACGAGAAGACTCAAGAAAACCCTTACCAAAAGGATTATGCATGACGAGGTTTTGGAAACCATTTTATTGACAAAAGATCATGCATAACCAAGTTTTATTACCTTTTAAAACCAAGTTTTGGCCAAAAGAATGAAGGTGATGTGCACAAGTAAGACTGTAAATTTGGAACCTGGACAAGTAGAAGCAGAGGGGCACCCAGAATGTTGCAGCCCTGCACCAAACTGTTAATTGGAAACATTCTGGTCCCTACCCAAAGTAGCCGTATGGCTAAAGCAAGAGGGTGAAGATTTTTCTCAGTTTCTCCAACTCCTAATCATCAAGCCCCAGTTTATTGTATTTCCAGAACGTATATACTCAAAACAGTTCAAACAGAAACATCAAACACACACAAATATGCAAGAAGTCAACTAACGGGAACGGGAGTTTGACCCACACAAGAATGCCCCCGAACCTTCTAAAAAGAAGTCTGAAAGAACTCTATCTCCCCAGCGGAGTCCCCACTGTAAGGATCCTGCCCCGCGCGTGGAAAACGCGATGGATGTATGGGGCGAAACGCCAAACACGGGAACCGGTCAAATTTAACGGAGTCGCCACATTTTGTTAATTTTAAACCCAACAAAATGACAAAGGTTTGAGTTCAAAGGTTCGGAGGTCAGGTTAGAACTTGGGAGGAGTTTTTACGTCCTCTCAAGTTGCCTCGGACAAAGCCGAGTCTCCCTAAGTTAGTTAAAATGTGCATATGTGTGTGTGTGTATTTAACGGAAAAAAATCTGTTATTGATTTTATTTGAGAAACTCGGCTGAAAAAGGGGCCTTGAGTGATAAGATAAAGGTCAGAGGGCAAAACAGGCAATTTTACCCTCCTACCTAAAGTAGCCGTACGGCTGGAGGAGGTAATTCTGGGGTTTTACAGTTTGCTCAAGAACAGTCCAGTTCAGAACAGAAACAGGGCATTCTGTCTGAAGCTGGACAAACTGTTTTTGATCCCAGTTTGCAAGAAATCATTTTACAAGTTTTATAACATCATTCTTATGCTAAATGATCATCACTTGGTTCCCCAAAACAAGTATTTGGGTGTGATCATGAGCAATCATAGGAGAAAATCAAGAAAGTTGATAAATGTCCCCTTTGGACCAAAGTTGGTCATTTGGTGAATAAAGATTGGAACTTTATCACCAAGATGACATTTTATGACTTAAAATCCTTCCAAGAGCCAAAATAACACATAAAGATTGAATCTTTATGACCCAAAAATGGGATTTTGAGGCTAAACCAAAGAGGAAAATGATGAACACTAAGGTTTCATCACCCTCATGATTATCATGGCCAAACAAGCATAACATTTAGATGAATAAGGAATGTAAATGACAATCGACAAGTCTATGAGTGTCTAGGTTTAGAACCTCTTCCATACAAGGTATGGAGGGCACCTTTGAACTTCTCATAGCTTGGACAAGATAGTAATGTAATAGATAGGTATATAGTGCTTGATAATGGACAAGTCTTGCAAGAAATAAAAGGTGCTTGAAATGGACAAGTCTTTGCATGAATGAAGAGTAAATACATGTATAACCAAGATATAAGAAAGAAAATAGGAGTAAGATGAAGAGAAAGGAGGGGGGAGGTGGCTTTACCTATGATGGTTATGGCCAATCTTCCTTTCTTCTCTCCTTTTTTGGTTTGTGATCACTTTCACTCTTACTCTGTGGTAATTCCAGCAGAGTGCCCTCCCTAATGTGTATTTCTCCCCCCCCCTTAAATGATCACCAAGGGGTTCTATTTATAGGGACTGAGTGTGCCCAAACCAGCCGTACGGCTAGGCCCCTCTAGTACCCAAAGCATCCGTACGGCTCAGCCTGGCGAGCTTCTGGATTTTTCCAATTTTATACCAGAGTAGTCCTGGAATTTATAGCTTATCCTAGGGAGGTCCTGGCCTATTAGCTTATCCCTGAAACGGTGCTAAGGATACCTCTAAGATAGGTTGGTTTCATATTGGGGTACTTACACTATGTGCTCAAAACACCAACAAAGTTTCGAACATTTGGAAGCCTATCAGATAGGCGTGGAGTTAAGAGCCATGTTTCAAGAGCAAGCTAGGCAAGAGAGGTACAAGACCATTGTTGCATTAACTTCTTGCAAAATGAGTGAAGGGAAACAAGTGAGTCCTCACATGCTTAAATTGAAAGGTTATGTAGAGCATCTTGAGAAACTTGGCTATCCAATCCCATTGGAGCTAGCCACGGATCTCATTCTTAATTCATTGCCTAAAAGTTATAATCAGTTTGTGATGAATTATAACATGCATGGAATGGATAAGAATCTCTCCGAGTTGCATGGTATGCTTAAAACTGCGGAGATGAAGATTGTGGAGAAAGGTTCTCATGTGCTCTTGGTTCATGATGGGAAGAAGGATAGTGCCAAAGGAAAGGGTAAGAAAGTTATCAAACCCAAGATAAGGAAGGCAAAGGTTGCCAAAGCTTCTGAGGCAAAACACGATTCACAAAAGGATGCAATCTGTTTTCATTGTCAAGAAATTGGTCATTGGAAACGTAATTGCAAGGCTTTAAAGGAAGAGCAAAAGAAGAAGAAGAGCAGTGGGACTGCGTCAACTTCAGATATCTATATGATAGATATTCTCCTTTCTACCACTGATTCTTGGGTATTGGATACCGGATGTGGTTCTCACATTTGTTTAAATGTGCAGGGACTAAAGAATCGGAGACGGCTTAAAGAGGGTGAAGTGGACCTACGAGTGGGAAATGGAGCAAGAATTGCTGCATTAGCCGTAGGAACTTATGAAGTCACTTTACCTTCCGGTTTAATACTTGTTTTGAACAATTGCTATTATGTACCGGATTTAAGTAGAAATATTATTTCAATTTCTTGTTTGGATAATGAAGGTTTTAAGTTTCTTATTGAAAATAAGAAATTTTCTATTTATTTAAATGATGTGCTTTATGGTATTGCAAATTCATTTAATGGCCTTTATGTCTTGGATGTCAAGAATGATGAAAATGTCTATCATATAAATAAGAAATCTAAACCTAATGATGTAAATCATACTTATTTGTGGCATTGCCGTCTTGGTCATATTAATGAGAAGCGTATCTCAAAACTCCATGGGGACAGCCTTTTGGGTTCATGTGATCTTGAGTCATATGATACTTGCGAGTCGTGTCTTCTTGGAAAAATGACTAAGACACCTTTTACCAAGCTAGGTGAAAGGGCAAGCGACTTATTGGGGTTGATACATTTCGATGTATGGGGACCATTAAGTAGCAATGCTAGGGGGGATTTCAATACTTCATAACCTTCACTGATGATTATAGTAGATTTGGGTATGTTTACCTAATGAAACATAAAAGTGAAGCATTTGAGATATTTAGAATATTTCAAAATGAAGTAGAAAAACAACTTGGCAAAAGTATTAAGGCACTTCGATCGGATCGAGTTGGAGAATACTTGAGTCATGAATTTGATGATCATCTAAAGAATTGTGGAATAATTTCACAATTGACACCACCCAGAACACCACAATGGAATGGTGTGTCTGAGAGGAGGAATCGGACTTTGTTAGACATGGTTCGATCAATGATGAGTCAAGTTGATCTTCCTTTATCCTTTTGGGGTTATGCTCTAGAAACCGCTGCTTTCACACTAAATCGTGTTCCAACTAAAACGGTTCAAAAGATTCCATATGAAATATGGAATGGAAAGAAACTTATTTTGTCTTTTTTAAAGATTTGGGGTTGCGAATTATTTGTCAAAAGACTTATCTCCGACAAGCTTGAACACAAATCCGATAAATGTATTTTCGTGCGATATCCTAAGGAAACTAGAGGATATTACTTTTACAACCGAGAGGACAACAAGTTGTTTGTTGCCCGGACTGGTATCTTTTTAGAGAAAGAGTTTCTCTCCAAAGAAATCAGTGGGAGTAAAATAAATCTTGAAGAAATTCGAGACCCAGAAAATAACATTGAACCAATAATGGAATAAGAACAAGAACCACAAGGAATTGTGGAACCTGTTCAAAATACACAAGTAACTCGCAGATCTGGTAGGCTACGTTTCGAGCCCGAGAGATATGGTTTTCTCGTAACGGATAGTAATGAGGTGGAGATCATTGATAATGATGAACCAACCACCTACCAAGAGGCGATCTCTTCCCCTGATTCGAAGAAATGGCTTGGAGCCATGGAATCCGAATTGCAATCCATGCAAGATAATCAAGTTTGGAACTTGATTGATGCGCCCGAAGGTGTAAAACCCATAGGATGCAAATGGGTCTTCGAGAAGAAGACTGACATGGATGGGAAGGTGCATAGTTACAAAGCTAGACTTGTAGCGAAAGGTTATAGGCAAGTTTATGGTATTGACTATGATGAAACCTTTTCACCCGTAGCAATGATCAAGTCTATAAGAATTTTTCTTGCCATTGCCGCATATCATGACTATGAAATATGGCAAATGGATGTCAAAACCGCTTTCCTAAATGGAAAGCTACAAGAGGATGTGTATATGACACAACCAGAAGGTTTTAAACAAGATTCTAAGGTATGCAAATTGCAAATATCCATCTATGGATTGAAGCAAGCTTCTAGGAGTTGGAATCTCCGTTTTGATGAATCGTTCAAAGAGTTTGGATTCATCAAGAACGAAGATGAACCTTGTATATACAAGAAAATTAGTGGGAGCATAGTGCTATTCCTTATTTTATATGTGGATGACATATTACTCATTGGAAACGACATTTCTACACTTCAGTCGGTAAAGACTTGGTTAGGAAAGTGCTTCGCAATGAAAGATATGGGTGAAGCCGCATATATACTTGGCATTAAGATCTACAGAGATAGATCAAGGAAGCTAATTGGTTTAAGCCAAAGTACATACATTGACAAGGTCATTAGAAGATTCCGCATGGAAAATTCTAAGAGAGGAACCTTGCCAGTATTACATATAGTTTCTCTAAGCAAGACTCAATGTCCTAAGACAAAAGATGAGCGTGAAAAAATGAATGATGTTCCATATGCTTCGGCAATTGGGTCCATCATGTATGACATGATATGTACTAGGCCGGATGTATCTTATGCTTTGAGCATGACAAGTAGATATTAATCCGACCCCGGTGAAAATCACTGGATGGCTGTAAAAGTGATTCTTAAGTACTTGACAAGTACTAAAGATTCGTTTTTGGTCTATGGAGGAATGGAAGATGATCTCGTTGGAAATGCTTACACGGATGCAAGCTTCCAAACCGACAAAGATGACAGTCAATCGCAATCGGGTTGTGTTTATGTTAAATGGTGGAGCTGTAAGCTGGAAGAGTTCCAAGCAAAGTACAACCGCTGATTCTACAACGGAAGCTGAGTATATTGCTGCATCGGATGCTGCAAAGGAAGCTGTTTGGATTAAGAAGTTCATCACTGAACTAGAAGTGGTTCCTAGTATTGCTAATCCAATAGACCTTTATTGCGATAATAATGGTGCTATTGCTCAAGCAAAGGAACCAAGAACACATCAGAAATCCAAACACATACTTAGACGTTTTCATATCATTCGAGAGATCGTTGATAGGGGAGACGTGAATATATGCAGAGTACCTACTGATGACAATGTCGCGGACCTGCTAACAAAGGGACTTCCACAAGCTAAACATGATGGTCATGTTAGGTCCATGGGTATTAGATACATGGGAGATTGGGCCTAGGGCAAGTGGGAGATTGTTGGTGTTGGTGCCCTACGCACGTTTCATAAATGTTGTAATTGTTATCACTTATTTCATATTAATAAAGAGATGTTTTGATTATTATTGTTGTTCATGTTTACTTATAATAATCCCCGTCCCTATTACTTGTTTGGTATTAGTATAAAGGCTAAATGATCATGGGATGATCGTGTTAGATTTATGGGTACTTGTTTAGTACTGGACATGACCCGCTCTATGAGATTTATGTCATGGTCAATGTCATACATATATCTCATATTAGTTGTGTCATTTGAATCCTTAGACATGAAGTTATTATGGTCTTCCACTTGATGAACATTATGTTTGACATATTCAAACGCTACCTTTAACCGGGTAGTTATAAAGGGTATGATTGGCATAATCGGATTCATGTAGGGAAGAATAATAAGCTAAATGGATTTGGCCCTCTACGGAGAGATGTCAAGCTTGGGCCTCTCGTATGAATGATGTTGATGAAAATGTTCGGCCGGACTCAAATGAATTGATTGGATCAATGTCGTTTGGATTATCAACATATTCGGAATCGAGAGAGTATTGAACAAAGACAAGTTGACTCGTTGACCATGACTTGTGTTCAATGACATCGTGGACAAAAGGATTGTTACATATTCTAAAGAAATGCAAACTTGTATCTAGTTATACTATTTGGATAGGTATGATGGTTTTCTAGAACCTAATCATATCTTATGGTTTCATGTTTGAATCTATTGTATAATCCTAGAGGGTCACACACAATAGAACGAATCCAAAAGGGACTATATTGGAATATTGGATCGAAGGACCATTGAGGGATTTAAAGAATTAAAAGAAGAAAACTGGAAACAGAGGAGGTCCGGGCGGACCAGTGGAAGGACCCGGACGGACCTGGCATGGTCCGGTCGGACCACTTGCCATACCCGGCCGGACCAGTCGGTTTCGGGAGGAAACTTCCTTAATCCATTTTCTTGCGGGTTTAGACATAAGTTACCTATTTGGAATAGGTCTAGCTTGTATATAAACAACCCTAATTCGTCCCTAATCAGTCTATGTGTTTTTGCAAGCCTCCAAAAGAGTTTTTGAGAGAATTATTTTGTTCTAAGAGATCATTGATTGAAGAACAAAATTATACACAAATTATATTCCATATAGTTCATATTAATTTTTTGGTCTAGCAACCAAGATCAAGAAGCTCCTTGATATTCGTTCGTGGTGTGGATACCGTAGAGGGTGAAACTCATCATCTTCAAAGTTCGTGTTCAAGCTTTGTGTTCGTGATCAAGTTTCTAAATCTCCACCAAGATCAAAGGCTAGAAATCAAAGTCATCAAGGGTTAGTGTTCTAGTATTCATATTGTATGTATTTGATATAATCATATGAACGGATCTATGGCTTTGGGTTTCTGTTAAAATTTTAAATGCTATTTTCCGCTGCGCATGTTACTCCGAAATCCAACAGAAATTGTAGTGGATCCAACAAAAATAGAAGCAATTGTGAATTGGGAAAGATCAGCTTCTGTGAGTGAGATAAGGAGTTTCTTAGGTTTGGTTGGCTACTATAGGAGATTCGCAGAAGGTTTCTCGAAGTTGTCAGTGCCATTAACGAAATTGACTCAAAAAGGAGCTAAGTTTGTTTGGTCAGAAGAGTGTGAGAAGAGCTTTGAAGAGTTGAAGCGACGATTGGTGTCCACACCAGTTCTTGCTTTACCATCGGGATCGGATGGATTTGTAATCTATAGTGATGCTTTGCTTAAAGGATTAGGCTGCGTGTTGATGCAGAATGAAAAGGTTATAGCTTATGCATCTAGGCAAATGAAGAATCATGAGAAGAATTATCCAACGCATGATTTAGAATTAGCTGCAGTGGTGTTTGCTTTGAAGATATGGAGGCACTACTTGTATGGGGTGACATGTCATATTTACACAGATCACAAGAGTCTTAAGTACATTTTTACCCAGAAGGAGCTTAATATGAGGCAAAGAAGATGGCTGGAGTTGTTGAAGGATTATGATTGTACGATTCTATACCACCCTGGAAAAGCTAACAAGGTGGCAGATGGATTGAGTAGGAAGAATCGCGAGCGTTATCAACGTTAATTTCTAAGGAGGAAAGTGCGTGGAACCGCATTGAAATTTCAAGCATGGAAGTGCAAGTTAAGGGTTATTTGGCTCAAGTGAGTGTTCAGCCAATGCTTATGGATAGAATCAAAGAAGCGCAAGGAGTCGATGAGGAAGTGTTAAAGGTGCACGAGAGTATGGCTAAAGGAAAAACAAAGGACTTTTGTGTGGGAGAGGATGGAATCACGAGGTACCAATCAAGGATATGGGTGCCAGACAATGAGGATATTAAGAGAGAGATTCTGAAGGAAGCTCATTGTTCGAGATTTTCCGTACATCCTGGAAGAGTACGAAGATGTATAGAAACCTAAGAGAGTCATTTTAGTGGAACAACATGAAAGGAAATGTAGCAGAATTTGTATCGAAATGTTTGGTGTGTCAACAAGTTAAGAGTGAACACCAGAGACCGGCAGGATTATTGCAGTCGTTACCCATCCCAAAGTGGAAATGGGAGCATATAACGATGGATTTGGTAGTAGGATTACCAAAGACACTGAAAGGTCATAACGCAATTTGGGTTATTGTGGATACAATTACGAAGTCGGCTCATTTTCTAGCAATCAAGTTGACAAATTCACTGGAGAAGTTAGCCAAGATTTACATTGATGAAATTGTGAGACTGTATGGAATACCTGTTTCGATAATGTCCTATCGAGATGCAAGATTTACATCGAAGTTCTGGAAGAGTCTACAACAAGCCTTGGGTACGGAGTTGATGATGAGTACAGCTTTTCATCCGTAGACAAATGGGCAGTCAGAAAGGACTATCCATACTTTAAAAGACATGTTGAGGGCTACGTCATTGGATTGGCAAGGAACGTGGGACGAGCATTTGACTCTAGTAGAATTCGCGTATAATAACAGTTTTCATGCTAGTATCGGAATTGCACCGTACGAAGCATTGTATGGACGAAAGTTTAGGTCACCTACTTATTGGGATGAAGTTGGTGAAAGGAAGTTAACTGGACCGAAACTTGTCCAAGTGACCGCAGATAAGGTACAACAGATTCGTAAATGGTTGTTGACCGCTCAGAGTAAACAGAAGTCGTATGCGGATCGCTGAAGGCGCGATTTAGAATTTCAGTTAGGCGACCATGTATTTTTGAAGATTTCGCCGACAAAAGGAGTTATGAGGTTCGGTATTCACGGGAAGTTAAGCCCAAGATATGTTGGACCGTTTGAGATTTTGGAACGAGTTGGAACGGTAGCGTACAAGTTAGCTTTACCGCAATGTTCTAGCTAGAGTGCAAAATGTGTTTTTGTATCAATGCTAAGGAAGTACATTTCCGATCCGAGTCATGTGATCGAGTA
This sequence comes from Campanula takesimana, assembly GCA_026119855.1. Classification (NCBI taxonomy): domain Eukaryota; kingdom Viridiplantae; phylum Streptophyta; class Magnoliopsida; order Asterales; family Campanulaceae; genus Campanula; species Campanula takesimana. The sequence goes on from JAOWBW010000487.1 coordinate 42,901, forward strand.
TAAGCAACTCAGAGTTCGTGCTTATTTGAGCTACGATGAGGAACCTGTGAAGTAGATCGGAAAGATCAGATACTGAGGAAAAGAGTGATTCCATATGTGAAAGTATAATGAAGCAACCATACAGAAAGAGAAGCTAAGTGGGAGCTCGAAAGAGAGATACAAGAGGCGTATCCCACTCTATTCTCTGATTAAGGTACGTTTAATTTGGTGGACCAAACTCTTTTAAGGAGAAAATAATGTAATAACCGGCCCCCTCCCCCTTTTATTATTATTTTGGACTCTTTTATTTATTATTTGGGCCAAGTCATTAATGAGAAGTATTGGGATTTAGTTATTAAGTTAAAATAGAAAAGCCCAAGTCATTATTTTAATTGGAGAAGGAGTCTTTTTGGGAGTTGAAAACTCTTTTAGTATATAAACCCCTCTAGAATATCCTAATCTCTCTAATTGTGAAAAAGGAAAAGAAAATCTGAGAAAGAGAGAGAGACTGCAGAGGGAGAAAGAAAGAATCCACAGAGAGAGAGAGAGAGAGAGAGAGGGCGGAGAGAGGAAGAAGAGGAGTCCGGGTTGTTCATCGAAGGTACTCCCAATCGCCCTAATCTTTTCTCTTTCGTTGCATCATTGAGAACTAATGTTTTAAGAAACCCTAAGAATAATAATTGATCAACTAGGGTTTGGTTGGTTAGGGTTTTAAGAAGGAAGAAGAGGTGTTATGTATGCGTGTTGTGTGTGTGCGCTGTGTGTACGTGCATGCGCTGTGTGTGTGTGTGTGTTGTGTGCAGCCTGTGTATGTATATTTGGCGTGCGCAGTGTGTGTGTGTGTGTGTGTGTGTGTGTGTGTGTGTTTATGTGTGTACTGCGAAAGGTGAATCAAGTGTGTGTAATCAAAGTTCCGAAAACAATGATGGGAATTAAAGATATAAAACCCTAGGAGTAATTGGGTAAAACCCTAGGGGCACTTTGGTAAATTTAAAAGGGTAACCTGTGAAACCCCTAGAATGAATAGTTAACCCTAGAAGGAGTTAAAAAGAGATTAACTCATAGGTTAATGAAATAAAGTAAAGAATGTTGGGACGGAAAGTAAATAGTAATTACTTTTGTCTAAGAGTATTATTTTGCATGATTGTAGATTCGTGCGCGTGGTTTTGCAAAGAGAAGTACGCAAGCCAAGGTAAGGGATTACGTTCCTATTAATTTGAGTTTCATCCTTTGAAATAAGATCCTCATATTCTTTCTAAAAGTGTAGTTACCAAGTGGTTGGTAGTATTTGAACTCCTACGTTATGAACGTCTTTTGAATGATCTTACCCTTGATATGTTCTTGTTCAATGAGTATTTAAAGTGAATTGAATTGTGTTATGTGTTCTTGTACCTATGAACAATGCGAATGAATGTTTCTGTATCTAAATGAAACAGGTGCAGTTTGCTTAGTCTGATTGAAAAGAACTTAGCAGGAATTAGTCTGATTGAAAAGGCCTAAATAAAACTGTCTAGTTTGATTGAAAAGAACTTAGACATTTATATGCTACTTGATGAAGTAGTTTAATGATCATGATCTATTTTAATAAGGGAGCACCTGAAAAGGTGTAAGGTCTCTTATTCACTTAACACCCTGAAAAGGTGTTTTGTTACTATGGAATTGACGGATTTCTTGATGGTGAATCCTTGATTGTTTCTTATTCTTGTGATAGTGCCACAAGTTCTCTTTAAGTATTAGTAATTTTATTTTGAGATTATTACAGTTAAGTTATTGATGATTAGCCTTTCATTGAGAATATTGTTTGGCTCCGTTCTTTCGGTCATCTCTTCTTAGTACCAGGAGAAATCCCGTATGAACTTACTGAGCATTGTTTGCTCACCCCTTTCATTTATTTCCCCTCCCAGGTAAAGAGTAGGAGAAGGGATAGAGAAGCGAAGATGGCAGCGCAGTTAAGAAGATTGAAGTTATTACTTTAATGTTTTAGTTGATTAAGCTATTGGGTTGTACTAGCCGTTAAGGTTGAAAGACAGTTATGCTTCCACATTATTATGAATTATGGTTAGATTGTACTAGCCGTTGGAATAACGAGCTTTATTTTGAGGATTTTGTATTTGATTAAAGCCTATTTTATTATTGGAAAGTTTGGGGTGTTACAAATCCAATGAAGGCTCATCAATTCGTTGCTATGTATGCGGACATGTTACTTCAGTCCGACAAGACGATGAAAGCGGGGACACATTCAGGTCAACATCATGCAAACATAAAGTGGCACCTAATTCTCCAAAAAGTGAAAAGCTAATGTTTCTTATTAACTAGAGCAGCATCTGATTCCTGCCACTTGTAGTATATAGAAATGCAATAACAAAGAGTAATGCTAACTAGTTATTTGAGTTTATTGCCAAAATAACCCGAGTACTATCTCACAATAACACTTTTACTTCCGTACTACCTAAACATTAATGTTAAAAAAATTGCCACTTGGTGCATCGTACTACATCTTCGGTTGTAACAAGTATAACGTACTCCAACTTTACCACATAATCCAGCGTACTTGTCAATTTTGTTTCAAATAATGCAATTTTCGTTTCAAATAATGCAGCGTACTCACTGTTCATTCATCATTTTTTTCGAGCAGGCGTTATTTTTTCTAAGTGTCATTAAATTATTTTAACGCATGTTAAGGAACTTAATGAAAATTTGTTTAAATTTTAAAATTTGACCCTAATATAATTTTAAACCTCATAACTTAAAAATAATCTCCCATAACACCCTTGCCCTTAACGGACTTTAACCCTATTCTCTCTCTCTCTCTCTCTCTCTCTCTCTCTCTCTCTCTCTCCCTCTCTCTCTATTTTGATTCAACCATCCCCTCCCCTTCCACGTCCCCTTTCTCCAGCCCCATGTCTTACTCCCTTTCTCTACTGATAAGCATGGCACAGAGTCTCCCATATTCGCAAAATCCATAACCCACTACATAAATCCATCAAACCAAAAAAGAAAAATCATAATCGAAAAGAGGACACGCTTTCGATTCAAATCTAGGTATTCCTAGAATTTCCCGTGAAATTCCAATTTCAATCAAGTTAATGCACCCGAAAACGACTAATTTGCAAGTGAATCGAACTGAAGAGAAGGATAAGGGATTAATTTTGGTGCGGCGGTGGTGTTGCTGTGGTTATTGGTGGCGGCATCAGTCATGGTGGCGACGACGTAGTGGGGTGGCGGTGGAGGACAGAAGGGGAAGTGCGTGGGGGCGGAGGAGATGAGAAGATGAAGGAGAGAAAGAGAGAGAATAAGGTTAAAGTCCGTTTAAGTTCGTTAGGGCAAGGGTGTTATGTGGGATTATTTTTAATATATGAAGCCAAAGTTACATTACGGTCACATTCGAAAATTAAATTAAATTTTATTAAGTTATTTAACAGTCGTTAAAATGATTTAACCACCGTTAGAAAAAATAGCGTCTGTTAGAAAAATTGACGAATGAACAGTGCTTTGGCGAAATTTGCTAATAAAATTACAGTGCGCATCATATATTTAGTGTTTAGGCTAAATATGTTATTCTGAGATGTACATGGGTCATTTTGGCAATAAACTCCTAGTTAATTGTATGTAGGGTGATAGTGACACTTGAGCGTTATAGCTTTGCTCATTTCAATTGCTCAATGTATCTATCTCTTCTGCTTCCAATTGGTTTCATAAAACTTCAAAAATATCCACATACATTTATTATTAATTTCAGGATTATCTGACAACATGAAAATATTGGAGAAAGGTGTGATATGCTGGCAATGTAAAATAACGTACCCAGGGGCACACCATATATACACAAGCTATTCGTTGCTATATAGATGTCAAAAAGTTATATCAGTTAGCCAAGACGATGTGATGGAAGGGGGCACACATTCAGGTCAAGATTATGCTAAGTCCATCATGACATATAAACCCGGGTAGTTAATTGCAGCACATATACTGGTTACCGAAACACCAACTGTTCATCGTTTGAAGCTATCAGTAACTGGAAGGAAAAAATTGGGTAGCGGGCATTGCTTTGTGGGGTGATGTACACCAAAGAGAAGTTCAAGCTTAAGGGAACTCTATATGATGCAAACGACATGAAAGAATTATTAGTTGATCATTTTCAATTTCCAAGTAGCTCGATACACATCCTTGCAGGTATTGCCAATCCTTTTATCATATATAGTAACAAAATAAACTTAATTTGTTTGTTCGAGTAGTTGATGTACAAATGAGCTAAGCTATCTACCTATTAGACATGGAACAAACCTAATTGACATTGCTTTATCTCAAATTTTGATTCGAAAACTCATTTTCTCATGCTCATCTCCATCGATTTAAATGTTTTTGAAAGAATTTGCTTTTCACCATATTACAGCAAAGATCATATCGATAGTTGTTTATTGGAAATGTTCTCTTGGACATTGATAGAAACTTAACCCCTAAAATACGTAAACTAAATTGATTTATTATAAGCCTAACCATCAAATCCGAGTTTTACATGTGATAAAGGTACCCAAATTAACTCATTAAGCCAAAGTGAGTAAAGCTCATTTGCAGCCCACAGTCTTACTGAGAGCAGAAAATCTTTTTTTGGCCTTATGGTATAATGTTGTGTTAGAAATTGGGGTTAGGGTAAATTGATAATCCTGGATGATTGATTGAATCGTGTATAATTCACTCTCCGAATAAAGTATTTCGACCCTTTTGCCTGGGTTTCACGAAATCCTTATTGGGATAAGACAATAAAAAACAATCTGTATCTTAGGCAGAGAAAACAGATCAGAAACTCAGAGATTAGTTAAGGTTTTTCGTTAGTATAATCTGAGACAAAAATCTGTTTTATAAACAGATGAGAAGTAGGAGTAGACATGACTGTTGATCTCCAGTAGTCATGATTGTTAGTCAACAGAAGCGTCCTTTTGCGGGAAAACTGGCGGGAAAACTGGTAGTGAACAGTACCAATAATATCGTTTAGGTTTTAGGGGCGCTGCCCCGAGCCCCGAGAGGGGCGGCTCCCCCTCGACCCCGCAATGGGGCGCAGCCCCCTTGACCCCTGCTTCTTTATCGTGATCGAAAACATATTGACTCAAAATGAGTGTGTACTCCACACTTTCCCTTACTCATATCCGAGCCTAATATGAGATCGCATTGGTCTCTAGTAAATCCAATTACATAAAATCGTTGATGACACTAAAATCACCAACATGTTGTGCCAATGTGAGGGATATTTTATTTCAGAGACATTAAGTAGGGTATAGTTACTATTCCTGTATTCCATTTTGTGTTTTATGGGTCGGGAGGGGAAACTCCATTTTCTATCTCAACGAGACCCGTCTCACGTGTAAGACCGGCTCACACACGTTAACTTTGGGCTTACACGTGGACATAGACTTGGTTAACGCGGGGTTAAATCCTCGTGGGCCAAACTTTGGGCTCGCACGTGTAAAAATCCAGCTCTGATACCTTCGTCTGAAGTTCCATCTTAAAATCAATTGGTGCCAAGGGGAGTGCCCCAAGATCTTTATATGTTATAGGCAAAGTTCATCAATTCCCTATATAGAATAATGTCTATCTAACAGTTTTTATTCCTGTATGCCATGTTGTGTTTGTTTATTATGAGAGTGGGGCAATTGTATTCCAGTAAGTTATAAAACTTGTAGTAGATGTGAGAGCCCGCGCCTACGGTTCGTAGAGCGACAAGTTTGCCATGTGCTAATGTGCTTAAAATGCTCTTGTTTCCTCAAAATGGTACCCTCGGAATTTGAAAATAGCAAGAGTCGTCACTTCATTTTATTTTAGGACAAATGAAGATAAAACCTTTTTGATTTTGAAACGAGTGAAGTGGGTTTGGGGTCTGAGTTACAAAGAGAGAAGGTGTTAATCACTCTCCTCGCCCTTTCGGTCTCTAGCCGCCTAAGTTTGATTTTATTCGCCTTATTTTTTATGTGTTCTAGCCAAAAGATGTTAATTTATTATACAAGTGTGTCTTCCTAATCTAGGTAGATCCGCTTAATCACAAATGTGAATCGGTTTAGGAGGATCTCCACTTTTTTCAAAAAAGGTTTTGATCATATAAACAAATAAATGAATAAGCATAAAATGGGGAGGGGGATTATGTACAAATATATGTAAATGGGACATGAATCCTGAACGGAATATTCTAGGCTCCTAAAATTAAGGTATAAAATCCTACTACGATTTGTGTACAAAGGGACTCCTACCGGGCTAAGGATCCTAAATTATACAAGGGCTCAGTCTCTTAATACAAATCAACTATGGATCTCCTATTCTTGGTGGACACTCCACCCCAAATCTATAAATAAGGGTCCTAACCTTCACACAAAGGTACACACAAAAAACATCTTCTCAATACTACGCTTTTCCCTCCGGTTTATATCATCTATATACACGATGCTTATTCTTACACCGGAGGGTTTGCGCGGGTAACTCCCTCGCGCCCTAACGGTGTTTGTTTTGCAGATCGTCCGTTCGTTCATTCAGGATTATCCAACGCCGCGTTCCCGACTGATTAGGTACCCCGGTACCACCCTTTTTATGCATCATCAATTTGGTTCCATTGCCGGGAACGAAAACATGGCGAATGACGGACAATGACGACGATGGAAAAAATCACAAATCAAAACGGAGGGAAAATTAAACCCCCAGTTCCTGTCTCTCTCTAACTTTTCTCACTCTAATTGGTGCTTGAGCTTTGACTTCACCGTCTCTAATGGCTGCCGATCTCGTTGGTATTCAGAGCAACAATCACCTCAATCGGATCTTCCAGATGACTAATCACGACTTCGCCGTCTCTGATTTCAATCGTGTCGTCTTTATTTTGAACCGAATGGGTAAAGCTCTGTTCCGGCGTGGACCTTCTTCAGATCCAAAAACGTCCTATTCTTCTAACTAAAAAAATGGGACGCTCTTCTGGATAAACCGGCGGCTGCTTGCAGCGAGTCAAAGGAATGCGCTAGTAAATTTACTACCATGTCTGCGTCAACTAGCTCATCGTCGATCGTCGGCGACAAGAGAAAACATAACGGTAAAAAGGGAAACGCAATCAGCCCCTTCTCCGCGCATGTTGCGAACGACAGTTGTGGGCTTGATCACCGTCAAACGTGCACAGTTTATTCAGAATTAAGGCAACAAGGCGGGAGAACAATTGATCGGAAATATAAAGGCCGCTTAAAGGTGTACTCTTTCCAAACCCTACTGTATATACAATCTGCTTTGGCTTTTTATTTGCAAAACATAGCTGGCATCAGGCTTATTTGCACAATGGGGTCCATACTTGGTGGTAGGATTGTTCCAAATTAAAACAGCAGCCAAGCACACTATTCGTCACTGTTCATATTTGTGCACCCACAAATATTCTATGCATATGTGAATATGACTTGTTTACTCATTGGATTATTCAAAAACAAAACAGTCCATCAAGAGACCCTGTGCATCTGGACATATGTTATAAGAGCGATTTTTGCAGTGATAAACCCGCTGCAGGTTCGCCTTTGATAGGGAAACGAGATGCATCATTTAGCAATCTCTTTCACTATTAATTTCAAGATCGGCACCATGCTTGACTCCGGAAAAAAACTAACGCCCTTGTACATCGACAGAAATGTTTTTATGGAGGACTAGGCCTTTGCATACGTGAGTCAGTTCAAAACTTATACAGCCCGGAATCAACGGCTAGCCTCAATCGAGCAAGGCAACCGAAACTCATCAGATGGAATAGTCGAGCTGTTAAAGGACTAAAGTATTGCCGACCTGTTCAGTATCGTGGGAGACAACACCATGAAGAGTAGCCAAAAACGAACGCTTGAGCAAGCAGAATCAATGAATGACAACAATTACAACGTTTATTAAACGTGCCTAGGGCACCACTACCAACACCCAAATCTATAAATAAGGGTCCTAACCCTCACACAAAGGTACACACAAAAAACACCTTCTCAATACTACAATAAGCTTTTCCTTCCGGTTTATATCATCTATATACACGATGCTTATTCTCATACCGGAGGGTTTTCGCGGGGGTAACTCCCTCGCGCCCTAACGGTGTTTATTTTGCATATCGTCCGTTCATTCGTCCAGGATTATCCAACGCCGCGTTCCCGACTGATTAGGTACCCCCGATACCACCCTTTTTATGCATCATCAAATCCCATGCCAAAAATGGATGTCCAAGCTAAGGAATTTGCTCATCTCCAGGACAGTTCTCTTTGCCACCAAGATGTACATGTCCATAGCTCAACCAAATCCGTATTCGAGACCTAAGATTATTATGAAGCAAGCATGATTTTTTGTTTGATTTTAGAGTTAATATTATGAGCACAGAGATCATCATGAACTCAGACTAACAATCTGCCAGGATTGCTAAAACAGAACATGGGCTTCATGGTTTAGATATTTAGACCATCAAAACCTGAGGAAACTCAAAACATGAAAGTTAAATACTCCCTCCGTCTCCCAAAATGATCTTCCTATTTGCCATTTCTCATTGTCCCAAAAAGTCCTTCCCGTTTCTACATTTTGGCCTTAAAAGTGCATAAACAAAACATGGCTAGTGAAGCAAGTGTTCATATCCTTAAAAAGTTTGAATAGTCAAATGAGAAGATCATTTTGGGACGGAGGGAGTACCATATATTGAACATGAAGCATGCCGAAACTCAGATTCATACAACATTTTTAACACTTACAAAACCCATCTGAAATTTTACGTCAGAAGGAGAACAAGCCACAATCTGAGAGCAAGTGCTTCAAAACAACAATAAATATTTCAATTGTGTTGATATTTTCCTAAGCATGTTGGGAACAAAATATCTTTTATGAGCCAAGCCCAGAAATCAAGCAAGATGACACATGACAACAGCCATGTTCATGAAAGATATGCCTTGAAACATGAATTAAAAATTGAATAATCTCAACATGCTTCTACTAAAACAAGTTAAAGACATTATCAAGCAACCATTTTGCTATATAGTCATGAAAAAAAACATGTTATACTCCCTCCATCCCAAAATGATCTTCTCATTTGCCATTTTTCATTGTCCAAAAAAGTTATTCTCATTTCTACAATTTAGGCTTAAATGTTCATAAACACAAACTTGGCTAGTGAAGCAAGTGTTCCTATCCTTAAAAAGTCTGAATAGTCAAATGTGAAGATCATTTTGGGACGGAGGGAGTAGATTGTTCCCTTTTGGCAAATAACATGTTTTTCGTGCTTTAAAGCTCAAAACAACACTTGAGAACAAGTTAATATGAAACAAGACATCATATATAAACACTTTGGATCAGATGTATATGTTTATTTGCTTGATAAACATATGCATTAAGATTCTAAGCTCATAAGAATCATTACATGCAAGTAGTGGCAGATCCAGGAATTTTGTTAGTGTGGGCCAAAAAAATTAACGTTATGTATATTAGCATGATAAACATGCAGATTTAGCTTCTTTCATGAATCAGGGGATTCATTGGTGTTCTACTTCTCAGGTCATGGATTAAGACAACCTGATTTTGATGAAGATGAGCTTGATGGGTTTGATGAAACCATATGCCCTCTTGATTTTCGAACTGCAGGAATGATTCTTGATAATGAACTCAATGAGACCATTGTTCGACCACTGCATAAAGGTGTCATCCTTCATGCCATTGTTGATACTTGTCATAGTGGAACAATTCTTGATCTACCGCGTATCTATAGCCCAAAAGAGTATGTTTAGTTTTTACCTTTAAATCTAGTACGTTTATGCACCTGAGGTATATTAGCATTATTCCTTTGTTTTATATAAAAACATTCATGCCATATACTCCCTCCGCCCAAAAATGATAGTCTCATTTCAAGTTTATATCAACTGTTTGATAATTTTACAGACGAAAATGGATAGATAATTACCCTCCATCTGGTGCTTATAAAGGTGCAAGTGGTGGACTTGCCATCTCTTTCAGCGCTTGTGAGGATGATCAATTGGCTGCAGATACCACTGTTAGTTGATTTTCTTTAGGCTATATTCTATAACATATATATATAATGTTAATGTTTTGACTGATCAGGGACACGGGATTTGCGCATGTTTTTGAACTTTGATTAGTTTAATACTAGAAGCCTTGAATATTTTTCAAAACAAATAAATATTGCAGGCTTTCTCGGACAGTGGAAAGCAAATGGAAGGTGCAATGACATGCACTTTTGGGAAAGTAGTGAGAGATAACCCTAAAGTAACATATGGTGAGCTACTGGATTCAATGAAGGCCCTTATGGATGAAAGGAAGGCCAAATGTTTCAGCCTCAGGAGGCTTTTAAAGCATGAGATAATACAGGTAATCTTGTTTTAGACATGTTTAATAATCTAATTAAGTTAATCTCTGAATCCTTTTGCTTTGACCTTAGTTGTTGAGCAAAGGATTCTCCCTGCGAATAAGAGGATGATTACTGTATTTTGGTCATAGTAGTAATGTGGTATAGGATAAAGAAATACAAGAATAGAAAATGAGAAAATTAGGGTTGGGGCCTTGGAGCTTGTTTAACTGTGCTTATATCATTGCAATCTTGTTTTTGGTTAGTTGACAAGTATGTGCTTCTGTACTGAGAATAGCTTACTTCATCGGGAATTATCTGGCCACACAAACTTGTCTTTTGAGTATTGTTGAATTTTCAGGATGCTTTGATGTCATCATCTGAAGAATTTGACGTTAACAAGCAGCTAATGCTTTAGCAGGAAACACCCGTGCTCTCGATATCGTTAATGAATAACAACAAGGATAGTATGATATCCTTTTCAGAAAACATGACTACTGTGATTTTACTGTGTTTGTTGTAAGGCCTCTAGACCCTAATTTGTACCAAGAAAGATGCAAATCTTATTTGGGCATTTTATTTACATATGTTAATGAACAAAAAACGCTTTTTCTGACAACCTTGTGGGAATTTTAGCAAATGTTTTTCGCATTTTACTGTTATTATTTGCCTCTAGAAAGTTATTTTGTTATTGAAGGACTAGAGTCTTGGGACCCAAAGCATTTGCTAAGGTGCCTGCTCATGTCAAATGTAAGCAGAGGGATTCTTATCCATCCCACAGCATCTGGTTCCTCCACCATCAAAATTCTAGCTCAATTGGCATCATCATCAGGTATACTTTTCCAGTGGTCACTGGTCAGAATGTCAACTCCAAAGTACCTCAACTAGATTCTAAAGAGTGAAAAAAAAAATGATTTAATTAAGATAACAAAAGCATTTAATATTCAAAACATGTTAAATCAAAAATCAAGGAATTTTTACCAATAAGTCCCTGGGGGAATGTGGTATTTACCAATAAAAACACAACATTTTAAATTCTACCTTAGGGTCCTTAGGTTCAAATCAATTTTACCAATAAATCCCTCGTACCTTTTAAATGGCAAAAATACCCCCAGCCCAAATTAAATCATCCAACACCTCTAACCTTTGACCATTTTGACTGCCACCTTTACATATGACAACCACCACCCGCCGCCGATCGCAGCCGCCGGCCACCACCTCAGCCGCCGGTCGCCAGACATCCGACCCCTGCCGCCGGATCTCAACCAGGTGACCACTGCCGGCCACCACCTCCGCCGCCGGTGACCGCTCCGGCCACTACCTCCGTCTCGCCGGACCTCCGACCCCTGCTGCCGGACCTCACCCACTGCCGCCACAACCATCTCCAACCCCAAGTATTTTAAATAAAAATTATTTGCTCTTGGGAGGGTTTGAACCCAAGACCTCTTGGTCTTGATCAATACTCCTAACCACTATGCCAAGCTTCTTACATGTTACATTAGCAGACTATTATATATTTAACACTACAACCTCACATTTGTTGTTTTTTTTTTTTTTTTTTGGTTAGGAGTATTAATTCTTCACAATTGGACAATTACTCACTTTTAATAAAAAAAAAAAAGAGATAAATTTATTTCACAATTGTTTAAAGAGCATTTGACAACACATAGTTCTGAAAATGAGTATCCTTTGTAAAAACTGTTCTACGAATTTCTTAGTTGTTACACTCAACTCATGTATTAACAACTGAGAAATAAATTTACCAGTTCTTATATTAAACTCGTGTGTGAATAAATGAGAAATGAATATTTCATTTATTATCATATTAACAACAGAGAAAAATTAATAACTGAGAAATGAATGCACTAGTTCTTGTACGCAAATTCATATGTGAATAACTGAGAAATGAATTTCTCAGTTATTATATAATTAAACCGATAAATTGAGTCATCAATTGTGAAAAATGAGAGATGATTTTATCAGTTTTTACTCAATTATGAACAACTATTAAATGAATGTCTCAGTTATTATATTCAAATTCATGTGTGAACAACTGTGAAATGCATGTCTCGGTTATTATAATGATTGTGAAAAATTGAGAGATGAATTTATCAGTTTTTAAAATGAAAATGACACAACTGTGAAATCACATAATTGAGAAATCATACAACTGAGAAATCAGTTGAAAAATGATTTTACAAGTGAAAAATAAAATTTTATTTTCTAAAATTGTGAAATTAATTGAGAAATGAAAAATGATTTTCTCAAATTTTTACTTGTGAAAAATGAGATTTTTATTTCTAAAATTTGAATTATGTGTTGAATGTACTTGTTTGATTCGATTTGACGACACGATTAAAACGGTGGTCTCGGATTATTTTTTCAATTTCTAGATTTTGAGATATTTCATTTTAAAATTTTGAGAGTGAAAAAAAAAAGCGAGAAAAAGTAGGAGGAAGAGAGAGTAAAAGTAGGAGGGAGAGGGATAGAAAACACGCTTGAAGAAAGAGAAAGAGAAAAAAGAAGGAGAGAGAGAGAGAGAGAGCAGATGGAATATAGCGCATCTTCAAGCAAGCAGGGGCATTTTGGTCCAAGGAAATTGCAAGGGACTTATTGGCGAGTTTCCATAATGTCTGTCCTTATTGGTTATTTTTTTTTGGATGAGGGACTTATTGGTCAAAGTCTCTTAAATCAAACTGGAAAAGCAGGGCCGAAACATTTGAATTACTTAGATTAGATGAAAAAGAAGCCTCAGACAGTAAATATGTCATCAAAGTGAACATCAGTCGGTAATTCCAACTTAAAAATGTTAATCATCATTGGCTTCAATTTCTGATTCCTACACTACACATTGGTCAAAATCAAATAACAAATTTTTATCTATAAATCAGAAGAAAAATAAAATGTAATGGCAAAAAAGGGCTGTGTGAATGAAGGGAATTAATCAGTTGACAGGTTCCTATAAAAAGAATTTGGTATTGGTTGAATCATAGCAACGCCGCTTTTGGCTCGAACCGTTCCCATTCCAAATCACACACCACAATACAAGAGAATAGAGACGGCCAAATCAAAAATCAAAGAATGTGATGGAATGGTGATGTTTTCTCATTTCGGAAAGTTATGTGAAAATTTATAAGATTCTACACATGAAATGATTCTATCAAAGTTTCTTTTCATCTAATAACTAGTGGGACCCGTGTAACTAATTTGCTATTTTTTTATTTTTTTTGCATTTTACTCTTTATATATTTTTATTTAATAAAGTAGCATAACAGTTTTTTATAATATAAATATATTGTATATGAAAAATAATTTTTTAATTATAGTTAACTAAAATAGTAAATATCATCTTAACTAAAACCATTAATAGTAAAAATTAATCTATATAATAGTATCAATAACTAATACTATTAATAATACTTATTAATATTTATAGTAACTATTATAATTAACTAATACTATTAATAATAATAATAATGTTAACCTATATAGTAACTACTATGATTAACTAATACTATTAATAGTAAAAATTAACATATATTATAACTGTTATGATTAACTAATTCTATTAATATTAATAGTTAATTTATAAAGTAACCATTATAATTAACTTGTATTGTAAACTATTATTGTTAATTATACTATTAATAGTAATAGTTATATATTATAGTAACTATTATAGTTGACTAATACTATTAATAGTAATAGTTAACTACTATAGTAACTATTATAGTTAAGTAATACTCTTAATATTAATAGTTAACTTGTATAATAACTATTATAGTTAACTAATACTATTAATAATAATAGTTAACTTGTATAGTAACTATTATAGTTAACTATTACTATTAATACTATTAGCTCATCATAACTATTATTATGAGCTAATAGTATTAATAATGAGAATATCAAAAGTCACACATTTAGGATAGTAATGATGTGGCTTCACATAAATGAAGCTTTAACTTATGTTTGTCTATGTGTCAAATGGAGTTGACAGTTGGGCCTCATGCATTGGTACAAAGTAGAATGTAGCTGGACAGACTTAGGTAGATAAAAAAACTTTTTATTTTTAGATTTTACAATTTTTATGAAACACCCAAAATGACAAATTTTGTCATTTGAAATAGTGAGACCAAGGGAGTATATGTTTTGGCTAATTATCAAGTTTTGATAACTTTTGAGATTAATCAGGAATAAGACTCCGTTTGTTTGGCCGTAAAATGTTTTAGGGAAAATGTTTTACATGTTTTCCAGTGTTTGATAACCAAAAGAGAAAAAAAATCAACGTAAAATATTTTACGGACAATGAAAATAAGCTAGGTTTTTTCGTAAAACAACTTACGAATTTCTCCTTCGTAAGTCATTTTACGGAAAAAAAAAAAAAAAAAAAAAAAAAAAAAAAAAACTTTTTTTCACTCATATTAAAATTATCTTTTAACACCCCTTGCCCCCCGCCCCTACCCCCCCCCCTCCAACAAAAAAAATACTCTTATTAAAATTATTTTTTAACAACTTCCTACCCCCAACCCCAAAAAGAAAAAAAGAAAAACTATTTGAAAGCGATTATTGCTTCCAGTTTCGGAAGGACTTTTAGAAGACTCTACTGTCTTTTCTAATGGTTCTAAGCTCTTTCGAAGAAGAAGCAGATTCAATTTCGACGAAGATTCCTTTTCGTCAAAGGTCAAAAATTCTTTGCATTCTTTGCCTCAAGTACAAAAACTTCTTAGCTGAGGGTGAACTTTCATATTAAAATTATTTTTTAACACCTCACCAACCCACCCCGCCCTCCAACCCCACATCCCCACCCCCACCTTACCCCACCCCCCCCCCCCCACTCCAAAAAAAAAAAAGAAAAAGAAAAAAAAAAAAAACTTTGTTTCACTCATATTAAAAATTATTTTTTAACACCTCCCCCACCACCTAGGGATGGCCAAACCGAACCGGAACCGTCGAACCGGCCCGGAACCGGAACCGAAAAAACCGTAACCGCCACGAAAACCGGAACCGTTTTGGATAAGGGCCGGTTAAGGTTCAACCCCCCAAAAAACCGTGAACCGGCGGTTCCGAACCGCCCAACCAAACCGCGAACCGGAACCGTCTGAACCGTCAGTAAAACCGTTAAAAAACCATCAAAATCATTAGATTTCTAACAGTTTCATTAGAATTAACCGTTACTAATGGAAAGTTGACAAGAAAAGTTGTGTTTTGACTGATTTTTTTGCCAAAATCAGTGAATGAAAATAATAAAAATGTGTTTTTGACCGATTTCTAACAGTTTCATCAGAATTAACCGTTAAAAACCATCAAAAAATGAACCGTGGAACCGAACCGGAACCGGACCGGAATCGAACCGGAACCGTATTGTGACAACCGGAACCGGAACCGGTGTAACCAAGGGCCGGTTAAGGTTCACATAAAAGTCGAACCGGAACCGGCGGTTCCGAACCGGAACCGTAACCGGAACCGTGTTTGGTCATCCCTACCACCACCCACCCACCCCCTTACCTCCAAAAAAGAAAATTTGCTCTTATTAAAATTATTTTCTAACAACTCCCACACTCGCGCTCCCTACCCCCACTACCCCACCATCCACCACCTACCCCCACCCCACCCACCCAAGAAAAAAAAAAAAAAAAAATCACTCATATTAAAATTATTTTTGAACACCTCCCCCACCCCCACTACCCAACCCCCCCCCCCTCTACCCCACCACCCACCCACACCCCCACCCCCACACAACCACCCATCCCACCCAAACCCCACCCACATTTAAATTTTTTTCTCATAATAATATTGTTCCTCTTATTAAATTATTATTTTATTCATATGAAAAATATTTTCCTTAGATTTACCAAACAACCAAAAACATGTTTATGTCATTTTCCAAAAATTGTTTTTACGCGAAACAAACGGAGCGTAAGTGTGTTCTGTTTTTCTGTGACCGGTCAAACTTGTGTACATATATGTTGAACACACAAATGAACTTCTAAATTCAAAATAAAATTATGAGGACCTTTTGATATGTTAGGAATACACTCATGCTCTTTTTTTTTCCTTAATTGGTCATATGCACAAATGAACTTCTAAATTCAAACAAAAATTTACGAGTATTTTTTAATATATCAGATATACATTTATGCTTAATTTATCTTAATGATGAATTATTCTCACAGTAACTTTTCAGTTATTATTCTCTACTCGCTTTTTTCATTAACACTCACAATACCTACTTTTTAACAGCTTTTCTAATAAAATATTACTCCCTCTGTCTCTAAATGAGTGTCCATTTTCAAGAAATCTTTGTCCCAAAATGAGTGTCTTTTTTGAACATAACTTTGTCCCTAAATATTTTTTTTCGAATTTTTTTTCACCAGTCTCTTTATACTTGCAAAACTAAATGTTTGGAAAGGAGATTACAAGATTATATATGAATCTTTGCCACCAAATTGTACAAAAAGTTGAGATTTTCAGATGTCCCTTAAAATGAAATTTGGACACTCATTTAGGGACAGAGGTAGTAATATTTTTTAATTTTCTTATCGAGACTAAAATTATATTTCAGGTGAGACAGAAGGTCTATTGTTCTTATGTTATCACTTTGTGATTGTTATTTAATGTTAATTGAGTTACATTAATTGTATTATGATTGATTCAACTAAGCCTACACAAAACAAAGGTATACCTTTGGAATGAGGAACACCCAAACTCAGTAAAGTAAAAGGGTCTTTAGCCTTTAACTCACAAGTATTTACTGCCATAGAGAGATATTCAGCCTCTGCTAAAATTCCTAAAATTCCCGATGTGGAGAGTTTCTTGGTCTTCAAAAGATAGGGGAATTACCAAGAAACACAAGCCAACCAGTAAGTCATTTGCGGGTAATAGAGCAAGCCATCCAATGTGCATCACACCAACCATGAAGAGATAAGTCGCTATCGGCTCCTAGAAGAATACCTTGACCTGGTGTGCCTTTCAAGTAATGAACAATCCGCAAGGCAGCCTTTGAATGCTCAAACGAGGGGCTTGCATAAATTGAGATATAATGTGAACAACATAAGCTAAATCTCGATGAGTAACGGCCAAATAAATAGGACGTCCCACAAGACGACGATATTGTGTCGGATTATCAAGCTCTTTGCCAATAGCGAGACCGAGCTTGTGATTCTGGACAATAGGAAAATCAGAGGGCTTGACACCCAACAATCCAGTTTCAGAAATAATATCTAGTGCATACTTGCTCTGATACAAGAATAATCCCATCGAATTGCGAGCCACCTCGATCCCAATAAAATATTATAATTAACTAGTACTATTAATAATATTTTTTTATAGGATAAATGCAAGCGGGATGATTTGAACCCAAGACCTTGCCAAACCTAGAGCTCTGATACCATTTTAAGTAACCAACTCTTCTAAAACCTTAAGGTGATAGAGAGGGCACCCACAATGTATATCATGCTTAGACATTAACAGTAAATCACAAGCTTGTGTCGAATCTGTCAAGACATTGATGTTAGTGTAGTTCTGACTTACCGCCCATTCCAAACTAGAGTTCAGTTCCATGGATAAATATGCGTGAGAAGATCTCAACAGAAAGTTGTCTTAAACAAAAACAAAATGCTCACAAATCACAACGTTGCCAACCTAAACTTTTTATAAGCATTTTGTGTTCATAACGTTGCTCATCAATATTCGTGAGTTTCAGTCCTAGTTTGCAACCGGCAAAATAGAGAACAAATCTTTTGTACCAGGTTTGTGGTAATTAAATATAAAAGCTGACATCATGATAATGCCATGAACCATGGGCAGATGTTTAAATGACAAGTGATATACAAAATTGGTACAGAAAATATGATATGATTCAATAACGCTGGCTCAAATCATGACAACTAGAAGCTGCATTTTAATTTAAATTTCTTAATAACCGAAAGCAGAAGAAGTATGTGCAGCCACAGCAAAACCTATCCACTGAGGAATTGTTCAAATGGAACCCCAAACTGTAACAAGTCAAACACTTGCTCCCAAAAGCGGCATATATAGCAAGCAGCAGACATAAATTATACTAGTTTCTACTGCTGCACCAAACGAAAATCTCTACACAAACAGCCTACAAACAATAACTTTTTTTCCTGAAAGCAGAAAGCTTCGGAAAATGATTCTTCCTGTTTCCTAGTTTCTATTTCTTGGGTCCAAAACTGAAACTCAAAAACCTCACCTTTCTACCTCGACATTAAAATAAGGCTCAAAAAGGTTTGTGAAATTCTCCTTGTCTGCTTTAGACAGCAAAAAGTTGATCAACTCAACAGCTTCCTTAGCCTTTTCTCAGCAATACTCGCAACCTTGTTTTGTGGTTCGAGGACTAATGCGTGTTTAAAATCTGCATATAGAAAGAACATAAGAAGTTCATACGAGAAGGAACTGTATTACTCCGTACAAAAATAGCATTCACAACGAATGGAAACATGTATATGCTCCCCCTTTTGGGTCTTACGGTAAGGGGGGGAAAAAAAAAAGTAACCACTCAAGTAATGCAAACCCTAGACCTTGTGTACAGTTTGTTTTCATTTTCTCTCTTTTAAGCATCATAAGTAAAAAGAGGTCCAAATGTATATTAAAGCACTTTGCTGCAAACGATTGGCTGACCCTGCTCGTTCCCACATTCTCACATGTCGTTTTCTACAATAGTGTCATTTCAGTCATCCAATTTACTGGTATCTGGAAGGAGGTACTGCTACTAAATGGACTAGTAGTGATGACTTCTCAACTCTAAAAAGAAAAGCGACTGTGTCTTTTTGAGACTAACATTGACTATAAGTCATTATGTTCATAACTGCATCGGCTCGATGACTTCTCAACTCTTAAAAGGAATGCTTTTGTCTCTTTTTGAGATTTACATTGACTATTAGTCATTATGCTCAAAATTGCCCCGGCTCGACCTGAACTCATGGCTCGTAAACAAGCTCTCGAACAGTTTGTGAGCCAACATATATCTTAATGTGATAAGACATTCTTGGGAAAAGAGGGGGGGTCTAGGTAGACATCTAGTATCCGCCGGTTTGAAGAGTTTATTAGCAAAAATGATCTTTAGAGAGAATGAATTGTCCAACAGTCAGTTGGCTTGGTCTTTATTAGGACAATAGCATATGGCATCCAGGATTGACCGTTTTCTTTTCTTTTCTTTTTTACCAAGTGGGAGGAGGCTTTTACTGCCTTGGTACATAAGTTACAGACAGACCCTGTGTCGGATCATTTTCCTATTGTTCTTGAATCGAATCCAATCCTTTGGGGTCCTACTCCCTTCCGATTCTTGAATATGTGGCTGTTACATCCTAGGTTTCATGATTTAATGGTTGGGTGGTGGAGTAAGTGTCGGGTGGAAAGGTGGGTTGGCTTTGTGTTAATGAAAAAGTTGCAGTTTTTGAAAGAGAAATTGAAGGTGAGGAATAAAGAAAGCTTCAGTAATATTAGGTACTCTAAGGATAATGTATTTGCAGGCTATAGCTGAGATTGATAGGTGTGAGGAGTATGGTTTTCTTAGTAGTGAGGAGCAATCTAAGCGGTGAGCTTGATGAACTTCTTTTATGAGAAGACATTTGTTGGCACCAAAAATCCAACGCAAAATGGATTCGAGAGGTAGACTGCAAATCTAAACTCTTTCATAGGGTTGCAACTGGGAGGCGAAGGAGGAATTATATCTTAGAGGTGCCGTAGTAGGGAACAAGATTTGGCCTTAAGAAAGGCAAGCTATTTTGTAAAATTCACTCAAAACTTCAAGAAACTTTGTCTAATCAAGATATGTTCAGAAGAAGGATGAAACAGTCATGGACTTTAAAGCTTCAAGAGAAATATGTGCTTTGAATATTTGTTGTCTAGGGCGTGTATTGACTACTTGTGAACAATGATCTTGATCAACACTCCTGTCTGTTTCAACAAATCACAAACTACTGCTAAAGTGTGACTCTCACCTTGAAGAGCCTCCTTATTAAACATAAGTGATTCTCTAGCCGTCCCTCGCCTCAGATATGCCTTCACATTCTGCATGGAGAAAGAAAATATTAGTACATGCATTACATCATTCTTTGTATTTATTTATTTTGATAGAAAAAGAGGATTATATTGAGATAAGAACTGAATACAAAAAGGATGGACAAGAGGTCCATCGACAAAGAAAGAAAAACACAATCAATACAAAGAACTACTCTAGACTATAGCAGCCTTCCAGTCTCTCTTCAAATCATTGAGTGATAAACCTTTAAAAGCACCATTTGCATACGCCGATAGAGAAGCTAAACACACTACTCTTTCCCACAAAAGATGCTTTGGTAATGACTGGTTCTTAAAAATCCGCGCATTCCTCTCCATCCAAATACACCAACAAATGGCACACACTCCACAATCCCACAACTGTCTCGCACTACCCTTTACCAAAGCCTCTGAACTTAGTCTGGAAAAAGGAGGAGATGACTCTGGGCTAACCCACTCTTCTCCATCAACCTCAAACAAATGATTCCAAAGAAATTAATATGCCATCCATCAAGAGGAATGCATGTCTTTGCAGTCCTTCATTCGAATAAACCTAAAGTAATCATGTTCAAGCGTTCCAAGGGTAGAACAGTAGAAGCAGTATTTCAACAAGCGAATAATACTACAGCTCATAAAGTTTTGGTACATGTAATGTAATATCCAGGAAGCATTATATCCAAGTACAAGTTTTTTCCTTTAGTTAAAAAGTAAAGATGTTGTCATGTTTGATTAAAATTTAATGGAGTACTTCCCTAAACAATTTTCATTGAATTTTACCTCCCTGTGGTATACACACATTTAGGGAGTGACTCGCTTCATTCAGTTGGTGTTAACACAAAATGATGAAAAATAGTCACATGTATAGAATATAGTTTAAATTAACTAAAGTACACATTCACAAGGCATTTTCTTGTCTTCCTCATATTACATCCGGCCAAAAGCTCATCAAGGATGGCACTTAACCACCCCAACACTGCTGGCACTCCACCACCATCACCCTAATTCCGTCTCTCACAAATTGTCACCTCCTTTTCTCCTATTGAGAATTATGTACCTTTAATCAACTGCAGATCTATGGAAACCATCGTCGCCGACACCGACCATCGCCAATTCACCGGTGAAATATACTCCCTTTGTCCCGAAATGATCTTCTCATTTGCATGTTTTCATTGTCCCACAATGTTCTTCCCATTTCTACAATTTGGGCTTAAATGTGCAACATAACATGGCTAGTGACGCAAGTGCCCATATCCTTAAAAAGTTTGAAAGGTCAAATGGGAAGATCATTTTGGGACAGAGGGAGTATTCTAGCTAAAACTCAACCGGACAATTCCAATAACTGTGCTTCAAGATTCAAACCTTATTCCCATTAATCTCCAATCATTACACAGCTAGGGTTTTAATCCAATGGATAAGTTTATTTCAGTAAAAATGCAAATGAGTATGTTTACTTTAGGACAATTTCTGTGTTTAAGAATGCCATAAAACCCCATATTTATTTAGATAAATTTAATGGTATTCATGTAAATGTAACTGGTTCACGTTTTATAAAGAGGGAGAGAGAGAGAGAGCAGAGGGAGGGAGGGAGACTACTATGTGTGTTGTGTGTTTTGCTTATGTGTTTTTGTGACTGTCTTGGGTGAGTATTAGAGAGAGAAAGTGTGACAGTGTGATGTGTGCGAGAGAGCAGTGTGTGCTTGTGGGCAGTTCATTCGTGATTTGTGTGTTGGGTGTGTGTGTTCGCTATGTATTTGTTCTAGTGTGGCTCTGTGTGCTTTAGAGAGAGAGAGAGAGTGTGTGTGTGTGTCAGAGAGAGAGAGAGAGAGAGAGAGCAATTTTTGTGTGTGAGTGTGACAAGTGCAAGTAGGTGTGGCGTGATGATTGTGTGAGTTGACGTGTGTATGAAGTGAGTGAGCACGTGAGAGGGACAGTGGGTGGGTGATAAAGAGAGACTGAGAAAGTTTCATGGTGGTGGCAGCGACGGAGGCTTTAGGTGGCGTAGTTCTGGGTGATACATGGTATTGAGATCAAATGAACCTATAAAGGATCAACTTCTCCCCTAGAATGTATTTGACCGCATGTATTAAGAATACTGACACTAATCTTTTGAAGTTCAATATGGGTATTTAGTTAATGTAATTGCTCACTCAAAGTTAATGGAAGTTGACATTCCTAAGCTTTCTATAGCACAAGGAGGTGAGGAAAATAGGATAGGGAGTGTCCCATAAATGAGATAACCATCAGGGTTTTTTTCCCTAGTTTGCCCTTTAAACAATGACATTAAATAAATGTTGCCACGTATATCAAAACCAAGACCATCAAATATTGATTCAGTTTTGAGCAAAAAATGAAAGTTCTAAGTTCTAACCCACTTACGCTGGAACTCAGAAACTAATGTACGCTTTTCCTATTCAAAATTAACCATTAGATATAAAAGGGCTTGATACTCAAGGACAGCTCCAAAGAATTTTGCAAGGCAAACACACCTAATGTATGCATATAAGTAAAAAGTAAACCCAAGTATAAATATATACACACATACTCTATACATATCATAAATTTAAACATTTAGCTGCTTTTCAGAATCCATGTCCAATTTCTACTATTTAATACAGTCACATGTTTCCAAGCTATTTTAACATGTTCTTAATTCAGATTGATGATCACTTACCTTCTTATCAAGTTTTATTGCCATGCTGCTGTCTTCCTCAGCTTGTTGAAAGCTGGAAGTTATATTAGAGTTTGATAAGCCAGTGGAGCAAGGTATTAAACAAAAGTATTGAATAGAGTTAACCATATCATATTTAACGTAAAAGCACTCACCATCCTAATTCTAAGTAGGCAGCTGCCCTATTGCAATAGTAAGTAGCATTCGCCTCATTCATTTTGATAGCTTCTGTGTAATAATTCACAGCTTTATTCCACTGTCTTCCTTTGAATGCCGCATTCCCCTGCAACAAAATTCTGTCAGGGTTAAAGCAAATTTAACAAAAACAGTTCTAGAAGCAATCTACTGCATCTTCCAGTTACAACATGTCATTGTCAGTGGGATGGGATTATTATAACACAATGTGATATCTTGTATACTGAGTTCTTTGGAGGGCTACAAACAGATTGATAATCTACACTTGACCAATACAGGAGTAATTTATTCAATGAAGACTAACATGAAACTACAGTCAAAAGTAAGAGATCAGTTGAAGTTGCATCATCAAAGTGCATACCAGTCCCAATAAATACCAAAAAAAAATCACCCAAAAATTTGATGCGGTATGGATGATTGACACAGAAAAGGTGAATTCGCAGACCCGGTACCCTTCAGATTTACGACTTGCAGCACAAAAGCTCATACACTGTCAATTGATTACAAACAAGTTACAGAATGGAATATATAGCAACAGATAAGAACTTGACTACCATATAGGACTCACGTAGGTAGTGGCGTACCTAGAACTTTTACTCACCGGGTGCACAATTACTCTAAATTTTTAAATTTATGTCTCAACAATTAAAGTAAAAAAATAATCAATTATAAATAGAAAAAGAAAGAGAAATCAAAAGATAAGAATTTTGTGTATAATTTTTTATTAACTAGCACAACTAATGTGTTTAAAAATGGAAGAGAGGAAAAGATAGTGGGGTTCGAACCCACTACCTTTTGTACACAAAACCTACCTTTCAACCAACAGAGCTATTGAAACTTTTGTTCACCAGGTGCACTTTTATTATATATCCTGAATACAATATTTTTTTCTTCTTATAAATGAAAGTTGAGAAGGTGCACTTGCACCCCTCCTTATATAGAGGAGGTCCGCCCCTGCACGTAGGCCACTTCATTTATTACTCCCTCCGTCCAAAAATGATCTTCCTACTTTTTCCGCCGATACTATGAATGAACTTTGAGCAATAATTTTAGATTGATTAAATTATCAAAATGAAAATCTAAAACTTGTTATTGATAGTATTGTTGAAGGTGTATCAATAACAAGTTTTAGATTTTCATTAGTATAACTTAATCAACCTAAAATTATTGCTCAAAGTTCCTTCGTAGTAACGGTAAAAAAAGTAGGAAGATTATTTTGGGACAGAGGAAGTATAAAGTAACAATTCTAGTAGACTGCTGAAGAGCACAAGCAGAAAAACAGAACCCCATGTTGATTTCATCACACATACTCTGTTCGAACTATTCAAACTCACCCAGACCCAGAGTTTTAATACTCCCTCCGTCCCAAATAGTCCCATTTAGTTCCCATTGGTCAAAAGAAGTGAAATTTGACCAAACATTAATAATAATCAAATCATCCCAATGAAAATGTAAAAATGATATTGATAGATGATTAAATTATTTCTGAATAACAATTTTTAGAATCTCATTGGGATGATTAGATTGACATTAATGTTTGGTCAAAGTTCATTAGAGTTGACCATGAAAGCCCAAATGGGACTATCCTTCTGGGACGGAGGTACTATTTCCTTTACATCCTTTACACATAAACATGATTAATAGACCAACCAACAATGCTCAATAGACATGCATCCTTGATCAGTTTCAATTTTTCCGAACTTGATAGCCATCTCGACTATCATAGAATGTTAAGAAAGCTCTTAATAAAATAAATTATCAAAGACATAAGACACTTCACAATTACCTTTTACAGCCAGATAGAAAAAAAGGTTTAGGACTCAAAATGCTTCTTGATGCACCAAATCAATGCTACATAACATTAAATATTTGACATCTCTACACAAATACTCCTCTGTCCCAAAATGATCTTCATACTTTTTTCGTAGTTACTACGAAGGTATTTTGAACAATAAATTTGGGTTGATTTAATAATCCTAATGAAAATCTGAAAGTTGCTTGTCATAGTACTGTTGAAGGTCTATCAATAACAACTTTTAGATTTACATTAGGATAATTTAATCAACTCAAACTTATTGCTCAAAATACCTTCGTAGTAACTACGAAAAAAAAGTATGAAGATCATTTTGGCACGGAGGGAGTGTCGAAAGTTAGAAGGTAACAAACCTTTTCTTTCAACAATTCAGAAGCATACATGCTGCCATTCATATCCGGCAATCGTGGCAAACTGGAAGCAATGTTAACTTGCTCTTGAAGTGAAGTGTACATGTCCAAGACAGTATCAAGCAGAAACTTATCGGCTCCGTGGCATGCAATAAATGAGACGGAGATTGGAAAAGCCTCGTGCTTTCCCAAAGGAATAGTAACCTGTAAGAATAAATTGGGAAAAAATATTCACATGATTGGGCATTTTACTACGAAAAAGGAGGTACAAGCTTTTGAAGCTTGGAGATAACTTACCTCACAACAGCCAGACATAGCGGCAATACTCAATAAGGCAGATGCTCTATCATGAAACACAACAGATGAACCTTTCTTTGAATTAAGTTTTAGAGGAGGATCAGCAACCGTAGGAACAACTAAGATCCCATCGTCCTGAATCACAAAAATAGGGCATCAACAACATTCTATCATCATATGATATAACGGAAAGTACTTCAAATAAAGAGGAAGCATCAGGCTAAGGAGTTTTCAACGGACTATACAATATAATGCTCTTTGGTCATTAAATGCCCAGAGAGTTCATCACTTGATTTTATATATCCTGTTTCTAATGATTCCCTGTCCGATGAACTATTGCACTCCCTCCGCCCTAAATGATTTCCAAAAGATTTTATCCATAAATGAGTGTCCACTTTTGATGAAGTTGCGATACTCTGTTTTGCCAATCATCATGTTCTAACTTAAACTTGCAATCATGAAGTCATATGGTGGATCATTAAGGCTATTTATGTATATATTCTACTAAAAGTACTTCAAAGTGAACTAACTCAAACTTCCGTCAAAATTCAAAAATGGAAACTCATTTAGGGACAGAGGGAATGACTCCAAACTACAGTATAACAACTGGCTGACTTGAAGGGGGCTTTAACTGACGTTTGGAACTTTAAGCATCTCAATGCAAAAGTTTTGTGATATCAAAGTTTCCTGAATGTATAGTCAATAGCATCCTCAACTTTGTAGTCTCACATGTTAAGAAATCCTATCAATTACCATAAATATTTGATACTCTATTGAACAGAAAGTATCACAAGAGAGTTCCGACTCACATAAAGAACAGATATCACTAAATTTCTGCATATCCAGGTTCTTACCAGGTCCTTTGAACAAGAGCAGTGAATCAAAAGTTCTTACCAAAGGTGATCATCTACCAAAGGTAAATGATCACCTTTGGTAGAACTATTGTGCGGAAGTACTAGTGTGGGACAATCCACTTTAACCTAATACAAACTTTGTGACTGATATGAAAGTGAACAATGTGTTCACTTGGAACAGCAATAAAACAAAAGAACAACCGATAACAAAATCTTGAACACTAAGCTAGACTTAATGCAGATATAACGAACTCCTGAACTTAATCAAGACACAATGCAAGGATAACCAAATCTTGAACACTAATCATGAGCTTTTGCGGTTCATATTAGAAAAGACAACTATTCACAGCACTAAATACGCCTGAAATTGATTGGGGAAATGGAAGGAAAAGAAAAGGTAAAAGTAAAAGAAAAGGAGAGGCATGCTTTAGCTTGCAACAGCTAAAATCATCTTTCCCCAATCCAAAAACAATGCCTTAAACAGGTATTAATGCTTTGTACAGAACTACAGAACTCTAAAATTTGTGTTGCAAATTCTCATACAAGCATAAATCCTTGCTAACTAGTAATTTTAGGCCTTGGTTCAGTTGCTTCTCTCTTATACTCCCTTCGTCCCACCTCACTTGAGACCTAAGAGGTGGGCACAGTAACCAAGGAAAAAGAATAAAGTAAAGAAAATGTGTGGTAGAAAATGAAGAGGGAGAATGAGTGGGGTAAATAGTAGTGTTGGTAGAATAAATTGAGTGGTGGAAAATGAAGAGAGAGAATGAGTGGTGGGGTAGTTTGAATATAAAATAATAAAAAGATGGCTATTTTGGGGAGTCTCAAGTGAAGTGGGACCAAAATGGAATTAAGTCTCAAGTGAGGTGGGACGGAGGGAGTATATAGCTTCCCTACACATAGCTGTCCCACACTCCCACTTGTACACCATAAATCAACTTCAACTGGCGTAGACTAAAAGTCATTTAACAGAGACTCAACGGTTAGACTTGGTTTTGCTTTTCCTATTTACATCATAAATGTAGACAATTAGTCAATCATATATGGCTACTTCAACCCTTAATCTCTTTAGGACACTTCAGACCACAATGCAACCATACGTTGAAAGTGCAAGAAATAGTGGCCTTAACTCTCAAATGTGCATAACCTTCATGGCTAGGCCCATAAGGTAACACTTCAATAAGGTTAAGATTCCAAGGCCAGAAAGTAGTAAAATAATAATAAATATAAGGGATGCTAGTAAAGCAACAGTACATATTCATATGGCAGTAAATGTGGTCAAATTATTGCAAGTAATTTACCTTTAAGAGACTTTGTAGAGCAGCTCTCATTTCTGTCCTGACTTTATAGTAAGCTTTTATGTTTTCATGGGTAGTGCGTATTGCTTGAAGAATACGATCAGAGACTTCAGATCCTAACCTGGGCTTTGCAGATTTAATCCATTCTTCATGATTGGTTTTGAATTCATGACTGAAAAGGAGTTTCACTCAATCAGATAATCTTAACATGCTTATAACAAAATAATGGTATAGAAGTTCATCCAAAAAGAAAAGACGGATGAAGGAAGACATCAACACTCAGTAGCACAATAATTGGCTTTATTATAGTTGGTGTATTAGGTAAAACAATGCATTTTTTCTAGGGCATCAGATTCATAGTATCTTATAATCTATATTAGTATCATGTAGATAATAAAAAAAATCATGACTGATTGAACAACTCTAAGAAGTAAACCATCAAGTTAATATCATAGAGAAACTGAAGTTTGACATGTATCGGAAAAACATAAATAAGTTGCGTTCATTCTACGCAGTAACTGTTTCTTCATGCAACTTTATTCTTTTCTTTTCTTTTCTTTGTTCTTTTGATTACCAACTGATTGCATTGCAATGTGAATAAAACATTTGAAATCTCTTTCGGATGACCAAAGATGGATGCATGAATGATCCAGGACAAAAAACCATCCTGCTGATCAACATGTTCAATCCAGCACATGCCTAAGGTGAGTAGCTAATCTCTTTCACAATGGCTCCAATCATAAAAACATTTGGAACCACTATAAAATTCCAAGACATTCAAAATTTCCTATCATATGATAATATCCGCCTGAGAGCAAGTTGCTTAATGCGCAACGATTCATAGCATCTGCATTTGGTAGATTTTTGGTTCTCAACAATTGGCTAGCACTATTGCCAATCAAAATAAACAAATATATAGAGCAGCAAATAGACAAATAAATGTAATACCTTTGTAATAAAAACATCACAGAAGAGAGAGCTTTCAGAGTAGATGTTCCATTTTGTAGGACTGTGGAATGTTCCCGAAATACATTTAGACTGGGAACATTAGATGAAATATGCTGCCCAAGATTCACATGCTTCGGTGGCTGGTCTGCAAAGTCAAGAACACGGATGAATCTTTATATTAGCATGTAATTTGGGGCCTGTTCATTAACCATATTAGGGCACATCTAAGAACATAGTCAACACGAAAGACAAAGAAGAAACTAATGTGAAAGAAGAGGGCCATGTTGCAACTCACATCCGGATAACTTTTCAGTTACGTTGCTAACAACATATACAGTCTTCTGCTGTGGGACTTTTGAAAGCTCAAAAAGATCATCGGCTACAATGAAACGTCTTATCCTTCTAGGTTCTACCTGGTTAAGTTGAAGTAGAACGTGTCCAACACGATGTAATATAAATGGATCGCGCGCAAAGAATCCTGACAAAAACTCATGGTAATGTAACAAAAATCAGTAGAAATTACATAAGCAGTTAATCAACTCATAACAGTCCTTTTGAAAACTTTATTATGTGTAGCTTAACTTCATTTGAAATGCAAACAAATCAATACTATCATGTTATAAGCATACTGAATAATGGCTGTTATAATTATCACATACCAAAATAACATACCGACAGTGTCTAAACTCTGAGAATTTGGAAGAACTCCAATAGTTGATATAGCTCCATGAGATGGGCGGAATCCAAGGACACCACAAATCGCAGCCGGTAGTCTCACACACCCAACTGTATCCGTACCTACAAAAGTATCACAATCACATATTTGGAGCAAGAGATATGTACGACTTTAAACATAGTTCAGAACTCTGAAAGCCAAAAAACACTAAAGTAAATTGATGACCAATGAGTAGTAAAACAAGTAAGTGAGAATCATAGGCATGAAATGTTACCAGATATTCAAACCAACAACTATTACTGGTATGTTATAGTGAATGGGACCAAATCTCAAGCTTTGATCATGGTCATAAACATTTTAGAAGTTACGCATATCAATTTCTATCACCACAAAATTTATAAATACTTAATGGCATACCAATAGCAAAGTCAACTAGCTCAGATGCGACGGCAACAGCTGAACCACTTGATGAGCCTCCAGGAATGTGTGAGGGCATTTGTGGATTGGTTGGGGTTCCATAATGTTTATTTTCTCCAGATATCCTGAAATTAAATCCCATGGTAACTTTTAGCATATTACTACAACATAAAGTAATGAAGAAGAAAGCAAGGTACAGACAGCAGGGAAGCATAACGTAGCGAGATGGGGGGGGGGGGGGAGAGAGAGAGAGAGAGAGTACATGAACATCTGAAAACAAAGTTATGACATAAGAGAAATCGTCTCCACAAACGTTGCTGAGCAGGGAAGGATAGATACATGGGACAAATACTTTACTGAAATGAGTTTTTTTGAAGGGGTAAAAGAAAGATGTAGTTGAATATCCACTGACACATAACACAATAGTGCTTTCCTTTAATATACTTTGGTCATCTACTTCCTTTCAACCTTTTAAAGAAAAGAAAAAAAGAAGACATTTGATGAAAAAATTAAAGAATCTTGTCAAATACTCCCTCCGCCCCACCTTATACTTTAGAATCTTCGATTCTAGGTGTCCCATTCATTACTTCAAAATCCAAAAAAAGGAAACTTTATAATACTTCGTTATTCAATGGGCCCCACATGTCATCATACTCACAACCACCACCCACCTACTAATTCCTACCCCACTCAAAATTCTTATTCCACTTCTCATACTCACAACACCTTACCCCATTGTCTATACTTATAATAAAATGACTCCCTTGATTCTTGTGCCAGGATTTATTTATTTTTTTGAAGTATAAGAGGGGACGGAGGGAGTATAATTTTTACAAAGATCCTCTACTTTAATGAAAATTAATAGAGATTCACATTTTAGACGCATTAAAACCTAACATCATGTTCGCAGAGACAATTACTAATATTACGTCCATTGTGATTATTTATGCCCTCAGGACAACATTTTACTTAATTTTTCTTATAATGACAAAATTTCCAGGAAAAAAAAACCACGCGTGATATCTCTTTCTACCACCTAGATGTTCTCTAGAGGAGTACAGAAAACAGTTCACACGTGACTGATGATAAAATGACTAAACAAACCAAACATGAAAGCTTCAAGTGCGGAATGTTACTTTTCAGAAGGTTCTACATTGTGCAACTACAAAACTGGGAGATCCGTGAGTTAAATGAGATTTATTCACACAAAAATTTAAAATATATATGAATTTATGTGAATGTGAGGTAAAGGGAAAGAGACCCAAAAGAAAATTCATCCATGATAGTCTTGCCAACGCAAGTAGCCCCATTCTTCAACAAAGCTGTTACCACAACAGCAGTCCTATCTGCTTGCTCATGCGTCCTTTTCCAATCCGGGTTCCCGAACCCTGTCACATGTTCCTTAACATCAAACCTGCAAAGAAAATTAACCAAAAAAACATCACTAAATATAGCCTCAAATACATGATAACCCTACCTAGTCCAGTTCCATTAGCTGAAAAAGTTCTTGAATTAATGACGTGCAAGTTTAAAGGAAGCATAGCTATCGAATGCAATTGCCAGCGTGAGTTGAGTTATAGTAGAATTATTCTGGATAATACATGAATGATGAATACTCTCTTTTCTTGTCAAGAATCACGTCTTCAACAATTTAAAGTCATTTTTCATTATTTTTCAATTTTACATACATTCCCTTCCTCCTACAGAAAAGAATAGCAAGCAGACTAAATTTGAGCTTTAATTCTCCTTTCAAAAGAAAATACAGACACCAAATTACCAAAATAAGAAAATATCCGCTGTTTTTTAACTATTAAGGTTCACATAACAGTATAAGAATCATTTGCACAACCAAAATCAATTATAATGGGTGCCACATTAGAAATTTGATTATTCAATATAAGTTTGACTTTATTTAGATGTGACTCTTTTTCAGGATGGAAGAAGTCCTTAGTTTTATCTAGTTATAGAACATAAATTATTAATGCGGAGGAAGAGAAGTAAGGTAAAGAAAGAAAACAACTAACACGTCTTTGATGGCAAATGTTAACCCGGAGAGAGACAGTCTGGCGGCGGGAGGAGGCGGCTGAGGAAATGGACTCAATTCGAATCGTTCAATGAAAGCACCGAAGTCTTCTTTCACCATATTTATGGACTTCATTCTACGCCGGCGTGTCTCAGCTAAGATCACGATGCCGGCGACGGTGACGCCGATCACTATCCAGACCCTGGGATTGGAGACGCTGATTTTTGCTAAATTAGATGGTTTCGACATGATCGACGGCGAAAATTTGTGTCGTGAAAGGTTTGGAGTTTCGGCAAATTGTGGGTTTAGGGAGTGAGGGTTTAAGGGAAGAGAATACAAAATGTCTTAAGAAATCATTTTGGTGCTGATTTTCAATTTTGAGAAAGGGTTTTAGCCTTAGGGAAGAGAATTTGTATTGTCATATTGCAAATGCGGGCTTGCTATCGTGCGCTTAATGTTTGGGGGCCACACCATACATGTATTTTACCTTTTACTACTCCACCGTCCCAGAGTAAGAGTTGATACGTAAACTATTGTATTTTTGGAATGGATGTGAATTAACTCAAGAACCACGCAAGGAACAAGAGCTAAAACTAGATAAACTAATCTCGCAAGATTAGGCATGTCCTCGCAAGGGCAGAAAGGGTTTAAACCTCGCAAGGTTTAAGAACAATTCTCGCAAGAATTGAAGTAAGTTCGCAAACTCACAAAAAAAATTTTATTCAATCACTCGTATCCAAAGGGCAACAAGGGTATGAAAAATAGCTAGAGGGGGTGAATAGTTGTTTTGAAATTCTTTTCAAACCCTTGTAAAATCAATTGCAAATGCGCACTTTATCAAATAAGCGTAATGAAATGCGCCTAAGTGAGTGAGTGAAATGCACAGCGGAATTTAGTAAAGTAAAGTAGGCGCAAATGATAAAGGGGGCGCACACACACTCTAGAGATTTTGGCTCAAAGTGAGTGTAAGAGGGAACTAAGGCAAATGGGAAACAAACACAACAATATTCAATCTAATCAATCTACAATGAGTAAACAAGCAAATAGTGAGATAAGTTATAAACTTGAAAGTAAATGACAAGAAATAAACACGCGCTATTTGGAGAGGTTCGATCAGGAAATGATCTACGTCATCTACCAAGATGGTTAGTCTTGGATTTCTAATGGAGATCTTATAATATGAGTGAGTATTACAAATTACAATTTTTGAGCTCTATACTAACTCAAGATCTATTATCTATGAAAGAATAAATCCTAGACAAAACCGGTGTATCTCTTTAAGAGAGATCTAAATGATCAAACTTAAAGAGGTGCGTGTGTGTTCTTAGGATCAAGGCTCTTTAGATCTATGAGATTGAGAGCACAAGAAAACTAAAGTGTTTTTGCTTGAGGATCTAGGCTAACTGTGAAGGTATGAAGGTGATCTTGAGAAATCTGGGAATTCAATGAGCAATCTTCAAATCTTCAACAAATACTTGAGAGAAAATTCAGAGCAACTTAGCAACTTCAAATGGTTGAAGTTATGAGGTATTTATAGGTGAGCTCCCAAAACTAGCCGTTGAAAATCCCTTGTGGATAAGATCAAGGACAGATGTGCTGGAGCTCATTGAGTGGAGCACGTGTCCTTTTATAGCCGTTAGACACATAACATCAATATGACCGTTGTGGACAGGTGTCCTCAAATCTGGGTGCATACGTGTTATTTTTCCACCGTTGGATCTTAGGCCTAGTTTGAATTTCGTCAAGTCTTCATATCTTCAGAAAATCATCCAAGTGTTGAAACATGTTAATTAGGCGCGTAGTGCCTTGGGGCGCATAGGCGCGTAGCATTGCTCAATCTTGTGATTTTCTTGAATCTTGATGTATAAGCCCTATTCCTTAGCCTATTCTATTCAAATGGACTACCTAAAAAATGAAGTATAAATACTTCTTGCATATGGGTCTAAAGTCCATGAAATAAAACTTAGGTGATGGATCAATCAAATCTATACATTAAAAACTGAGATATAAGTGGGCATTGTCACGCCCCGAAAACCCGTCTCTATTTTATTGATAAATAATTATTTATTTATTTATTTATTTATTTGATTTAAATATTTGTGTGTGCATTTTATGTGTTATAATAATTTATGCCTAGCATTTTATTTGAGTCATTTGGGTTAGTGTAGTATTGTTGGGTCTTAATTGTTAGTAGGGAGTGTAAGTATTTGTGTTAGTAGATGGGGAGGGGCCTAAGTGTAAGTTTTTGAAAAAGATTTTAACTACTCCCTCCCTACTCCTTCTCTTCTCCCTCACCTCTTCCATCACCCTACTCCCTCATCTCTCCCAGCTTTCTCTCTCTTTCCATGGAAAAAGGGTAAGGTTTCTTTCTCTCTTCTCTCTTCATTTTCTTCATCTTCCTCTTGTTATTTCTCATTTCTTAAAACATGAAACTTGTTTAGATCGTCGTTAGGATCGTAGAGGGCTAAAAATATTCGAGTTCCGGAAACTTTAAGAAAATTCAAGTAAGTTGCTTTTCCCCCATTTTTATGCTAAAGTGTTCATTTCATGTTTATATAATGCTTTAGTTGTTATATTTGAAGTTTGGTTGAGTTTGGAATTGATTTGGAGTTTATTTGGGTTTTTGATAAAAATGGTGAATAATATGAATGTCATGATTCAATCTTGGTTTTGGTTGATAAACGGTGTTAGTTAGTTCCCCTTAAGCTTAAATGTTGTTTGGGTACCTTAGCAAACTTGTTGGTTGTGTTTGATTTTGAGTATTGTGTGAAATGGGTAAGAAAATGAAGAACCCAGCTCTGTTTTCCCGGCCAAGAACCAGACCAGGCGCCCGCCTACACACCTTTTTCCAGTGACCAGACCTTCTGTTGAAACAAGCGCGCGCCCGACCCCCTCCAGGCGCCCGCCCGCCCGCCTGCTTTGGAATTTTGCCCTTTTGCTTGGTTTAAGACTAATGGCTTACCTAGTTTAGGTTTTATTCTTCTAATTAATCTAAGTTAACACCGTGGAACACGTTATTAATTGGAATTGGTTCTTTTGTGAATAAATGTGTTATGAAATTTATTTAAGTACCGTTTTGGGAATGTTGGACATCCTTGACGTGTTGTTTGGATTGGTTTACCTTTGTGGTAATTTATTTGGATTGATTCCCTACTTTGGAATCATTAGTTGTTTATCGTGCTAGTATTTTATTACTTAGCACTTATTTGAAAGTCCAGCTGGTATTTGTGGTTGTGTCGGGCGATGCGAGATATTGTGATGGCACCGGCCAAGTCCATTATGGTGTCGACCATTGTTTTGCCCTTAATTTCCTCTTCCAGATCGGCCTTGGTTGAGACGTTTGGAGCATGACTTTGTGGCATGGCTCCCGCCCTTTGTGGCACATTACTTTGTTATTGGTTCCGGTACCGGGGGAATTTCTCTTCAGCTTTCATGCTATTATGAAGATGATGATTTGTTGATTATTGAAGCTGCGCAGCGACCTTTATTTGGTAATATCAGTTTGGGAAAACCTTGGCTATATCCTTTGTTATGTGTTTATTTCCACTGCTATCTGTTATGTGATAACTGCTATGTGCTAGCTATGATTTATTATTGTATATTGCATCATAGCATGTCATGTAGTTGCATTAGTAACTACATCATAGCATGTCATGTAGTTGCATCATAGCATGTCATGTAGTTGCATCTTAGCTATGATTTATTATTGTATAAATTTCACTCATCATAGCATGTCATGTAGTTGCATAAGTAATAAATACTAGCTTAATTAAACAACTTAGGGTTCCAAAGTAGGGAACCATACCAAGAAGTCACCAAGAAAGTGAAATGAACCAACAACAAACAATTAACGTGTTCCAACAATCTTAACAATGATAACACAATTCCCATATTACATTTGACCACAAAGGATCCAGTTAATTCGAGCACTCAACCAAATTTACTCACTCATCTCAAAGGAAGCTAACTTATTGTTTAAGTCGACGTCCAGCTCGTGATCTCGGGCCCGCGGGGTTCGGGGTCGCGACAGTTGGTATCAGAGCTATGGTTTAGCTCTAAGTATAAGTCTAGGTGGACTAGTATGACCTAGGAGGGTAGTTGTATTCGGAGTGAGTAACGGTTGATGTTTTATGCAGGTAATTGTTCTCAATGGCTAGAAGAAGGACAGGTGAAGGTTCTAGTGGGGCACAGAATCAGAATGATCTTCGGGAAGAGAACCGTGCCATGTTCCAAGGCATGTTTGAGGTGGCCATGAAGGCTATTCAAGACCAAGGACCGAGAGTAGAACAAGCACCACCACCCCGATATGGTTTGGAGCAATTCTTGAAACTGAAACCGGCAGAGTTCGATGGTGAGCCCGATGTGAAGAAGGCTGAACTATGGGTCGAGTCTATGGAGAAAATCTATGATGTGTTTGGGTGCACGGACGAGGATAGGGTCCGGTTCGCGGCTTATAAGCTTGTGGGTGCCGTCGAGCATTGGTGGAAAGGAGTTAAAGCTAGTTGGGATGACACTCATACAGTGTATGCTTGGGAATTGTTTGTGCGGAAGTTCAAAGAGCATTTCATTCCGGTAGTGGATCAGAACCGAAAGGAGATCGAGCTTTTCAACTTGGAGCAAGGTTTGTTGTCTATAGCTCAATACTCGGCTAAGTTCACAGAATTAGCCCGGTATTGTGACTATCTTGTGAGGACCAAAGAACAGAAGGCTATGAGATTCATCCGGGGTTTGAAGACTTCTATTCGTACTCAGCTTATAGCCCAGAGGATTGTGACATTCCAGGATGCGGTAGACCGTGCCTATCTTATAGAGCAAGATATTGGAGAACATAAAAGGAAGACCGAGGTAGCTAACCCGAGTAAGCAAGGAGCGCAGAGCAAGTCACAACCAAGGATTGATAACCGAGGTAACTTTGGGGGACAATCTCAGTTCCGAGGGCAACCGATCCCAAGGAACCCGGGTACCACTTCCGGGAACCAAGGGAACCAAAATAGGAGACTTTGTTCCTATTGCCAAAAGGAAGGCCATTCAGAGGACCGTTGTTGGAAGAAACAGGGAAGGTGTACCAATTGTGGCCAAATGGGGCATTATGTGAGGGATTTTCCGAGGAATAGAGGTCAACCGTCTGGGGTAGGAGCTGGTGCTCCACAGGGTCAGAAAAGAGACGCTACGGGAAAGCCCAAGGTCCAAGGGAAAGTGTTTGCAATGAATCAACAACAAGCCACAGATGATCCCACAGTTATTAGAGGTATTATTTCTATATCTAGTGTGAGCGCACGAGCGTTAGTAGATCCAGGATCATCCCATTCTTACATTTCTGTGCAATTTGCTTCTCTGCTAAATGCTGCATCTGAGTCATTGCCTTATGTGTTAGAAGTGTCTACTCCGATGGGAGAGTGTCTGGTGACTGATAAAGTCTTTCGTGCTTGTGATGTTATTATTTGTGGTCGTGTCTTATGTGCGGATTTGGTAGTCCTTCCTATTCAGGACTTTGATGTTATTTTGGGTATGGATTGGTTGAGCAAGTTTCATGCTTCTGTTGATTGTCGTAGGAAAGTTGTTACTTTTTCTATTCCCGATGTGCCTAAATTTGTTTTTGAGGCTATGCCTTTGGGTAAAAATTTTCGTATCATTTCTTATGTGAAAGCGAGAAAATTACTGCACCGTGGTTGTGAGGGGTATTTGGCTAGTGTTCTTGATACTAGGAAAGAATCCCCTAGTTTGGAGAGTGTTCGGGTAGTTAGAGAATTTCCCGATGTTTTCTCTTCTGAATATAATATGACTCCCGATCGTGAGATAGAATTTTGTATAGATCTTTTGCCGGGTACGGCTCCGATTTCAAAGGCACCGTATAGATTGGCTCCCGTAGAGTTGAAGGAACTAAAGGTTCAGTTGCAAGAGTTGCTTGATCGAGGGTTTATCCGCCCTAGTGTTTCCCCGTGGGGAGCACCGGTTTTGTTTGTGCGGAAGAAAGATGGTTCTTTGAGATTGTGTATCGATTACCGGAACTTGAATCAGGTTACGGTGAAGAACAAGTATCCTCTACCTCACATTGATGATTTGTTTGATCAGCTTCAAGGGTCCGTAGTGTTTTCTAAACTTGATTTGAGGAGTGGGTACCATCAGTTGAAGATTCGATCTGAGGATATTCCGAAGACTGCCTTTCGCACTCGGTATGGTCATTATGAATTCTTGGTTATGCCGTTTGGGTTGACTAACGCGCCTGCCGTGTTTATGGATTTGATGAACCGGGTTTTCCATCCTTATCTTGATTCGTTTGTGGTGGTCTTCATCGACGACATTCTTGTCTATTCTAAATCTCGAGAGGAGCACGAGCAACACTTGAGGACAGTTTTATCCATTCTTGCGAGGGAGCAGCTGTTTGCGAAGTTTAGTAAATGCGAATTTTGGCTCGAGAAAGTGTCATTTCTGGGTCATGTTATTTCTAAAGATGGGATTTCGGTGGATCCTTCAAAGATAGAGGCAATAGTGGATTGGAAGAGACCCGAATCAGTGACCGAGATTAGAAGTTTTCTGGGTTTAGCTGGTTATTACAGAAGGTTTATAGAAGGGTTTTCGAGGATTGCTACTCCGATGACTCAGTTGACCCGGAAGGATGTACCGTTCGTGTGGAGTGAAAAATGTCAAAGTAGCTTTGATGAATTAAAGAAGAGATTAACTACGGCTCCTATTCTTGCGTTACCGAATGGAAATGACGATTTAGTAATTTACAGTGATGCTTCGAAAGAAGGTTTGGGTTGTGTTTTGATGCAGAATGGGAAAGTGATTGCGTATGCTTCGAGGAAGTTGAGCCCGAGTGAACAGAATTATCCCACTCATGACATGGAGTTAGCGGCTATTGTATTTGCGTTGCATAAGTGGAAGCACTATCTTTACGGGGCAAAGTTCGAGATTTTCACGGATCACAAGAGTTTGAAATACCTCTTCTCTCAAAAGGAATTGAATAACCGACAGCGTCGATGGATGGAACTTTTGAAGGACTATGATTGTACGATTTCTTATCATCCGGGGAAGGCGAATGTGGTAGCCGATGCGATTAGTAGAAAATCTTATGTGGCTTCGATGATGGTTCGGGAATGGAAAATGCTTGAGGATGTGCGAGATTGGTCTCCTCGTGAATCGAGGCATGGGGCGATTTTTGCGAATATTAGCGTATCTCCGACCCTAATTCAGAGGATAAAGGATGCTCAAAAGGAAGATCCCGAGTTAGTGAAAGTAATGGGTAAGATGAAGGAAAAGAACTTTGAGGATTTTTCTATGAATTCGAATGGGGTGTTGACTTTCCGTGGTCGTTTGTGCGTACCCGATGTTGGTGGGATAAAGAGACAAGTTTTAGATGAGGGTCACAAATCGAGAAGGTTTGAGATGTGTTTAAACTGAAAGGAGAAGGTTTGAGATAACAAGTGATGCATTGTTCTCATTAATACTTGAACCAATAAGAGTTACAAATTACAAGTATTCAAAAGGAGAACAAAAACACGTGCTAAAACCGTTAAGCACAAAAAGTTACTAACATCAAAAAGTTTTACAAGTGAAACTAACTAAGGGTTGGGAGGCGCTGGAGAGTCTTCCTTCAATCATTCTTCTATTTCGCTCACTGAACGAGCGATTTGTTTTGACAGCTGATAGGATTTGTTGACATTTATGAACGTCTCAGAAACTCCATCTCTAATGTGGCGAAGGTGGCCATCATTGATAGCTTGGTACTCATCAATGGACCTCTGAGTTATGGCCTGCTGCTGTGAAAAAATTTCTGATAAGACTTGCAAGTGAGCTTCAACAACATTCTGTGCGGTAAGAATATCAGCAGAGACACGTTCAGTGCGCCTATCTGCGCTGGAGTGCGCTGCGCTGAAATGAGTTACAACCAATTCCTTTAAAACGTCTATCTTTGAAATCAAGGCGCTAAAATCAACAGTAGGCGCGCTAGAGTCTGCGCTCAGAGTAGGCGCTGGAGTAACAGGCGCTTTGGGTGCTGCGCCATAAGCAGTCACTCCCAAGATTTCTAGCTCATCCTTGACTTCTTTGAGCTTGTCCACCACACTTAGAAATTTATTGCTATCCCCAGCCACCATCTCAAACAGTTTTCTGATATCTGAAGCAACACTAACTTCCACTTCTTTTATAGCATCAATGAATTCCTGACTGTCGTTGAGTCTGATGCTTCCATCTATTTTGTCATGGAGAGAAGTGAGAGTAGCTTGAAATAGGTTGTTCACCTGATCAATCGCATCATTCCGCTGCTGAGGAGTTAAGAAGTGTTTGTCCTTAATATCACCGCCGATGCGCGCCATCTCCCCCTTAATGGCAGCAATCTCGTCAGCCTGACTTGCAATCATTGAAGTATGAAGCTCCAATTGTGATTCAATTCTCTCTTGCCGATGCGCGCCATCTCCCCCTTAATGGCAGCAGGAACAGTTATGCGCCTTTTGAGAGGCTCTTGCTCCCCCTGAAATTGTGCTTCTTATAGGTCACCAAACAGTTCTGTGGAGATCCTATCTCTAACTTGTTTTTGTTGAGGAGTGAGTTTAGCAGGTGATGGAGTAGGAGTTGGTGTTGGCGCAGGAGGAGGTGGTTTAAAAAATGGACGAGGCGCAATAGATGCCTTAGTGGCTGCAGTTGTTGTTGCTTGTGTTGAGGGAGGAGCAGAAGGAGCAGGCGCGCGTTGAACATCTGCGCTAGAGCCTGCGCCTTTTTGCCTCTCTTTTTGAGCCAAAGAAGCAGCTCGCTTCAATTGATACTCCTCATCTTTTTTCTGTTGCATTGCAATCCTGCTTGCCTCTTGAGCGCGCTTGATATCCTTAGCTTCATCCTTATCTGTTCAAGGGCGCTTCGGTGGTCTGCCCCCACGCTCAATAAAATCAACCATGACACCAGATAGATCTCTAGGCGCATGACCTCATTGAACTTGTCTGCGCTCAGCCCTTCCAACTTCATTCAAACCTTCATCATCTGCAATCCCTTTACCCCTATCGTCTTCTGCGCCTGGATTGCACTTGGGGTTGTGCCAGTTTCTGCTAGTTGGAGCCACAGTCTCTGCGGCTTCTGTGCCTTCTGTTTTAGACCGCACCCAAAAGGTTGCCTACGTTCCTCTAGTATAGAGGCTCAGGTCTCCGTAGTTCAAACAAATGAAGACCAAATTTTTATTTTTTTATTATTTTTTTTTTGTGCACCCTGTTTTTTGCCTAGACCGCCCTTGCGGGTTTTCAATCTAGCAGGCTTCTTTTTTGCACTTCGCTCCAATTTTTTCCTATACCTCCCTTGCGGGTTTTTAACCTAGCGATCTTTTTTTTATATGGTCTTCATTTGTTAAGGGTAGAACTTCTTGAGCTTGTCGAGGTTGACCTCCTTTGGCAGTTGATCGACATCTAAGTCTACGAGTCGGACTGCACCGCCACTCAGTATCTTCTTGACCACATATAGACCAATCCATCTGGGTCCCCATTCACCAAGGGGATTCATTGCATTGGTTGTCTCAGAACCAATTCTCCCACCTTGATGTCTCGGGGCTTTACCTTCTTGTTGAAAGCCCTGGCCATTCTTTGTTGATTGGCTCTTGTATGCTCAAACGCCCTTAGCCTCTTTTTATCGAGTAGGGCTAATAGTTCATATCGACTTTGCATCCATTCAACCTCATTGACTTGGTTTCGAGCAAGACTCGTAAAGAGGGAACTTCGAGTTCGACCGGGAGTACGGCTTCGGAGCCATAAACCAATGTGTACGAAGTTTCTCCCGTTACTGACCGAATTGATGTGCGGTAGCCCCACAGTGTG
Organism: Campanula takesimana; assembly: GCA_026119855.1. Lineage (NCBI taxonomy): Eukaryota > Viridiplantae > Streptophyta > Magnoliopsida > Asterales > Campanulaceae > Campanula > Campanula takesimana. The sequence continues at coordinate 84,557 of JAOWBW010000487.1, forward strand.
AGAGGTAATTTCTCGGGCCAATCCCTTCCTGTTGAAGCCATTTTCCGTATAATGGTCTCAATTGTCTTATTTGCCGATTCGACCGTTCCATTAGCCTGGGGATGGTACGGGGATGACTTGTGCTTGGTTATTTTGTAATCGACTAAGAGTGCATCCATTTCTTTCTCGAAGTGAGAGCCATTATCAGAGATGATATTGTGAGGGACACCGTATCAGCACATGATGTTGGTTTTTATGAATTCGGCCACCTTCTTGGCATTGAGAACTCGATAAGCCTGTGCCTCAATCCACTTTGTAAAATAGTCCACATCCACTAGAAATGATTGCCCATTGCTTCCCGTGGGATGGATCTTGCCGATGATATCTATACCCCAACAACAGAATGGCCACGGTGTGGTCATAGTGTATAGCTGCGATGGTGGAGCATGTTGCAAGTTGGCATGGAACTGGCACTTGGCGCATATTTTGACCTTCTCGATGCAATCTCTTTCCATAGTGCTCCAATAGTAACCAATACGCAGTATCTTCTTGGCTAACATGATCCCATTCATGTGGGGTCCACACTTGCCTTCGTGAACTTCATGCATTATTTCTTGAGCTTCGGTCTCATTGGCACATAAGAGATTGATTCCTTCATAGTGTCTCTTGTAAACTCGATTCCCAATCAACACATATACTTTTGTAATGCCATTTGAGCTTTCTTATTGCTACTTTCGGGGAAAATGCCATCTTTGAGGAAATCCATGATGTCTGTGTACCATGGAGGGTTTGCTTGGGCTTCGTTGATCTCAATGCTCATGCAATATGCCGGACTAGTCCTTCTTGAAATCTTGAAGGGCTTCACCATTTTACCCTTGGGCATTTCGACTAGCGAGGCTATGGTGGCCAATACGTCGGCAAAGTGGTTCTTGTCTCTTGGCAAATAATTGAACGTGACTTCTTGAAATTGTTTGACCAACTCTTCGAGGTGTTGACCATATTGTTGAAGAGTCGGGTCTTGAATTTTCCATTTGCCAGACGTTTGGTTGATGATGAGCAGAGAATCACCAAACACTTCCAGATCTGTGACATTTCTTTCTAGGGCCGCTTCTAACCCCGCTATGCATGCTTCATATTCGGCAATGTTGTTGGTAGCTTTGAATTCGAGGCGGATTGCAATTGGAGTGTAGATGTTCTTCGGATCGACAAGCAACATTCCTATTCCATTACCATGCTTATTGGCTGCCCCATTGAAAAAGAGTTGCCACTTGTTTTCCTTGTTTGTAGTGCAAATTAAGTCTTCGTTGAGGAATTGTAAGTCTTCCCCCTTCACTTCGTCACACGGAAATTCAGCAAGCTGATCACTGAACACTTTCCCCCTGATAGATTTGATTGTGACGTAAGTGATGTCATAGCCGGCGAGCATGAAGTACCACTTGGATATCCTTGTTGACATGAAAGGCTTCTCGAAGATGTAGCAGAGCGGGTCCACTTTTGCTACTAGCTTGATCGGAAAGGCTTCCATGTAGTGTTTGAACTTTTGAGTGACCCAAACCAATGCGACACATGACTTCTCCAAGGTGGAGTAGTTCTTTTCGCCTCCTTGAAATCGGCAACTAACGAAATATATGGCATTCTCTCTTGTGGAATCTCGTTGCTCTTGTGCTAGCATAGCCCCTAGGGCTTCATCATTCACAGTGATATAGAGCAAGAGAGGCTTCTCTTTGTGCAGTGGAACCAAGACTGGAGGGCACGTCAAGTAATGATTCACTTGGTCGAAGGCTTCTTGGCATGTGTCGGTCCATTCTAGAGCCACATTCTTCTTGAGTAACTTGAAGATTGGCTTGAACATTGAAGTGAGTTGGTGCATAAACCGACTGATGTATTGAAGTCAGCCCATGAAATCTTTGATTTCTTTCTGCGTCTTTGGAGGAGGCATGTCAATGATTGCCTTGATTTTCGAGGGATTTGCTTCAATTCCCCTCTCAGTGACCATGTAGCCAAGAACTTTGCCTCGTATGACCCCAAAAGTGCACTTTGCGGGGTTGAGCCTCATTTTGTGTTGACGAAGCCTTTCAAAGAACTTGCGAAGATCGATCAAGTATTGACCGTCAGTTCCTTTTGAGTGAATGATCATGTCGTCCACATAGACCTCAATCTCTTTATGGATCATGTCATGGAACAAGTCTGTCACAGCCCTTTGATAAGTAGCCCCTGCGTTCCTTAATTCGAACGGCATAACTGTATAGCAAAAAGTGCCCTACGGTGTGGTGAAAGCAGTCGTGTACTGATCTTCCATGAGAATCTGATTGTACCCAGCAAAACCTTTCACAAATGAGCGGACCTCGTATGCAGCCGTCGAATCGACTAACATGTCGATTTGGGTAATGGGAAGTCATCCTTTGGGGAAGATTTGTTCAAATCTCAGAAATCGACACAAACACGGACCTTGCCATTAGCCTTTCTGACTGTCACAACATTTGCTAGCCAAGTCGGATACTCGATGACTTTGATGAAACCCACACTGAGAAGCTTCTCTATCTCTTCTTTGACTTGTAGAGACCATTCGGGCTTGATCTTTCTGTGTTTCTGTTTGACTGGCTTGGCATCTTCCTTGATCGGTATTCTGTGCTCGACAACCTTTCTGTCTAAACCCGACATGTCTTTGTATGACCATGCGAACACATCTACGAACTCTCTGAGCAGTGCAGTCAATCTGTCTTTCTCTTCCCCCTTGAAGAAGCTTCCTATCTTGGTTTCGTTTGGCTCTTCGTCGGTACCCAGATTAACGACATGCAATTCTTCATCAGACCCTGGACAATTTTCACCATGACTACGGACCTGTTGAGCTAGTTCATTTAAGTATGTTTCGTTTTCGTGGTCTATTTCATCATAGTTTGAATCGTCATTAACTAATTCATTAAATTAATTATTAGTTAATTCATCATTTATGATGTTTGCAATCTCGGGGTACTCAGAAAGATCAAATTTTTCATTAGCAAAGAAAGGGAACACACGCTAGGCTATCGCCTCCATATCCTCTTGGGTAAGGGTGTCGGAAGCACTCTCGGACTCAAAAGTGAATGTCATTATGTCTTCCTTCGTCGCCTTGCGGGGAATGCAACCCATTTTCTTGATCAAGAATTCCTTGGATACCATGGGCCCCTTCGTTGAATACCAGTTGTTGATCGGCTCAGAGCTTGGCTTGATCTCACTTAGAGACTCGTTTCCCGTGCTGGTGTCGTCGGAGATGGCTTTGACTTGGCATTCGTCCATTACGGCTAGTTCCTCGAACATGGAGGCTAGATCAGTCAATTCTTCCTCCACAATAATTTCTATCTTGGTCTCAACAGTCACTTTCTTCCCCCACCATTCTCGGGGTGACATCGGAGTAGGTGCTTCTTCACGCTTCTTGATTTCACAATTGGCAAAGATTTCGAGATCGGGCTTTCTGATGCCCTTGTTGTTGACCTACGGCTCGGGAAAAATCATGTATGGATCTTTCCCTTGGCGGACAAAGTAACCATTCAACGTCTTGCGATAGGGCCTTAAATTGGGGATTTCATAGCGACGGCCTTCTTTGCGAGCTCGGGCCTTCTCGTTCTTGATAGATTGCTCGTATCTCATGTCATCCTCGGAAGTCTCATATCCCAACCCAAACTTGTTTGTGACAAAAGGAACCTCCACGGGTTTCTTTCTTCCTTGCTGGTACTTCCCTAGACCTAAGCCAGGAAAGTAGTTCATCATTCTCATCATGCTGAGAACCTTATGATTGCCGAGGGTCCATGCCCTACTTCCCCCTTATTTGTCAATGGCTTTGATTGAGACACCTGAGAGAGTAGAGTCTTTTAACCCATGTTGAACTTGGTGGACGGGTTGTGTTGGATATTATGCCCTAGGCCCTTGAGAAAGGCCTATGCGTTATATCATAGCTTCATTGTTAAGGAGATAACAAACCCGATTATTATATCTTTTGCATGTTTATTATAATGATCATTGTCCCTAGCACTTATGAAGGGCTAGCATGAGTTTAATGGATAATCATATGATGGTTATAGCGCATAGGATGCGGATTAAACTTGTGGGTACATGTTGGAGAACAAGTACTGGATAGACCCGTTATGGGATTTATGTCATGGTCAAATGTCATAATTAAATCTCATAATAGTTATATCATTTATCCTTAGACCTGAGATTATCATAGTCTTCCACATGATGAACATTATGTGTGACGTACTCAAACGCTACCCCTAACCGGGTGGTTATAAAGGCTACGATTGGCATAATCGGATTCTTGTAGGGAATAATGATAAGTCAAGATGGGATTTATCCCTCTCTAAAGAGAGATATCTGCTTGGCCACTCGATGAGTGAGATTGATAATAGTGTACGGCCGTACCCAAATGAATTGAAGCGTTCAATGTTATTTGCTCATATCAATCTACTCGAGATCGAGAAAGCATTGGACAACATAAGTTGACGTGGACCATGACTTATGTCCAATATGATATCGTGTGACAAAGGGATTGTAATATGTTCTATAAGGTTACTTTGGGCTTTCAAAGTTATACTAATTGGGTAGTCATAATGGCTTGCTAGAGTCCGCTTATGACTTACGGGTTCTGACTCGTTCGGACTCGTTGCCAACTTAGTATAATCCTATTGGGTCACACACAATAGAACAGATTGAATAAGGCACAGAAAAACGGGAAAAACTGGATCCTGATGGAAGGATCCGTACGGATGGTTTTGGGAGCCACCCAACCAATCCGTACGGATGGTTTGTCCAAACGGAAAACAGTTTGTTCAGTTCTCTTGTTTGACAAGGAATTCTGATCCCAAAAGGAATTAGGTTTATACCCTACTATATATGTGTGCAGCCGGGTTTAAAAAACCTAATGGTTGATTTTAGAAATCATAACATGTTGTTTGAGAAACAATTACACACTATAGAGGGGATTATTAGTTTTGAGATTTAGAATCATCAAAACTCAATAATCAATGGAGCAAAATAATTCCTATGAAGAAATCGTTTCTTCATCAAGCCTTGGGTCTAGCAATCCAGATCAAGAAGGTGTTCTTGATATCCGTTCGACGTGTGGATACCGATAGAGGGTGTTTGCGTTAGCACCTTAATGTCCGTGTTCATGGATTCGATCTTCAAGGGTATGTTTCTTTCATCTTGTATTTAATTTAATCAACATGCACGGATCCGGGCTCTTGGGTGTTTGATTTATATGTTTAATTCCGCTGCGCATGATGCATCAAAACCCAACAGTGGTATCAGAGCCCCGTTCATTGTTGATTATTTTAGTATATCATGTTGAAATTTTTTAATTCGATTATATAATATCTACATGATAATAAGATGAATACGTGATTTGAGTTTTATATATGAGATATAAAGGTTTATAAGCATGACATGGGGATTATGTGATTATTATATTGATTTGATCTATATGAATAATTGCATGATGGGATTATCAATAGATAATTAGATTATGTGTATTGATAATTTAGATCTAATTTATATATATAATAAATTGTTTATTCATAATATTGATTAGATCTAATTAAATTCGTAATCTGTAAATTCATGTTTCTGTAATCTGATTATGTACAAACATGATATTGGATTTGGTCGAATTTCTGAAATTCTGAAAAAAAACTGGAAATCTGGGATCCTACCAATGGATCTGTACAGATGGTTTGGGTGATGCCAAACTGATCCGTACGGCTAGTTTGGAAATTTTCAGATTTAATTTTGTTTTCTGGTGTTCAGATTATTCTATAAATTGTTTACAGAATTCGAATCTGGAAACTGGAAACTGCTTTCAGACGGCTGGTTTTCGAAACCGTGTTTCCTGAAACAGTTTTCAGCCGAAGAATTCAAAAGGAATTGCAGAAATAAGAGTTTTAAAGAATTTAGAACTGCTGTAATCTGTGAGATTAAGAGACAATGAAAGATCTTGAAACAAGTATCTAATCTATACGGGAATGTGGATGCCTTTTGGCTTAGTTTCGACCGTATAGAGAAGTTGCTTGGTTTCTTGATCTTAGCACGGAAATGTGGATGCCTTTTGGCTCAGTTTCGGCCGTGCGATTTGTGCTTTCAATTTCAAGATGCTTTGCGAATACAGTTTCAGAATTCTGAAGAGTTCAGAGTTTATGTGACCTGTATGAAAGAGTTGTACGGATAAATCTGGATGCTTCCAGAAACATCCGTACGGATGGTTTGGGCATTACTGATTCTGATCTGTTTCAGACGGCAGGTTTTGGAAACCGTGTTTCCTGAAACAGATTTAAGTTCAGAAGTCCAATCTGTTAATGAGATCAGAATCTTAAAGGAGTTTAAGATTGGCGTAATCTTAAAGTTTCAGAATTTATCCCTATACAAAGTGCAAATAGTTTGCAGAGAAGGAAACTATATTTGGATTAATTCATTGCATGGACCAATGGCAGGCTTACGCCTTGTTTCTGGGAATGCGAATGAAATATCCAATCTGTAAACTGTTTACAGATAATTTAGATTCCGTCCCCATTATGTTGCTTCATAATTAAATCACAAGATTTTGCTTCTGTTAATTAATTGGAATAGTTAACATCATTATGCAAAGACTATATTATATTATGTATCACATAATTAAATATATGATGCATATCTCTAAGCAAATAAATCTTCTTAAAACTTAAGTCATGTGCCAATCCATGATTAAAACACTTGTGAGTATATGGGTAGTTTTATGTGGGTTACGCCCTAGCGTAGGCGCATTAATTCTATTCATCTATGAGCAAGATGAGTGAATCAGAGTTTCCTATACGTTTAAAATGGTTTGACTTAATTGGGCTATCAAAACAGTTTTGGGCCTAAGGCACAGATGAGATTAAAACATGTTTGACATAAGATGTCTAACAATCTCATAAAAGATCTAAGAGTCACATATGATGTGATTGATAAAGAGTTATCTACCTAAATAACTTGATTTTGAGCAGTCGTGCCCTAGCCGACTCAAAGTTGGGTGAAATACGGATCTTAGCCTACTTAAATTATATTATACAATTGTTGTATTTGAAGGTGTATAATTTAGTGGGAGTATTATGAAATACATTAAATGTCTCTAAATGATAATGGTATGAAATATATGTGTATATTTATTTGCATATTTCGTAGAATGTCTTAAACTATAATCATGTATAATTACTGCGATTGACCCCACTTTAAGAAGAATAAGATTAACTTCCATGACCTAGTCATGAGCTTAAGAATTGTTCTAAAGCAAGATCGGAAGTTATGAATTCTTAATAAATCCTATTCCTGAGAAACCTTACGCATTAAGGGTGGATAAAGACATTGATTAGAAACATGTGGATGATTCTATAGATGTCAACTGTCCTACGACTTGCTGTCATATGATCGGAACTTTAGAAGTATCTGAAACATATGAATGCTTATGCGATAAGCAATTATGTAGAAAACGTTCCTACAAGCAAGAGAGGCAAATAAAGTTTGAGATTGATTAGAGACTAACATTCATGTGATGAATGAAAGGTATGTTAATAAGTTCTCATGTTTTGAACATAGAGAAACATATTAATTACCTTAGTTGGCTTGGTTATCATGTTAGTTTGGAACTAACAAACGGATTTGATATCAATTCATAAGCGACATTTGATGTTTAAAATGCTATGTCTTAATATCAAAAGGAAACATTCTCAAACTCTAAAGGTTAATAAGGACAAGGATTTAAGATAAAGCCAAGACAAAAGTTGTCAAGCCTAAAAGGAAATATTTGTGGCAAAACCTAAAATCCAAAGAATGTAATTTGTACCTTGGCAATAGGATTGACCGTTGGTGAAATTACAATTTGAATTAAAAGATCAAAAGGAAGGGTAGTTGGACTACCACTTCAAGTATTTATGTTAAAATTCTACTTGTAAGGGTAAAGATTAACCTATGTGGCAATAATGATGCAATGGTTGCAACATTAATCATAGGAACTTGCGAAGTGTCTTTACCTAATAAGTTCATATTTGTTTTGAACAAATGGTGCTATGTTCTTATTTTAAGTAGAAATATTATTTTGGTTTCTCCATTAGAAGATTATGGATATTTCTTATTTCGAATAAGAAAGTGTTCCATTAAATATGATTTGCCTTATTGTATTGCTAATCATATAATGGGACTTAATATCCTTATCTTGGAAGACCAAAATAATGAGCATAACGTAAATAATGGAAATCTGAATATAAGGATGTAATTGTTACATTCTTAAAAAGCATTAATGTCTATATCAAATGATAAGAAACACATATCTAAAATTCCATGGGAAGGACTTTTAAATTCATATGATTTCGAATCATGTGATAGATGTGAATCTTAGAAATTGATTAAGACATCTTTTACTAATAATAGTAAGAGGAAGTACTCTTTTGAACTTATACATTTTGATGTATGTAGTTTATTAAAGTAACAATGCTAGAAAGGATTTCAACACCTCATGGCAAAAGTATTGATGTACTCTGATTAGATCAAAGTAATGAATATTTGAGCCTTGGACTCGATGAGAATTCTGTAGAAAGTCTGCAATTTAAGAAAAACAGAATCTGGAAACAGCAGCCGTACGGATGATGTTCCAGAAGTTTACAGATTGTCTGTAAAACACAGTTTTTCGTCTCATAATGAGTCAAACTGATCTTTAATTATCCTTCTAGATTATGTGCTGGAAACAGCTGCGATTACACTAAATTGAGATTCGTCTAAGGAGGTTCGTTATACCATATAATATATGGAATGAAAGAAAACTTGGTTTGTCTTTCATAAAGATTTGTGATGTGATACTTTTGAGAAAAGTTTTGTATTGGACAAAATCACACCTAAATCTAATAAATGTATTTTATGAGATATCTTAATGATATTAATTTTACACCCTTTAGAGTACAGATCGTTTGTCACTCTAAATAGAACTTTCTAGATAAATAGTTTATCTCTAAAGAACTAGTGGGAGTAAAATGTATCTCGAAGAGTTCAAGACCCAAAAAGGACATGGAACCTAAGATGGAAGTTGAACAAATATTCACAAGGAGTTGTGGAAATTCGTTCAAGTATACACAAGAAATTTGCATAACTGATAGGATACTATCTATAACAAAAAATATTGATTTCTCGTAATATAAAGTAATAGGGAAGATATCATTGCGAATGATTGACCTATTACCTATCAAGATGTAAAGTCCGCTCCGGATTTAGATCAATGACTTGGAGTCATAAAATCTAAAAGTGTATATTGATTAAGCAAGACTAATTGAGAAAAGTTAATTCATAATGTCGATTATGATGAAACTTCATCACCCGTAGTCATGCTTAATGTTATTAGAATTCTAACTGTCATGACTTCATATTTCAAATATGTAATATGATAGATGGATGTCAAAACTATATTCCTTAACAGGAACTTACATTATGATGTGTTTGATACAACCTAAAAGTTTTGATTGATCCATAAAATTCTAATAAAATATGCAAGTTGCAGAAATTCATGAGATGGATTGAAGCAAACTACTTGGAGTGAAATTTCATTTTGATGAAGTATTCAAAGAGTTTGAAATTCATCAAGGATGAGACTTGTGATTACAATAAATTTAGTGGGAGCGTAATTTTATTCATAGTCTAATATATATATATATATATGGTTGATATATAAATCATTTTGAAAGAGTTTCTAAATGAAAGACTTGGATAAAAGCCACCTATATCATTGGAATTTAGATTTATGAACATAAGTCTAAAACGTTGTTTGGTTAAAGTCAAAGTACTAATAAAGACAAGATAGTGAAAAGTTCACCATGCAAGACTCTTGGAGAGGTCACTTGCGAAAGTCGAATGGCATTAATCTTTGCAAGATTTAGTCTTAGTAGAAGACTAATGAGCAAGAGTACATGATTAGGATTCCATATGCTTCGGCAATTGGATCTATCATGTAAGCCATGTAAATGTACTAAGACCGTATGTCTCATATACTTGGAGTATGATGAGATGATACCAATCGGATCCTAGTGAGAGTCACTAGTTAAGAAACACTCTTATGTTCTCTAAAAGGAACTAAAGGATGCGTTCTTGATCTTTGATGGAATGAAAGATGATCTTGTAATAGTTACATAGATGCATTCTTATAAACCAACAAAGATAAATATTGCAGTATAAATACATGTTTACGTCTAATAATGGTGTTAGAAGAGTTCTAAATGGACCATTACAATTCTACAAAAGGTTGAGTCTCTAGTGGCATGAGATGCAACTAGAAAAATGTTAAGATTAAGATTCTAATTAGTAAACTAGAAATCGTTTCTAGTGTCACTAATTTAATGTACCTTCATTGTGTCAATAATCGTTATTACACAAGTCAAGGGACTAATATCTTATCTAGACATATACTCAGACATTTCTATCTTACTCGAGAAATCGTCAAAGATAGGAGATGTCAAAATATGCAAAATACCTTATGATAATAACAAGGATAATTATCCTACGTAAGCTCGTTTGCAATTATGACGGAGATCATAACTAAGCTCAATAGGTATTGGATACATTTTGATTGGGCCTAGTGCAAGTGGGAGATTGTTGGATATTATGCCATAGGCCCTTGAGAAAGGCCTATGCGTTATATTATAGCTTCATTGTTAAAGAGATAACAAACCCGATTATTATATCTTTTGCATGTTTATTATAATGATCATTGTCCCTAGAACTTATGAAGGGCTAGCATGAGTTTAATGGATAATCATATGATGGTTATAGCGCATAGGATGCGGATTAAACTTGTGGGTACATGTTGGAGAACAAGTACTGGATAGACCCGTTATGAGATTTATGTCATGGTCAAATGTCATAATTAAATCTCATAATAGTTATATCATTTATCCTTAGACCTGAGATTATCATAGTCTTCCACATGATGAACATTATGTCTGACGTACTCAAACGCTACCCCTAACCGGGTGGTTATAAAGGCTACGATTGGCATAATCGGATTCTTGTAGGGAAGAATGATAAGTCAAGATAAGATTTGTCCCTCTCTCAAGAGAGATATCTGCTTGGCCACTCGATGAGTGAGATTGATAATAGTGTACGGACATACCCAAATGAATTGAAGCGTTCAATGTTATTTGCTCATATCAATCTACTCGAGATCGAGAAAGCATTGGACAACATAAGTTGACGTGGACCATGACTTATGTTCAATATGATATCGTGTGACAAAGGGATTGTGATATGTTCTATAAGGTTACTTTGGGCTTTCAAAGTTATACTAATTGGGTAGTCATAATGGCTTGCTAGAGTCCGCTTATGACTTACGGGTTCTGACTCGTTCGGACTCGTTGCCAACTTAGTATAATCCTATTGGGTCACACACAATAGAACGGATTGAATAAGGCACAGAAAAACGGGAAAAACTGGATCCTGATGGAAGGATCCGTACGGATGGTTTTGGGAGCCACCCAACCAATCCGTACGGATGGTTTGTCCAGACGGAAAATAGTTTGTTCAGTTCTCTTGTTTGACAAGGAATTCTGATCCCAAAAGGAATTAGGTTTATACCCTACTATATGTGTGTGCAGCCGGGTTTAAGAAACCTAATGGTTGATTTTAGAAATCATAACATGTTGTTTGAGAAACAATTACACACATATAGAGGGGATTATTAGTTTTGAGATTTAGAATCATCAAAACTCAATAATCAATGGAGAAACATAATTCCTATGAAGAAATCGTTTCTTCATCAAGCCTTGGGTCTAGCAATCCAGATCAAGAAGGTGTTCTTGATATCCGTTCGACGTGTGGATACCGATAGAGGGTGTTTGCGTTAGCACCTTAAAGTCCGTGTTCATGGATTCGATCTTCAAGGGTATGTTTCTTTCATCTTGTATTTAATTTAATCAACATGCACGGATCCGGGCTCTTGGGTGTTTGATTTATATGTTTAATTCCGCTGCGCATGATGCATCAAAACCCAACAGGTTGTCCCCCATTTTTGTGGATAGTGACATTCTCGGCCATGATGGTCACTATTTCATCTCCATTTCGGATCTTGACACATTGGTGGAGAGTTGAGGGGACGGCATTGGAGCTATGTATCCATGGTCGGCCCAAGAGCAAACTGAATGAAGAGGGGACATCGAGTACTTGAAATGGGACGAACATAACCATGCTCCCAAATTCAATGTCCACTCCTATCATGCCCATAACTGTGCGGGCGGTGCTGTCGTATCGTCGGATCACTTGACTAGAGGGCTGTAAATCTGAATTTTTAAGCCCCAATATGCCCATAATCCGGCCAGACATTAGATTGAGTGCGGAACCACCATCAACCAAAACTCTTGAAATTGGTCTCCCTCTTGCGCTTACCTTAAGATAGATGGCCTCATTATGGTCGGACCCAAATGGTGGAAGGTCCATGTCAGCGAATGTGATGACATTGACAAATTGTATGTGGCCTATCATAGCAGTAAGGTCTTCGGGAGTTGTGTCGGGAGAGATTGATGTATCGTGAGGTTGCTGATGACGAGGTCTCGATGCTTCTTTGAAGATGTGATTGTTGGGTTTCCTATGATCATGCGCAGCGGAATAAAGCATTAATGAAACCCAAAGCCCATAGATCCATTCATGTGATTAAATCAAATACTGCATAATGAATACTAGAATACTAACCCTTGATGCCTTTGATTGACAACATTGATTCTTGGTGGAGATTTGAAACTTGATCACGAACAACAACAGGAACACAAACTATGGAGGTGATAAGCTTCACCCTCTATTGGTATCCACACCTTCAAACAAATATCAAGAAACTTCTTGATCTTGGTTGCTAGACCAAAATTATGAAACACGTTTTCACAATTATATAGAACTATATGGAATTATATGTGATGTTCTTGTTCTTCAATCTAGAGATCTCTTAGAACAACAAATAACTCTCTCAAACTCTTTAGAGGCTCACACAATGTTATATACTGATTAGGGCAACTAGAGGAGGTTTTTATACTTGTTTCTCCTATTCCAAAGAGGTACAAGTGGCCAAACCCGCAAGAAATCGGAATAAGAAAGTCCCAGGCCGAAACCGACTGGTCCGCCCGGGTCTTACAGGAGGTCCGGCCGGGTCCTGTGTAAGGTCCGACTGGGTCCTTACATAGGTCCGCCCGGACCCTCCCCTTTTTCTGATTTCTCCTCTAATCCTAAAATCCCTTAAAGGTCCTTCGAACTAAATTCCAATTAAGTCCTTTAGGATTCGTTCTATTTGTGTGTGACCCTATAGGATTACACTAAGTTGGCAATTGGTTTAAACATAAACCCATAAGATATGATTAGGCTCTAGCAAACCGTCATACCTACCCAAATAGTGTAACTATATACAAGTTCATATTCCTTCATAGAACATGTCACAATCCCTTTGTCCACGATGTCATTGAACACAAGTCATGGTCATTGAGTCAACTTGTATTTGTTCAATACTTTCTCGATTCTGAATATGTTGATAATCCAAATGACATTGATCCAATCAATTCATTTGAGTTTGGCCAAACATTTCATCAACATCATTCTACGAGTGGCCCAAGGTTGACATCTCTCCGAAGAGGGACAAATCCATTTAGCTTATTATTCTTCCCTACGTGAATCCGATTATGCCAATCATACCCTTTATAACTACCTGGTTAAAGGTAGCGTTTGAATATGTCTAACATAATGTTCATCAAGTGGAAGACTATAATAACTTCATGTCTAAGGATTCAAATGACATAACTAATATGAGATCTATATATGACATTGACCATGACATAAATCTCATAGAGCGGGTCATGTCCAGTACCTTGTTCTCCAACAAGTACTCATAAGTCTAACATGATCATCCCATGATCATTTAGACTTATACTAGTGCTTCATAAGTACTAGGGACGGATATTATTATAAGTAAACATGAACAACAATAATAATTAAAACATCTCTTTATTAATATGAATAAAATGATAACGTACATAACATTTAAATAAACGTGCCTAGGGCACCAACTCTAACAATCTCCCACTTGCCCTAGGCCTAATCTCCCATGTATCTAATACCCATGGACCTAACATGTCTATCATGTTTAGCTTGTGGAAGTCCCTTTGTTAGCGGGCCCGCTACGTTATCATCAGTTGGTACTCTGCATATATTTACGTCTCCCCTATTAATGATTTCTCGAATAATATGAAAACGTCTGAGTATGTGTTTGGATTTCTGATGTGCCCTTGGTTTCTTTGCTTGAGAAATAGCACCATTATTATCACAATAAAGGTCTATTGGATTAGCAATACTAGGAACCACCTCAAGTTCACCAATGAACTTCTTAATCCAAACAGCTTCCTTTGCATCCGATGCAGCAATATACTCAGCTTCAGTTGTAGAATCAGCGACTGTACTTTGCCTAGAACACTTCCAGCTTACAGCTCCACCATTCAACATAAACACAAAACCCGATTGCGATCTACTATCATCTTTATCGGTTTGGAAACTTGCATTCGTGTAACCATTTACAACGAGATCATCTTCCATACCTCCATAGATTAAAAACGAATCTTTAGTCCTTCTCAAGTACTTAAGAATCGCTTTAACAGCCATCCAGTGACTCTCACTGGGGTCGGATTGATATCTACTCGTCATGCTTAAAGCATAAGATACATCCGGCCTAACGTGCCTAGGGCACCAACTCTAACAATCTCCCACTTGCCCTAGGCCTAATCTCCCATGTATCTAATACCCATGGACCTAACATGTCTATCATGTTTAGCTTGTGGAAGTCCCTTTGTTAGCGGGCCCGCTACGTTATCATCAGTTGGTACTCTGCATATATTTACGTCTCCCCTATTAATGATTTCTCGAATAATATGAAAACGTCTGAGTATGTGTTTGGATTTCTGATGTGCCCTTGGTTTCTTTGCTTGAGAAATAGCACCATTATTATCACAATAAAGGTCTATTGGATTAGCAATACTAGGAACCACCTCAAGTTCACCAATGAACTTCTTAATCCAAACAGCTTCCTTTGCATCCGATGCAGCAATATACTCAGCTTCAGTTGTAGAATCAGCGACTGTACTTTGCCTAGAACACTTCCAGCTTACAGCTCCACCATTCAACATAAACACAAAACCCGATTGCGATCTACTATCATCTTTATCGGTTTGGAAACTTGCATTCGTGTAACCATTTACAACGAGATCATCTTCCATACCTCCATAGATTAAAAACGAATCTTTAGTCCTTCTCAAGTACTTAAGAATCGCTTTAACAGCCATCCAGTGACTCTCACTGGGGTCGGATTGATATCTACTCGTCATGCTTAAAGCATAAGATACATCCGGCCTAGTCATATCATGTCATACATGATGGATCCAATTGCCAAAGCATATGGAATCTCACTCATCTTCTCACGCTCATCATTTGTCTTAGTACATTGAGTCTTGCTTAGAGAAACTCCATGTAAAACTGGCAAGTGTCCTCTCTTAGAGTTTTCCATGGGGAATCTTCCAAGGACCTTATCAATGTATGTACTTTGGCTTAAACCAATTAGCTTCTTTGATCTATCTCTATAGATCTTAATGCCAAGGATATATGCGGCTTCACCCATATCTTTCATTGCGAAACACTTTCCTAACCAAGTCTTTACAGATTGAACTGTAGGAATGTCGTTTTCAATGAGCAATATGTCATCCACATATAAAATAAGAAATAGAACTATGCTCAAGGAGAAAGAAGACTTGAACTTTGACTTGAAAAGACTTTGTGTAGAGTTTTGGTGCTTGAATTGTTGTTGGGAGAATTCTTGTAAAGAGAATTCTTGAAAGAATTGTGTATAGTGTAATTGTGAAAAAATTTCAAGTCCTTTTCTAAGGTAAAAAGAAGAGGTTTTTATAGGTGAAAAAAGGAGGAAAAGAAGCTTTTCTAACCAATAAGAAAATAAAGAAAAATCAATAATAAAGAAAAAATCAAATAATAAATAAAAAAATATTTATTTTTTGGGAAAAGGCTAGAAGTGTGGGATTGGAGGTTACAAAACTAGAGGGGATGAACTTGGAGGTAAAAAGAGGTCTTTGTGATCAAGAAAAGGGAGGTAAAAATATTGGAATCCGTACTGCCAAAACGGATGGCGCGAGTCCTGCTTTAGGGGCGAGACGCGTGCGCGGCCCATTGGCAGTGCCAGAGGCACCCGCATCTAAAAATGACAAAATGACAGAAAGACCCTAAAAGTTAACTCTGTTATGCAGTTTAGTCCAAAACTAACGGATTCAGTTAGGAACTTAACCGAGGTAACAGGAATTAACAAAAACAAGTTAAATAAAAATACTATGTATGCAATCGGGGTGAGAGGTCCAAGGCTGGGTGTCTACAGGTAGCATGGCCCAATCGTAGGTATCAACATGGGCATTGGGACAAGAATTCCCTATGAATTTGCCGATATCGGGCATCTTGAATTTCTCGGGAAGGGCCACCATAGTGTTCATGAGAAGAGAAGCATGATGGAGATCGGAGCTTGGACCTTTGTTCAAATTTAGCCCACTAAAACGCTTGTCAATGTATGCCATGAGAGTGTTGACCAAACTGCTATCAATGCTTTGGACCATTTATCCTTCATTTGTGAGCTCGTTCAATTGGTCCTCGAGCTTAGCAAGTTCTTTCTTATGGGCCATTCTCTCATGCTTGAGAAGGGCTTGCCACAAATCATCCTTGCGTCGGGCATTCTCGACGAGTGTATCTGTTGGTCCCAAAGGGCAACAAGGGTATAGAACTGCTAGAGGGGGGGGGGTGAATAGCGGTCCAAAACTTTTTCAAAATACCCTTAAAATCAACTGAGTACTTATCAGTTTGGCCAACTGCGGTTCAAAGCACAAGAACCGAACTGATAAAATGCACAGCGGAGTTTGCGGTTTGGCTAAATAGGATAGTTAAAGAGTTTGGGCGGTTTGACTCAGGTTGAAAAAACACTATGATGCAACTGAATAGTTAAACTTAAAGTTCAAGGGAAAACACAATTCATCTTTCAGGTCATTTCGTATATGGAGACAAGTTAAAGACCACAAACAAGAAAGATAAATAACAAGACAGAAAATAAAGATCAAACACACAAATTGAAGAGGTTCGTTCTTAAATGAACTACATCCTCTACCTAGATGGTTAGTCTAGGATTTTCTAATAGCCATGAGACTTGTATTAATTTAGAGGAGGATTTACAAGATGAATCTAAACTCTAAATAATAAGTCTAGCCTAAGCTATAATAACAACCGGTGTATTCGAAGTATATAATCTATGTGATTATATAAATCGAGTGTGTGTGTGGAAAGAAATCAAATGCTCTAAGTATCTAAATGATGGTTTGAGTAAATGAAGAACTTTCTGTGTAAAGGCTGAGAATGGAAAGGTTGATGGCTTGAAGCTTGATGAAGGAATTCTGGGTTTGCTAAGGAGATGGTTGAAGGTTTGAATATCTGGGTTTCAATCTTCAAAGCAAACTTGAATACTTGGGAATAAATCTCTTGAAGCTCAGTGTCACAACCCGAATTATAGGCTCTATTTTATTAGTAATAAATAATTATTATTTTTTTATTTGCTTATTTATTTATTTAAGTCATTATTTATTTAAATAATTATGTGTGCAATTTATGTGTTATAATAATTTATGCCTAGCATTTCAATTGAGTCATTTGGGTTAATGTGGTATTGTTGGGTCTTAATTGTTAGTAGGGAGTAGTATGTGTGTGTAGTGTGAGAGAGGGGGCCTAAGTGTAAGTTTTTGAATAATTTCCCTACTCCCCCTCACCTTCTCCCTCACTCTCCCCTCTCCTTCCCAGCACAACTCTCCCTCTCTCTCTAGCATTTGGTAAGTTTTTCTTCCTCCTCCTTCTCTCCTCATTTTCTTCCTCTTCCTCTTGTAATCTCTCATTTCTTAAAACATGAACCTTGTTTAGATCGTCGATAGGATCGCGTAGAATCAAAAAGAATTGAATTCCGTCAACTTTGAGAAAATCCAAGTAAGTTACTTTTCCCCCATTTTGATGCTAAAATGTTCATATCATGTTTATATAATGCTTTTGTTGTTATATTTGAAGTTTGAATGAGGTTGCAATTTATTTGGAATTTATTTGAGTTTTGGGTCAAAAATGGTGATTTATGAATGTTGGGTTTGATTCTTGATTTTGGTTGTTAAATGTTGTTGTATGAGTCTTTTTGGACTTATAAGTTGTTTTGGTACATTAGTATGCTAGTTAGAGGGTTGGATTTTGGTTGAAATGTGTTTTGGTATGAAAATGGAAGAACCCATTTTGTTCTTCCCGATTTCCAGCATTCCAGAAGATTGGGCGACCGCCCAAAAATGCCTGGGCGACCGCACATCTATCTGAAAGGTTTTGTTCTTGCTTGATGACCTTTTTGGGCGACCGCACAGATCACATTGGGCGGCCGCACAGTCCTCTGAAAGTTTACATTTTGTTAATTTGTGTGATTGAAGAACATGTTTTGGTCTAAGTCTTGGGTGTCCTTCTAGTTGACCTTAGTGATCATTGTAGTACACTCTAGTGATAGAATTGAGTCCTTTGTGATCAAGTTTGTGTTTGAAATTAATTAAGTGTTAATTGAGATTATTGGAACACTTTAATTGTGCGTTGTGGGTACGATTCACTTTCTTGGTGACTTCTTGGTATGATTCCCTACTTTGGAATCAATGATTGTTTATCGTGCTAGTATTTTATTACTTAGCCTTTACGTGAAAGTCCAGCTGGTATTTTGTGTGTGTTTGGGCGATGCGAAACATTATGATGGCACGGCCAAGTCCATTGTGATGTTGACCATTGTTTTGCCCCATTATTACCCTCCTCCAGATTGGCCTTGGATGTGAGAAGAGCTAGCTCCTTTGTGTGTATTTTAGCTTTACTTGGAGCATGACTTTGTGGCATGTCTCCCGTCCCTTGTGACACTTCATTGGTTATTGTTCCGGTACCGGGGGATTTCTCTTCGACTTTCATGCTATTACGAAGATGTTGATTGGTTGATTATTGAAGCTGCGCAGCGATCCTTTATTTGGATGTTCCGGTTTGGAAAACCTTGGCTATATCCTTTGTTATGTGTTTATTTCCGCTGCTATCTGTTATGTGATAAATGCTATGTGCTATGTGATATTTATTATTGCTTATTGCTTCTTGCATCATAGCATGTCATGTAGTTGCATTAGTAACTTATTGAGATTTATCTCACCCCCTTTTCTTTTATCTTTGTTTTTCCTTAACCCCCTCCCAGGTGCTAAGGATTAGTCTCGCTGATCACGAGAAAGAGGACGTCGAGTGTGGATATATTCTTTTGGGGAATGTTGATATAGGTTGGTTTACATTATGTAAATGTGTAACCATTTTGGGATAGTTGTACCAAACAATGACGTCACTAAGAATTGTATGTTTGTATTTTGTTGGGCATAAACTTGTGGAAGTTTATGATAGCTGTATTTGGTTTTTGTCAAACTTGGTTTTGTAAAACTTTGGATCATTACCTTTTGGTATCAAATGGAATTTTTAACTCCGGTATTTCACAGTTTTGGTTTTAGAGTCGACATCCAGATCGCGGTCTCGGGCCCGCGGGGTCCGGGGTCGCGACAGTTGGTATCAGAGCTATGGCATTAGCTCTAAGTATAAGTCTAGGTGGATTAGTATGACCTAGGTGGGTAGTAGTGTGCGGAGTGACTAACGGTTGATGTTTTATACAGGTACTTGTTTACAATGGTTCGTAGAAGGAGTGGTGAAGGTAGTACCGGTAATGCAAATCAGAATGATACAAGGGAAGAAGCACGTGCTATGTTTCAAGGCATGTTCGAGGCGGCCATGAAGGCCATACATGATCAAGGTCCGAGGGTAGAACAAACACCACCCCGCTATGGATTGGAGCAATTTCTGAAGTTGAAACCGGTTGAATTCAATGGGGAGCCCGATGTAAGGAAGGCTGAGTTGTGGATTGAGTCGATGGAGAAGATTTATGATGTATTTGGGTGTTCGGATGAGGACAAGGTCCGGTTTGCGGCTTACAAGCTTGTGGGAGCCGCCGAGCATTGGTGGAAGGGTGTTAAAGCTACTTGGGATGATACTCACACGGTGTATGCGTGGGAGTTGTTTGTGAGCAAATTCAAGGAGCATTTCATTCCGGTTGTTGATCAAAACCGAAAGGAGATCGAGCTACTCAACCTAGAGCAAGGTGTGTTGTCTATAGCACAATACTCGGCTAAGTTCATAGAATTATCCCGGTATTGCGACTATTTGGTGAGGACCGAGGAACAAAAAGCTATGAGATTTATTCGGGGATTGAAGACCTCCATCCGTACTCAACTGATTGCTCAACGGATTGTGACTTTCCAAGATGCGGTGGACCGAGCCTACTTAATAGAGCAAGATATTGGGGAGCATAAAAGGAAGACCGAGGTAGCTAACCCGAGCAAGCCGGGAGGGCAAAGCAAGCCACAACACCGTTCCGATAACCGAGGTAACTTTGGGGGACAATCTCAGTTCCGAGGGCAACCGATCCCAAGGAACCCGGGTACCACTTACGGGAACCAAGGGAGCCAAATTAGGAGGCTTTGTTCGTATTGTCAAAAGGAAGGTCATTCTGAAGACCGTTGTTGGAAGAAGCAAGGAAGGTGTACCAATTGTGGTCAAATGGGTCACTTTGTAAAAGATTGCCCGAGAGGTAGAGTACAAGCATCCGGGTCAGGAGTTGGTATTAATCAGGGTCAGAAAAGGGATGCCGCTGGGAAGCCCAAAGTTCAAGGGAAGGTTTATGCCATGAATCAACAACAAGCGACCGATGATCCTTCTGTTATTGGAGCTATTGTTTCTGTGTCTAATGTGAGCGCACGAGCGTTAGTAGATCCAGGATCATCTCATTCATACATTTCTGTGCAATTTGCTTCTCTGTTAAATGCTGCATTCGAGTCTTTACCGTACGTGCTAGAGGTGTCGACCCCTATAGGAGAATGCTTGATTTCCAATCGAGTCTTTCGTGCTTGTGATGTGGTTATTTGTGGTCGAGTCCTTTGTGCGGATTTGGTAGTTTTTCCTATCTAAGACTTTGATGTCATTTTGGGTATGGATTGGTTGAGCAAATTTCATGCTTCCGTTGATTGCCGTAAGAAAACTGTTACTTTTTCTATTCCCGATGTGCCTAAATTTGTGTTTGAGGCTAGTCCTCTGAGTAGAAAGGTTCGCTTAATTTCTTATATGAAAGCGAGAAAATTATTGTATAGTGGTTGTGAGGGGTATTTGGCTAGTGTTCTTGATACTAGGAAGGAATCCCCTAGTTTTGATAGTGTTCGGGTAGTTCGGGAATTTCCCGATGTTTTCTCTACCGAGTATGATATGCCTCCCGATCGTGAGATTGAGTTTTGTATAGACCTTTTGCCGGGTACGGCTCCAATTTCGAAAGCACCTTATAGGTTAGCTCCCGCAGAGTTGAAGGAATTAAAGGTTCAATTGCAAGAGTTGCTTGATCGAGGGTTTATCCGCCCTAGTGTTTCCCCGTGGGGAGCACCGGTTTTATTTGTGCGGAAGAAAGACGGTTCCTTGAGATTGTGCATCGATTACAGAAAATTGAATCAGGTTACGGTGAAGAACAAGTATCCTCTACCCCACATCGATGATTTATTTGATCAGCTTCAAGGGTCCGTGGTTTTCTCTAAACTTGATTTGAGAAGTGGGTACCATCAGTTGAAGGTTCGATCGGAGGATATTCCGAAGACTGCTTTTCGCACTCGGTATGGTCATTATGAGTTCTTGGTTATGCCGTTTGGGTTGACTAACGCGCCTGCAGTGTTTATGGATTTGATGAACCGAGTTTCCATCCTTATCTTGACTCGTTCGTGGTAGTCTTCATCGACGACATTCTTGTTTATTCGAAATCTCGAGAGGAGCACGAGCAGCACTTGAGGACAGTTTTATCCGTTCTTGCGAGGGAGAAATTATTTGCGAAGTTTAGCAAATGCGAATTTTGGCTTGAGAAGGTGTCATTTCTGGGTCATGTGATTTCTAAAGATGGGATTTCTGTGGATCCTTCAAAGATAGAGGCTATAGTGGATTGGAAGAGACCCGAATCAGTGACAGAGATTAGAAGCTTTCTTGGTTTAGTCGGTTATTACCGAAGATTTATTGAAGGGTTTTCGAGGATTGCTACTCCGATGACTCAGTTGACCCGGAAGAATGTTCTGTTTGTGTGGACCGAGAAATGTGACAAGAGTTTCAAGGAATTGAAGAAGAGGTTGACTACCGCACCGATCTTGACTTTGCCTAATGGGAGCGATGGCCTAGTGATTTACAGTGATGCTTCGAAAGAGGGTTTGGGTTGTGTGTTGATGCAGAATGGGAAAGTAATTGCGTATGCTTCGAGGAAGTTGACCCCTAGTGAACAGAATTACCCGACTCATGATATGGAGTTGGCTGCGATAGTATTTGCATTGCACAAATGGAAGCACTATCTTTATGGAGCGAAGTTTGAGATTTTTACCGATCACAAGAGTTTGAAGTACCTTTTCTCCCAGAAAGAGTTGAATAATAGACAGCGCCGATGGATGGAATTGTTGAAGGATTATGATTGCACGATTTCTTATCACCCAGGGAAGGCGAATGTGGTAGCCGATGCGATTAGTAGAAAGTCTTATGTGGCTTCGATGATGGTTCGGGAATGGAAAATGCTTGAGGATGTTCGAGATTGGTCTCCTCGTGAATCGAGACATGGGGCTATTTTTGCGAATATTAGGGTGTCTCCGACCCTAATTCAGAGAATAAAGGAAGCTCAGAAAGAAGATCCCGAGTTGCTGAAGATAATGGGTAAATTGAAAGAAAAGAATTTTGAGGATTTTTCTTTGTTTTCGAGTGGAGTGTTGACTTTCCGTGGAAGATTGTGTGTTCCGGATGTTGATGGAATTAAACAGAGAGTTCTTGATGAGGGTCACAAATCGAGGTATACTATTCATCCGGGCAGTACGAAGATGTATCAGGATTTGAAGCAACAATTTTGGTGGATTAATATGAAAAGGGAAATAGCCGAGTATGTTTCGAAGTGTTTAACGTGTCAGCAGGTCAAAGCCGAGCATCAGAGACCCGCGGGATTACTTCAGCCGTTAGAGATTCCCGAGTGGAAATGGGAGCATGTGACTATGGATTTCTTTACGGGACTACCTCGTACCCGTAGGAAGTATGACAGTGTTTGGGTAATAGTGGATAGATTGACCAAGAGTGCCCATTTCTTGCCTATTGATATCATATATTCGATGGAGAAGCTTGCGACCCTTTACATTGATGAGATTATGAGATTGCATGGGGTTCCAGTTAGCATTGTGTTAGATCGAGACCCGAGGTTTACTTCTAGATTCTGGAAGGCGTTTCAGGAAGCTTTGGGTACAGATTTGCGATTCAGTACAGCTTTTCATCCTCAGACCGATGGTCAATCCGAGAGGACTATTCAGATTTTGGAGGATATGTTGCGAGCGTGTTCGATAGACTTTTCTGATTCTTGGGATTCGCACCTACCGTTAGTGGAATTCTCTTACAACAACAGTTATCAGGCTAGTATCGAGATGGCACCGTTTGAGGCCTTGTATGGAAGGAAATGTAGATCGCCTATTTGTTGGGATGAGGTCGGTGAAGCGAAAGTTTTGGGTATTGATTCGCTTCGGGATTCGGTTGAGAAAGTTAAAGTTATCCGGGATAGATTGAAGACAGCCCAGAGTCGACATAAGAGCTATGCAGATAACCGAAGGCGAGACCTTAGTTTTCAGACCGGTGATTTTGTGTTCTTGAAAGTGTCTCCGAAGGTGGGTATTCGTAGGTTTGGGAAGAAAGGCAAATTGGCTCCGAGGTTTATTGGTCCGTTTGAGATTTTGGGAAAGGTTGGACTTCTTGCGTATCGACTCGCGTTACCGCCATCTTTGGACCGGTTGCACAACATTTTCCACGTTTCTATGCTTCGGAAGTATGTTCATGATCCATCTCACGTGTTACCGAGGATACCGGAGGATATTGAGCCCGATATGTCTTATGAGGAACGACCGGTTCGGATCCTAGATTCCAAAGTCCAAGAGTTGAGGAACAAAAGCATTGCGTTGGTTAGAGTCCTTTGGAGGAACCATAATATCGAGGAGTCGACGTGGGAGCTTCGTGACGAGATCGAGAGGAAATTTCCGTGGCTTTTTGTTTAAGGTGAGTCTCGTTAAAATTCGGGTCGAATTTTCTTTAAGGGGGAGTGAATGTCACGACCCGAATTATAGGCTCTATTTTATTAGTAATAAATAATTATTATTTATTTATTTGCTTATTTATTTATTTAAGTCATTATTTATTTAAATAATTATGTGTGCAATTTATGTGTTATAATAATTTATGCCTATCATTTTAATTGAGTCATTTGGGTTAATGTGGTATTGTTGGGTCTTAATTGTTAGTAGGGAGTAGTATGTGTGTGTAGTGTGAGAGAGGGGGCCTAAGTGTAAGTTTTTGAATAATTTCCCTACTCCCCCTCACCTCCCTCACCTTCTCCCTCACTCTCCCCTCTCCTTCCCAGCACAACTCTCCCTCTCTCTCTAGCATTTGCTAAGTTTTTCTTCCTCCTCCTTATCTCCTCATTTTCTTCCTCTTCCTCTTGTAATCTCTCATTTCTTAAAACATGAAACTTGTTTAGATCGTCGATAGGATCGCGTAGAATAAAAAAGAATTGAATTCCGTCAACTTTGAGAAAATCCAAGTAAGTTACTTTTCCCCCATTTTGATGCTAAAATGTTCATATCATGTTCATATAATTCTTTTGTTGTTATATTTGAAGTTTGAATGAGGTTGCAATTTATTTGGAATTTATTTGAGTTTTGGGTCAAAAATGGTGATTTATGAATGTTGGGTTTGATTCTTGATTTTGGTTGTTAAATGTTGTTGTATGAGTCTTTTTGGACTTATAAGTTGTTTTGGTACATTAGTATGCTAGTTAAAGGGTTGGATTTTGGTTGAAATGTGTTTTGGTATGAAAATGGAAGAACCCATTTTGTTCTTCCCGATTTCCAGCATTCCAGAAGATTGGGCGACCGCCCAAAAATGCCTGGGCGACCGCACATCTATCTGAAAGGTTTTGTTCTTGCTTGATGACCTTTTTGGGCGACCGCACAGATCACATTGGGCGGCCGCACAGTCCTCTGAAAGTTTACATTTTGTTAATTTGTGTGATTGAAGAACATGTTTTGGTCTAAGTCTTGGGTGTCCTTCTAGTTGACCTTAGTGATCATTGTAGTACACTCTAGTGATAGAATTGAGTCCTTTGTGATCAAGTTTGTGTTTGAAATTAATTAAGTGTTAATTGAGATTATTGGAACACTTTAATTGTGCGTTGTGGGTACGATTCACTTTCTTGGTGACTTCTTGGTATGATTCCCTACTTTGGAATCAATGATTGTTTATCGTGCTAGTATTTTATTACTTAGCCTTTACGTGAAAGTCCAGCTGGTATTTTGTGTGTGTTTGGGCGATGCGAAACATTATGATGGCACGGCCAAGTCCATTGTGATGTTGACCATTGTTTTGCCCCATTATTACCCTCCTCCAGATTGGCCTTGGATGTGAGAAGAGCTAGCTCCTTTGTGTGTATTTTAGCTTTACTTGGAGCATGACTTTGTGGCATGTCTCCCGTCCCTTGTGACACTTCATTGGTTATTGTTCCGGTCCGGGGGATTTCTCTTCGGCTTTCATGCTATTACGAAGATGTTGATTGGTTGATTATTGAAGCTGCGCAGCGATCCTTTATTTGGATGTTCCGGTTTGGAAAACCTTGGCTATATCCTTTGTTATGTGTTTATTTCCGCTGCTATCTGTTATGTGATAAATGCTATGTGCTATGTGATATTTATTATTGCTTATTGCTTCTTGCATCATAGCATGTCATGTAGTTGCATTAGTAACTTATTGAGATTTATCTCACCCCCTTTTCTTTTATCTTTGTTTTTACTTAACCCCCCCCCCCAGGTGCTAAGGATTAGTCTCGCTGATCACGAGAAAGAGGACGTCGAGTGTGGATATATTCTTTTGGGGAAGGTTGATATAGGTTGGTTTACATTATGTAAATGTGTAACCATTTTGGGATAGTTGTACCAAACAATGACGTCACTAAGAATTGTATGTTTGTATTTTGTTGGGCATAAACTTGTGGAAGTTTATGATAGCTGTATTTGGTTTTTGTCAAACTTGGTTTTGTAAAACTTTGGATCATTACCTTTTGGTATCAAATGGAATTTTTAACTCCGGTATTTCACAGTTTTGGTTTTAGAGTCGACGTCCAGATCGCGGTCTCGGGCCCGCGGGGTCCGGGGTCACGACAGTCAGCAACCTTCATTGTTGAGGAATGAAGGCTATTTATAGGCAATGCACCCTTGTGACCGTTGGGTAAAGATTTGATTCAAATCTTCGGGTACAATTTACTGTCGAAATCCCATTGGATGAGCTGTCATTTTCGTCCTTGGTTTTGTCTTGTAGTCCTTGGTGGTTGAGGCACCACTACCTGTCATTTGTCCTTTGTTGCAGAAAGGACTAACGGTAAACAATTCAAACTGATAGACAAACCGACATTCCTTGCAGAAACTCTAAGTTAACTTAGAGTTATTTTGACATGACATAATAACATTCCTTTACGGTTGAAGAGGGAATGTTTGTCTAAGGAATAAATGACATCTCTTTAATTCTTCAATAACTGCACTGCGGTTCCACCAGGCATAGGAGCGGTTTGAAGGATGAACTTGATGTGCGGTTTCATCAAAGCCACAGACTGCGGTTTGATGAAGGACTTAGGGTTCCATATTGGCGGCTCAAAGATGACGGCTTGAGACACCAAACCGCGAGGAGTAAAACCGAACTATACTCAGCCTAGACAAACAAAAATCTAGAAATGGACTTATCTAAAAATTGAAGTAAAACTTCATTACATGCGGTCCTAAAGTCAATAAAAAAGAAACGTGGCATGGATCAATCAAATTAAGGTGGGTGTACTAACAATGAATCCTAACAATCTCCCCCTATTTGATTGATGCCATTACCACACTATGATAATAGCAAAACATTGTACTTGGTAAAAATATGTCCAAAATAAATTTCATGAAATTTCATGTCCCAAGTCAATGCACACACTATGCTAGATCATAGATTTCTTATCTATCAAAAGAAATAAGAAAGAGGAATAGATAGAAGAGAAATTCATTCAGATGCATATAAAATGATGTGATTTTGAAAATCAGATATGCATGTTTAAACTGAATGTTTAAAACAAAATGCACTTAAAAAAATATTTTCATGATGAAATGTAATGCATGAGGTTTTGAAAATGCAAGCATTGTTCCACAAACAAGCAGTTTGAATAAACAAAGTTTTTGGAAACTGAAATGCAATGCAATTATTCTCATTATATTTCAATTATAAGGTTTTTAAACTTACAGGGTAGAAAGGAAATATAATGAAAGCAAAAATACTAAGGAATGAAATCTAGTCTACTTCATCAGCGGCGGCAGGAGTTCTAACTTCTTCAGCATTGTCTTCAATATTGGCCTGCGCAGCTTGAGCATCAACAGCTTGATCAACACCAGCATTGTCGGTTTGAACAGCATTTCCTGAGCCGGAGGCAAGAGCGGTTTCAAAAATGAAATCTGCTGCACGAAGCCGAACCTCAGTTCATTGATTCTCTTTTCAATAGCAGTAGTTTGTCTGACTAAATTTCCGGTTCTATGCATTAAGTGCTCAGTGCTGTCAAAGGTGTGTTGAGCCAAGATATCAAGCTTTCCTTCTATAGAGTTCATCCTGGTTTCAACTGCTTGCTGCTTTAGGGAGTAGATATCATGGTTGGTTTTGACCATGTCTTGAAGTACAAGTTGATTTTCCAGAACTCCTTTCAACATCTTTTTGATCTCAAAAATATCATTCACTCTCTCCCCCTTAATGGCATCGAGATCAGACTGAATAGTGAGGAGATGAGTGTCAAACCGAGAAGTGGCGGCTTGCTGATGAAACTGAATGTGTCTAACCGCATCTATCAAATCAGCGGTTGAGGCATGAAGAGGCAGAATTGGATAAGATTGAAATGAAGGAGGGGGCTCATCAGAAGGAGTATAATCAGGCATAGGCTCATCATCATCATCATCATCAGAGATGGAGATGGCATCATCAGAATGATGGGAAGGGGAGGAATGTAGTTTTGCCTTGCCTTTCAAAAGAATGTGGGCCTCATCTAATGATTGACCCATAGACATCCTAAGTGCGGTTTCAAATTCTATGGGGTCAAAAGGAAGGGAAAAAGAATAAGGAACAATGTCGGTTTGAGAAGGAGTAGAAACTGGATATCTAATAAAATCATCAAGAAGGAAAATAGAAGGTGAAGGAACAATGAATATGCGGTATAGGTTTGGAATGCAATGACAGTTAAAGTATAGAAAGAATTGGGAGGCAAGAGAAGGATCCATGAGAACCTGATAGGCGGTTTCAGCAATGATATGATCTGCAACAGATGTAACGACCCGAAAACCCGCCTCTATTTTTCTTAGTGATAATTATTTAATTATTTATTTATGGTTTATTTATTCATTTAAATTATTTATTTATTTAAATATTTATATGTACATTTTATGTTTCATAATAATTTATGCCTAGCATTTTATTTGAGTTATTTGTGCTAGTGTAGAAGTGTTGGGACTTGATTGTAGTAGGGAGTTTAATTGTAATGGTAAGTAGTAGGGGAGGGGCCCTAAGTGTAACATTTTAAAAACATAATCATCCTACTCCCTCCATTTCACCTCCCTCCCTCACCTTTTCTCCTCACACACTCCATCTCTCCCAGTCATTTCTCTCTCTCTCTCTCTACCATTGTTGGGTAAGTTTTCTCTCCCTCCTTCTTCCCTCATTTTAGTCATCATCCCTTGGTTATTTCTCAATTCTCATATCACGAAAAATGTTTAGATCGTCGATGGGATCGTAAAGAACAAAGAAATTTCGAGTTCCGTCACCTTTGAGAAATCCGGGTAAGTTGCTTTTCCCCCATTTTTATGCTAAAATGTTCATCTTTAGTTTATGTAATGCTTTAGTTCACATATATGTCATTTTGGTTGAGTTTGGAATTTAATTGTATTTTTGTTCATCTTTTGTGATTTTGAGATTGTTGGGATTAAATCTTGATTGAGGTTTCTAGATGTTGTTATTTAGGTCCTTACAAGTTATAGGTTGTTTTGGTACATGATTATGCTTGGTGGAAAGTTTGGTTGTGGTTGATTTTGAGAAATTTGTCAAATGGGTAAGAAAATTGAAGAACCCAGCTGCTGATTCCCGACCCAGAACCAGACCGAGCGCCCGCCCGGGTTTAGCTAGGCGCCCGCCCTCCTGGCCTTTTTCCTTCGGCCAACCTTCTGGCCAAATGAGCGCCCGCCCGACCCCTACCGCGCGCCCGCCCGTCCCCTGTTCTGGAAATTTACCTTTTTGCTTGTTTAAAACTAAGTGGCTTCCCTAGTTTAAGTTTATTTACTCTAATTAACTTAAGTTAACACCGTGGAACACTTTATTAATTGGAATTGGTTCTTTTGTGAATAAATATGTTATGGAATTTGATTAAGTATCGTTTTGGAATGTTTGGGCATCTTTTGATGTGTTGTTTGAATTGGTTCACCTTTTTGGTGGTTTAATTGAAATGGTTCCCTACTTTGGAATCATGAGTTGTTTATTTAAGCGAGTATTTATTACTTAGCATTTGTTAGAAAGTCCAGCTGGTATTTGTGTGTTTCGGGCGATGCGAAAGATTATAATGGCAATGAGCTGAGTCCATTATAATTCTTGACCATTGTTTTGCCCCCTTATTACCCTCCTCCAGATTGGCCTTGGATGTGAGATGAGCTAGCCCCTTTGTGAGAATTTTAGCTATTAGTTTTGGACTTTGACTGTGTGTCACTGTCCCCTTATTATTATTGGTTCCGGTACTGGGGGTTTTCTCTTCAGCTTTTATGCGACTATGAAGATGTTGATTAGGTTGATTGTTGAAGCTGCGCAGCGACCTTTATTTGGTTCTATCAGTTGGGAAACCTTGGCTCAGTATCCATGTGAATTGTTTATTTCTGCTGCTATTTGTTATCTGTTGTGTGCTATGTGCTATATGAGATTTTCTATTGTTAGAAGTTATTATTATTGCCAGTTGCATAATAGCATGTCATGTAGTTGCATTAGTAACTTACTGAGATTTTATCTCACCCCGTTTCCTTTCAATGTTGTTTTCCTTAACCCCCCCAGGAGGAAAGGATTAGGATTTGCGGATCGAGGAGGGCGTCAAGAGGTTTGAGATATTTGGGCAGGTTATTATTGATCGGTTTGCATTATATAAATGTGTAACCTTCTTGGGGATAGTTGTACCAACAATGACGTCATTAAGATTTGTAATGTTTTGTATTTTGGGTGTGAGCTTGTGGAGCTTACACTAGTTGTTTTATGATGTTCTTAAACTTGGATTTTCCAAACCTTGTGTTAAAATCTTTTGGGTATAAAATGGAATTTTTATCTTTAGTATTTTAGAGTTTATGGTTGTAAGTCGACGTCCAGCTCGCGAGCTCCCGGCCCGAGGGGTTGGGGTCACGACAGTTGGTATCAGAGCTATGGTTTAGCTCTATGTATAAGTATAGGTGGACTAGAATGACCTAGGAGGGTAGATGGGTTCGGAGTGAGTAACGATGAGTATTTTATGCAGGTATTTGTTTGTAATGGCTAGAAGAAGAGCTGGTGAAGGCATCAGTGGGACTCAGAATCTTAATGGTCTACGGGAAGAAAACCGTGCAATGTTTCAGGGCAGGTTTGAAGCGGCCGTGAAAGAAATTTATGACCAAGGGCCGAGAGAGGAACATGTAGTACCTCCGCGATATGGGTTGGAGCAGTTCTTGAAGTTGAAACCAAGTGAGTACGACGGTGAGCCTGATGTGAAGAAGGCCGAGCTATGGATAGAATCGATGGAGAAAATCTACGATGTCTTTGGTTGCACTGATGAGGATAGGGTTTTGTTTGCAGCTTATAAGCTCGTGGGGGCTGCGGAACATTGGTGGAAGGCACTGAAGACCAGTTGGGATGCGACTCTTGTACCATATCCTTGGGAGTGGTTCGTGAGGAAATTCAAGGATCATTTTATCTCTCTAGTGGATCAATACCGGAAAGAGATCGAGTTCCTCAGCTTAGAGCAAGACATGATGTCAGTAGCACAGTACTCGGCTAAGTTCACAGAATTAGCCAGGTATTGTGACTACTTTGTGCGGACCGAGGAGCAGAAAGCGATGAGATTGATCAGGGGTTTGAAGAAAGCTATTAGGACTCAACTTATAGCCCAAAGAATTCAAATTTTTCAGGATGTGGTGGACCATGCATATTTGATAGAGCAAGACATCAGGGGACACAAGAGGAAGACTGAGATGGTTAACCCGGGAAAATAAGGAGGGCAAAGCAGGGCTCAACCACAGCGATATTCAGATAACAGAGGTAATTCTGGAGTGCAAACTCGATTCAGAAGGCAACTTCAAGGGAACCAACAGTAGGAAATCAAGATTCTAATAAGGGGACAAGAAATGGGAAGATCTGCGGCTATTGTCAGAGGGAAGGACACTCAGAAGACAAGTGTTGGAAAAAGCAAGGAAAATGTGTTAATTGTGGTCGGTTTGGGCACTTTGCGAGAGATTGTCCTAGAGGCAGATATCAACCATCCGGGAGTGACGCTGGTACTACACTGGGTCAGAAGAGAGATGCTTCGGGAAACCCAAAAGGTTCAGGGTAGGGTATTTGTGATCAACCAGCACTCGTCAGGTATTGAGCAATTTCAGGAGGTATTATTTTGCGTCGAGAGAGCGAGCGCGTGCATTTTAGGATCATCACATTCTCATGTTTATGTGCATTTAGTTGCATTTATTTCTCCTGAGTCTTTGACTTATGTGTTGTCAGTGTCTACTCTTATGGAGGAGTGTAGGATATCTGATGGAGTCTTATGTGCTCATGTTGTGCTTAAAGGTAGATATAACTTACCTGCTAAATTTGTCATATTGCTATTATAAGATTTTGATGTTATTTTGAGAAGGGAAATGTCATGCTTTAGTCGATTGTTGTAGGAAAATTGTTACATCCTCTCTTCCCTTTTGCCTAAAAGTGTTTTGAGACCGTTCCTTTGTGTAGAGTTAAGCATATCTTTTCTTATTTGGAATCTGGCTATTTCGCTTCGATGGGTGACAATGGATGTCTATACCAAGTTGTTGGATGTATTTATCATTTGTAAGATTTCAATTTTTCCTCTGAACAGTACCTAGTATTTGGGAAAAGCTTGGGTTAAATTGTGTTGTTATGGTACAAGGTTGTAGTACTGATAGTTAGATCAATATCCATATTGTATCGATTGGGTTGTAAGAATAGAGGATTTCTTGGTAGGAGATTTTTGTTTACTTCTAGCACATCTACGTGATTGCATCGGGATTGGTTGTTATGAGGGAATACATGATTTGTATGAGTGATGAGTAGATTGTGGAAGTTATAATCATTAATGGTAGTAAGCGCGTTAAGTTCGAGAGGACTAAGCACATTTTGGGAGAGTAATAATTTCCCGATCTATATGAAAGGCATTTTGAATTTTGAGTTTTGGTTAAATGGTTGTTCTATGGTTCTAAATCCTTCTTGGTGGCGTTCCTCGATTTGGATTAAAAGTATGTGAAGAAAATTGGGTATCAATACTTGGGCATATTAAAGAATACTATGATTTGGTATTGGGTCAGTTAGAATGTGGCTAGCCAATTGGTTTGTTATGATGGTAGTACTATTGAGCCTAAGTATCATTGAGATTATAAATGTATACATGAAAGACTAAGGTGGGTTAGCCATTGAAGATTTAGGATTTGCTAAATTTCTTTGGAGTGTATAAACGGATCATCAATTTAAAGAGGGAGTTAGAGGAAAGCCTTGGAGATAAAATGTGGATTGTTTTACGGATTACTGAGTATTTGTAATTGTTTTAGGCTTTCAAAGAGTTGGAGTAATGTGATGATGAAATTATAGCGTGGATTTAAGTAAACATTTTGTATAAAATTTTGAGCTTACGTTGTACCTCTAGTTTAAGGTGCCATCTAAGGTGAAAGCACTATAATGGAAATCCTTGGAGATATAGCCACTTTGGTGAATACTATGGGGATGAAAAATTTCTTAGCTTGTCATATTTTAAGAAGCTGATTAAGCTCGGGATGGTTTAATGTTTGGAATTTCTGGGAAATAATACTGAGTATACGGCTTACAAATGGAAGTATCTTGACAGTGTAATTAAGGTTATGAATAAGGCAAACTTGTAGTATCTCGAGAATTATGTTTAGGAGAAATTGGGGTTCTTCGATTTTGAGGATGGATTTTAATTAGTAGTGGAGATAATGATTGAAGGAAGTTAAGTGCGAGAGGTTGTTATGTTGTAAATATTATTTAAGGTTACCATATGATGGTTTAGAATGGACAATTGAGAATTCGGGAAGTGGCAGAACTATCGTATCCGTGGCTAATTGACCCTTCGGGTAAGTATTTCTAAAATTCGGGTTAATAAATAGAGCTATCTATGACTAAGGATTGATTGCAACTTTAGTGATATCGCCTTCAAATTATAGTTTGTTGTTACGAGACCAAGTTTAGAAACGATGATAATGGGTTACCAATGTTGGATAGTTTATGTTCTTCGAAAGGATAAAGATGAGTTAGTGCAAGTGGGTTAAGAAATACCAAGACTACGATTGTATTATGTTTTATTACCTAAGGAAGATAAATTTAGTAGTGGAGTTGATTCCAAATACTATTGGGATAATGAAAAATAAAACTTATGGATGTTGATGATTTAAGGGTAAATTGAATCATGGAGACTATGTCTGAATTATCTAATAGGTTCTTGATTGGGATTTTGAGTGCTAGATGAGAATCGATATTTTGTAGCCTCGATATGACTATGTGTTATGATTTTGATAAGTGAATTCGCGGGCGAATTCTTTTTAAGGAGGGTAGATTGTAACGACCCGAAAACCCACCTCTATTTTTCTTAGTGATAATTATTTAATTATTTATTTATGGTTTATTTATTCATTTAAATTATTTATTTATTTACATATTTATGTGTACATTTTATGTTTCATAATATTTTATGCCTAGCATTTTATTTGAGTTATTTGTGCTAGTGTAGAAGTGTTGGGACTTGATTGTAGTAGGAAGTTTAATTGTAATGGTAAGTAGTAGGGGAGGGGCCCTAAGTGTAACATTTTAAAAACATAATCATCCTACTCCCTCCATTTCACCTCCCTCCCTCACCTTTTCTCCTCACACACTCCATCTCTCCCAGTTATTTCTCTCTCTCTCTACCATTGTTGGGTAAGTTTTCTCTCCCTCCTTCTTCCCTCATTTTAGTCATCATCCCTTGGTTATTTCTCAATTCTCATATCACGAAAAATGTTTAGATCGTCGATGGGATCGTAAAGAACAAAGAAATTTCGAGTTTCGTCACCTTTGAGAAATCCGGGTAAGTTGCTTTTCCCCCATTTTTATGCTAAAATGTTCATCTTTAGTTTATGTAATGCTTTAGTTCACATATATGTCATTTTGGTTGAGTTTGGAATTTAATTGTATTTTTGTTCATCTTTTGTGATTTTGAGATTGTTGGGATTAAATCTTGATTGAGGTTTCTAGATGTTGTTATTTAGGTCCTTACAAGTTATAGGTTGTTTTGGTACATGATTATGCTTGGTGGAAAGTTTGGTTGTTGTTGATTTTGAGAAATTTGTGAAATGGGTAAGAAAATTGAAGAACCCAGCTGCTGATTCCCAACCCAGAACCAGACCGAGCGCCCGCCCGGGTTTAGCTAGGCGCCCGCCCTCCTGGCCTTTTTCCTTCGGCCAACCTTCTGGCCAAATGAGCGCCCGCCCGACCCCTACCGCGCACCCGCCCGCCCCCTGTTCTGGAAATTTACCTTTTTGCTTGTTTAAAACTAAGTGGCTTCCCTAGTTTAAGTTTATTTACTCTAATTAACTTAAGTTAACATCGTGGAACACTTTATTAATTGGAATTGGTTCTTTTGTGAATAAATATGTTATGGAATTTGATTAAGTATCGTTTTGGAATGTTTGGGCATCTTTTGATGTGTTGTTTGAATTGGTTCACCTTTTTGGTGGTTTAATTGAAATGGTTCCCTACTTTGGAATCATGAGTTGTTTATTTAAGCGAGTATTTATTACTTAGCATTTGTTAGAAAGTCCAGCTGGTATTTGTGTGTTTCGGGCGATGCGAAAGATTATAATGGCAATGAGCTGAGTCCATTATAATTCTTGACCATTGTTTTGCCCCCTTATTACCCTCCTCCAGATTGGCCTTGGATGTGAGATGAGCTAGCCCCTTTGTGAGAATTTTAGCTATTGGTTTTGGGCTTTGACTGTGTGTCACTGTCCCCTTATTATTATTGGTTCCGGTACCGGGGGTTTTCTCTTCAGCTTTTATGCGACTATGAAGATGTTGATTGGGTTGATTGTTGAAGCTGTGAAGCGACCTTTATTTGGTTCTATCAGTTGGGAAACCTTGGCTCAGTATCCATGTGAATTGTTTATTTTCGCTGCTATTTGTTATCTGTTGTGTGCTATGTGCTATATGAGATTTTCTATTGTTAGAAGTTATTATTATTGCCAGTTGCATAATAGCATGTCATGTAGTTGCATTAGTAACTTACTGAGATTTTATCTCATCCCGTTTCCTTTCAATGTTGTTTTCCTTAACCCCCCCCCCCCCCAGGAGGAAAGGATTAGGATTTGCGAATCGAGGAGGACGTCGAGAGGTTTGAGATATTTGGGCAGGTTATTATTGATCGGTTTGCATTATAATAATGTGTAACCTTCTTGGGGATAGTTGTACCAACAATGACGTCATTAAGATTTGTAATGTTTTGTATTTTGGGTGTGAGCTTGTGGAGCTTACACTAGTTGTTTTATGATGTTGTTAAACTTGGATTTTCCAAACCTTGTGTTAAAATCTTTTGGGTATAAAATGGAATTTTTATCTTCAGTATTTTAGAGTTTATGGTTGTAATTCGACGTCCAGCTCGCGAGCTCCCGGCCCTAGGGGTCGGGGTCGCGACAACAGAGATAATGATTTGATCAACAACTGCTTCCATTTCATCCTTTGGAAAAATTGCATAAGGGTTGGGGTGGCCAGCCTTCGTATTATTTCTTCTTGTTCTTGCAAAGTTTTGTCCATTTCAAGCACTTTACATTTCTTGCATGTCTTGTCCATTTCAAGCACTATATCTATATATTATACAAGTCTTGGCCTTCCAAGCTATATATATTATGATTATATATGTATATGATCCAAATCATGAGGTGATTCAAGGTGCCCTTCACACCTAGTGTGTGATTTATGGGATAAAACCTAGGATGATCATGATTTGTTACATTTCATGTTGATGTTGTTCTTGTTTGGCCATAAGAGTCATGATTGGGGGATAAAGTTTCAATCTTTATCATCCCAACCATGACCTAGCCATAAATCACCAAGTATGAGATATAAAGATTTGATCTTTGTGTTATATTTGTGTCCCTAAAGGTTTAAACTTGCATAATAAGTCCATTTTGGTGGTAAAATTTCAATCTTTATCCACCAAAATGGTCATTTTGGCCTAAATGCCATGTTCATCAGCTTTTCATAAATTTCTCCAATGATTGCCTTTGATCACACCCAAATATTTGTTTTTGGGGTTCCTTTGGTGATCAAAGTGCATAGGAATGAACCTTCCAAAGTCTTGTTATTAATCATAAACTGGAAATCAACATTCCAGTCCAGTTTCAGCAAAGATACTCTGTTTTGACTGAAACTGGACTGTTTTTCTGATTAACTGTAAAAATGCCCTGGAGAGCCCTCCCCATCCGTACGGCTACTTTGGCCGGGGAGGACATTTTCCAGTTTCTTCCTTTTTGACCAGAAAGTTTGCAAAATAAACCTTTTCTGTTAAAAAATTAACTGGTTTTGTCAAAACAGTCAGTTTCTCCCATTTTGAAAACACACACACACACACACACACACACAATCACTTTCGTTAAATAACATTAGGGAGACTCGGCTTTGTCCGAGGCGGCTTGGGTGACGAGAAACTCTTCCCAAGACGTAACCTGACCTCCGAACTAATAGAATCTCTAACCTTTTCTTTTGTTGGGTTAAATAATTAACAAAAGTGGTGACTCCATTATGTTTTGTGAGATAACCGTGTTTGGCGTTTCGCCCCCAAAACTCGTCGCGTTTTCTGCGCGCGAGGGCGGGATCCTTACAGTGGCGACTCCGCTGGGGAGTTAAATGTTCTCAAACTTTTTTTAGAAGCTTTGGGGATATTTATGTGTGGGTCAAACTCCCGTCCCCCGTTCTCGTTAACTTTTGTGCTTGTTTTGTGTGTGCTGAGTTTCTGTTTGAACTTTTTGGAGTGGAAACTGTTCTGGATGTGCAATAAACTGGGGCTTGATGATCAAAAGATGAAAAAATTGCAAAAAATAATTGCCAGCATTCTATAGCCGTACGGCTATGTTGGACAGGGAACAGAATGCTCCAAAATTTTACAATTTTATGCAGGGCAGGAACATTCTGTGTCCCTTTGGCTTCTGCTTTTCCAGGTTCCATTTACTGTTTGGTTTGTGCACATTACCTTCTTCTTTTCTAGCCAAAACTTTTTTTTTTGAAGCTTGGTTATGTACAAACTTTTGGACATAAATTTGGATTTTCAAAACCTCCTTGTGCATAACCCACTTTGTAAAAGGTTTTTGAATTCTTTGTTGTACACAACTTGTTTTGCAAATGATTTTCAAAAGAATTGTTCTTCTTGAAAGATGTTGATTTCAAAGGATTCTTTGGTTGTGCACAATTTGTTGTACATGCGAGTTTTGGCTTTGTTCAAAAAATTCTTGCTTGATTGCTTTTGTAAATAGCTCGTTCATGCTTGCTCATTGTTGTTGATTATACATTGCTCATAATGTTAAAACGGATTGGAAAATTTCTATTTTGACTCAAAAGGGAACATAGAAGGCTTCACACTACGCACACTTGACCTTGCACGTTTCAAATACCCTTCAAACCCGGGATGGATGCCACGATGAAGCTTGATTGGTGCTCTTGTGCACTTCTAGCGCGCACGGGTCCATTCCACCTCCCCTTCCGAGCTGAGTCAACCACACTTGTCCGTGACACACAAATACCGTGACTTCGGTTGGTTTTTGGTCTAGCTCACATTGCCACATCCTTAATGTGTGTCTAAGGTTAATCATGGCCAAGTTAATGCCCGAGTCATGACTCCTTGTGAAAGCAAGTGTGACCATGGTCAACTTCGACCTGGTCCTTGACTTACGCGTTAATGTTGACCGTAATTAACCGAAGTCACGTATTAAGGATAGGGTGACACCGTGTTGTCGAGCCCTAATGAATGGTCCATACTAATCATCCTTAAGCCTAAGGATAAGGTTCGAGAGCCCTCATCAAAGATAAGGTTACGCTAGAAGTCCCTGAAGTCCCTAAGACGAATCTCGATCCCAACCGGGGCTTAATCATGATGGGAATGGACCGCACATTGGGAACCTCGCAATGCACTAGACCCTAGGATCGTTAATTTCGGTCGGTGGAAGCCGCTTTCCCTATAAGACCCTCGCCCGGGACAGTCCATCCCTGGGAGCGTGCAAGGCAGGTGAAAAACGAGGGGTCTATAGGCGTAGTGATGGCCTCCACTGATCCAGGATTTAGAATAGTTGCGAAAAAGAAGAGAAATCTTTTCCAACCAGTTAGGAATAAATGTGTTTTAAGTAAACATGAACATAATTAATAATAATGTACCGTCATGTTGCATGAGCCTAAACCCATTCTCCCAAACACCAACCCGAGTTGATACCCGAGTCTGAAATGAGCCTCCTTCTCCTCCGCAACTCGTAAGAAGTGGGTCAGAGTTCCGGGTCATCGTCTGATTAGTGCCGAGTCTGACAGTTCATCAGCAGCTTCACTCAGACTTCTCTGAATGGCTAGTCCGGCAGGAAGTAGTAGTGGGGGTGACAACGCAGCGGATCTAAATGGTCTTAGTAGGGAAGAGCTGGTACAAGCTCTAGAGGCCGCCAGGGCCCGGGAAGAGAATGTCAGGAAACGTCATGAGGATATGCAGAATAGGGTTATGGAGGCCATGAGGCAGAGAGGGGTAGCCGTTGTGTTTGAAAACGACGGAAGTTTTGTGGAGATCACTGATGAAGAGGGAATTGAGAATGTGCAGCCCCAAGGATATAATCGGGTTTTGCCCCCTCAAGCTTACCCAAATGTGCAGACCTCACGTCCTGCATTCCAAGTCACCACTCACCAAGATGTGCCTACCACTCATGCTTCATTTTTTCCCGCCAGGCGGTTTTCCCGTATACCCGCTAGGGTTCAACTTGTATGACATAATCCCAAGTAGCCGAGCACCTTTGGCTCCAGCTACCATTGGCCTGCCACCTCCGGCTTTGCCAACCACATCTCGAGAAGTGCGTTACCCACTTTACCACCCAATAGCCCAAATCCCTGAGGCTATCCCACCATATATCCCGACGAGTAACCCGGCACCAGGGTATGTCTACACCCATTTGCCACCTCAAAATCCTCCTCCGA
The DNA here is from genome assembly GCA_026119855.1 of Campanula takesimana. Taxonomy (NCBI): domain Eukaryota; kingdom Viridiplantae; phylum Streptophyta; class Magnoliopsida; order Asterales; family Campanulaceae; genus Campanula; species Campanula takesimana. Next base: position 124,268 of record JAOWBW010000487.1, read on the forward strand.
TGGTCCTATCCACCACTTCACCTCCCGCCACAATGCCAGTAACGAGCCAAATCGTGGGATCAATCAACTCAAGCCCACATGTGGACCCCCAGATGGGGTGGTTGGTAGAGAGATTGAAACAAATGGAAGAGAGATTTGAGGGGATGAACGAAAGGAAATCCTCCTTGGGGATCACCGACCACAAATGATTGTTCCTCTGCCTCATAAGTTCAAAATGCCAGAGATAGACAAATTTGACGGAACTGCCTGCCCCCAGACTCATCTCAATTCCTATACTTTAGCCATGAGAGCAAAAGGGTGTACCATGCAGCAAATGGCCGATCACTTCCAACTGTCCTTGAGAAGAAACGCCCTCAAATGGTTCTTCCACTTAAAAGATAAATCCCGAGCAACATGGGATGCGATCAAAGAAGCATTCCTCACAAAGTATCGGTCAAACCTAGAATGGGAAACCAACCGGGTTGATTTGCAAAGCACCCTGCAAAAGGGAGATGTACCAATAGGAAAGTTCTACAAGAGGTGGAATTATAAACTTGGAGAGATTTCCAATCCGACCACAGAAGAAGAACAATTGGACATTTTCCAATCATGTCTGAAACCTAAGCTGCGGGCCTTGATCAGTCATCATTTTTACCCCAACCTCCGGGCAATGGTCACTGCCGGGTCTAAATTCGAAAAAACCCTCAATGAGAAATTCTCTGCTCAGGCCAGTGGCAACTCCTACAAATATCGTCCCCCGACAGTCGGTAAAGGGAAAGAAGCCGTGGGAGCTGTAAACAATATCCAAGGGGAGAATCCGAGATAAACCCCGCAAAAGGCCGGGAACTGGGAAAGGCGCCCGTATGTTAGATTCGAGGACTTTGGGATGCCCTTGGGAAAGGTGTTTGAAGGGCTAGTTAAACAAGGCCATACCAAACCCCTGGTTAACTTCCACCCCAGCAAACCCGAGAGGTATCATGACAAGAGCAAGAGGTGTGCATTCCACAACTACCATGGGCACGACACCGATGATTGCCCCGCTGTAAAACGCATCATCATAGACTTGATTGCCAAAGGGAAGCTTGAATGCCCCCCGAAGTCCAAATGTAATCAACAACCCGTTCCCCAACAAAAATGGCATTAATATGATTGAATTTGGGCCGGCCGATGTGAATATGATTGAGTTCGGGGAGCTGACACCGATGAACCTTTTGGAATTCAATGTCCCGATGACTGAGATTGGGGAGGAATGCAAGGAAACCCTATGGACATGTGTGCAGGAAGGAAACATGAAATGCCCTGCCAATGTGATGAGTGCAAAGGTCCCCTACCAAAATGCCAATGAGTTGATCGTGATAACACTCACCGAGCATGAGCTCACGTTCGAAGAATGCATAGAGGAAATGGAAAAGTCTGTTAAGAGCACGTTGAACAGCGAGAGCCAGGGCTCAAATGGGGTTTATCCTCCGCACGATGATTGCTTCCATGTCATTGAAGCATATAGTTCATCCACCGGCAAAGGGACAGTTAAACAAGTGGGTCACCCCAATGGGAGGAATGGGTCCGGAATTGCAAAAACCCCGGAAATCACCAACTATGAAAGGTATCTCGCCCGAATGAAAGGTGCCATTCGCTCTATGCCCCATGAGGAGCTCCGAATCCTATGTGAAAGTGATGATGATGAGGTATCTTCAAATATGCCTCCTCGTGTTCCTTCCCTAAGATTGGAAGAAGAAGGCTTTCCGGCCTTAGATGACTTCTTAGCTTTGCCACCGTTATCTCCACCGCCACCGCTAATTGATGGGTCCGTATTCCCAGATTTCTACTGTTGCATGCTTACTTTGGAAAAACTCCGTGAAACCGTAGGAGTTGAGAGGATCCAAAGCCACCACCCTATCTCTCTAGAAAAGATCCACGAGTCGGCAAACACCCCAAAAAGAATGGTCATGGTGAATGAGTTAAGAAAGGAAGCATGGCCATATGGTACCCAAAACCCCTCGTCACTCGAAAAAGGGGCGGAAGAGGTTGACGGCCCATTTGAAGTGAGTGTACTAACTCGATCCGGGCAGTTGCGCACAGAGAACCCTAGGAGACCTCCGCCACTAGAACACCGAATGCCTCCCCCTCTTGCTAGTGAGGCAAAAGCCCTAGATTCTGGAGAAGAGGATCCCGTCTTAACCCAGCTCAAAAGGACACAAGCTAACATATCTTTGTGGTCCCTCCTCACTTCCTCCTACCCTCACAAGCTCAAATTGGAGGAATGCTTGGCCCAAACTATGGTACCTACCACGGCTACCCCCGAAGAGGCCGTGCAAATGATTGGAAGTTTTCAATATGGAAATGTCATCACATTCATGGACTTGGATTTGCCGAAATATGGGGCTACCCACAATGAAGCCCTCTACATCATGGTGCAATTGGATGAGCGCCGCCTCCCTCGGGTTTTGGTTGATAATGGCTCCGCCATGAATGTCCTCCCTGCTAAAATGATGGATCTACTTGGTCTAAAGACCCCCGACCTAAAGCCTTCCATGATCACCGTTAAGGCTTATGATTCCACGGACCGCTCAGTCCTAGGGGTGGCCACCTTGAACCTTTGGTTCGGAAAACAGATGATGCCAACCGACTTCCAAGTACTTGACATCCCCATATCCTTCACCGCCCTATTGGGACGCCCATGGAACCATAAAGTCAACGGGGTAGCCTCTACCCTCCACCAATATGTAAAATATGTGTAAGAGGGTAATTTGACAACCATTTATGGGGATAGTGTTACTACAGAGGGAACCAACACCCATGGGATTCCCGTGTTAGAAATCAAACATGAGGAGAGCGGCATGGTTTTGACCGGCTTCACCGAGATACCATCCAAAAACCACATATGTTGTGTAGATCTTACGCTCACCAAGGACAGGATTCCCCCTGCAATGAGAATGATGCGTTTGATGCACTACCTCCTGGGGCTTGGTCTTGGAAGGAAACTACAAGGGACCCACAAGATTGTTGAGATCAAGGAGCAAAAGACGCTTCATGTCTTGGGTTACAAACCCACCCCCGAGGACCTTAGGGTGGATAAGGAAATGGCTCGGAAAAGAAGCCAAGCCAGGGCTCAAGGGATTCCGTTTAAGGCTCCCAACCTCCGCCCTTATACTTTCGATATGAGCCGCTACTTTGTGAGAGGAGGGGTCCAAACTGAGACCCCAGAGCCGAAGGAGCCAATGATGACCAATTGGGATAAGTTTCAAGAGGACCTCAAAAGATTCCGAGGGATGGTGGCTAACCCCATAAGGAGGGCATTTCTGGATGCACCTAAAATGACCGGTCCTATCGAGACCACCATAGGTCACGAATACACCTTTAAAGGAGTGCCCGAGATGGTAAGGGGATTTGAAACCTTGTCTACGATGGGGGCTGGCCAAGAAAAGGAACCCGTTTGGGGTCAAAATGGTAGATGCAAGTTTGAGAAGATAGCTCCCAAGCACGCCACCAAGGAAGTCATGGACGACGAATGGGATGGTGTGGTAATGCAAGAAATGTTTGGGGAAAAGTTGGCCGTGCCTGATCTGATTGGCCTCGAAAAGGAAATGATTGCTATGATAGGAGATGGGTCTCCTGGGATCTTTGACCCTCGCACCTTGGTAAGCCCGACGGACATGCCTCTGAAGAATTGGGTGACTTTCTCTGGACCGGTGGCGAGCAAGGAAGAAATGACCACGAAGCTTGGACTGGTTCCCCGCCCCCTAGGGTCAAGTGTCATAGGGTCCAATGTAGTCGAGTCCCCTCAATCTCTTGTCTTTGAATTTGAGTCTTCCTCCTCCAAGGGCCTCACGCCCGAGGATTATGAACTTGTAGCCAACATTGTATTCCCGTTTGCATTAAATGAAATGATAGACCTTTCCGAGTATACCCTCATTGCCAACTTATTAGATGATAAATTAACTAATAATCTAAAAAAGGTTAATGATGAATCACCTAATAATGTAGACACACTAAACGAACAAAACATTAAACAATCATCAAAGCAGGTTGTTGACCGAGAGGAAAGTCGTGCCCAAGCTGCCGAAGAGGTTTTAACTAAGGTGAATTTGGGGACTGAAAATGAGCCGAAAGAGACACAGATTGGTAGCTACTTCAAAGGAGCCGAAAGGGAAGCTTTGATTGAGCTACTTAAGGAATATGTGGATGTGTTTGCTTGGTCTTACAAGGATATGCCGGGGTTGGATTCTTCGATCGTTGAACACAGGATCCCCGTGGATCCTGTAGATACCCCGGGGGACCACGGCTTGGCTAGAGCGCGTGAATTACCTAGGATGTCTAATTGTTTTTAAGAGTCGCCACCCACGTTTTTGAGGAACGTAAGAAAACCTAATGTTTATGAGCCTAAGTTTGATTTACGAAAACAGAGATTCTTTGGGATGAGGGGTTCGGGGGTTAGGTTACAAAATGGGAAGTACTTAAACACCCATTTCGCCTGAGCAAAGTCGGTCTTGTTTGTTCATAATTCACTTTTAAAGATAAATGTGTTCTTCCTATTAAAATGATGATGAAAAGGGGTTTGAGATTCAAAATGTAGGGAGATGACTCCTAGGCCAATTCAATGTAATGAAAGGACCATTGGTGTCATGTCCCAAATGGTTTTTGGGTGATTGCACATTTGATTGAAGAAGAAGAAGAAGAAGGAGGAGAAGAGAAGTGCTTAAGACATTTACCTATAGTATCCTTCAAAAGAGAACCTCTTGTAAAGCCTTGAAGAAGAGGTTGAGTACTTTTGTTGAAGAAATCCCAAAGGAAAGGTCTAGGAAAGAAGTGAGTAAAAGGTCTAAAATGATGTTTTTCAAGGTCCTCCTCCAATGATGGATTGGAGGGGTTTTTATAGTTGAAAAATGACTGTTTTTGGAACCAAACGGAGTCTCCAAGAAATCTTTCCCGAGCAAAATCATGTATAATGAGCAAGGGAGAGATTCTTGGGCAGAATTTGTAACTGACACGCCCCAGAAGCGCACGCATCCCACCTAGGCGGTGGAAGGCGCGCGCGTCTGGCCTCAAGGGGCAGAGGCGCGCGACTCTGAGAAGCAAATTTTGACAGAATGGACTAGAAAGTTAGAACTGTTATTCAGTTTAGTCCCGAGACTTAACGGAGTCTGTCTGGAACTTAACCAAAGTAACAGAAACTAACAGAAAACACTTAGAAGAGGGAGAAACACAAAACCAAGCGTGCAATCGGGGTGAGCGGTCCGAGGCGGGGTGTCTACAGAGCCCCTCGGCGGCGTGGATTGCGAAGCAAACGCGCCGACGAAAGACAGACATCCGCCTAGGACATCACCAAGAAAAGGAAAAGACTCGATAAAAGCAGGAATTTGAAATTGCGGAGGATAGAGGTGCGCTCCCTGTGAGCGGCTTTGAGAGATAAGGGTGTGCTCCCTGTGTAAGCGGCTTTGCCAATAGCGGGATCCGTTTGCTAAGAGCGGGATCCGTTTGCTGGAAGCGGGACCTGTTTGCTGACAGCGAGATCCGTTTGCTGGAAGCGGGACCTGTTTGCTGATAGCAAGATCCGTTTGCTGGAAGCGGGACCCAGAGGACCGTTTGCTGAAGTGCTGGATCTAGAGGACCATCTGCTGAAGTGCGGGACCCAGAGGACCGTCTGTTGAAGTGCGGGACCCGGAGGACTGTCTGCTGAAGTGCGGGACCCGGAGGATCGTCTGCTGAAGTGCGGGACCTAGAGGACCGTCTGCTGAAGTGTGGGACCCGGAGGACCGTCTGCTGAAGTACGGGACCCGGAGGACCGTCTGCTGAAGTGCGGGACTTAGAGGACCGTTTGCTGAAGTGCGGGACCTAGAGGACCGTCTGCTGAAGTGCGGGACCCAGAGGACCGTCTGCTGAAGTGCGGGACCCGGAGGACCGTCTGCTGAAGTGCGGGACCTAGAAGACCGTCTGCTGAAGTGCAGGACCTAGAGGACCGCCTGTTGGAGTGCGGGTGTTGGGTTTCGATCAAACATACGCAGCGGAATATAGCAATTAAAATTTTAAGAAACCCAAAGCCATGGATCCGCTCATATGATTAAATCAAATACAACATAATGAATAAAGGAAAAACTAACCCTTGATGACTATCAAAGTTTTCTTCGGTCTTGGTGGAGAAACTTGAAGACTTGATCACGATCACAAAGCTTGAACACGAACTTTGGAGATGATGATTTTCACCCGCTAGCGGTATCCACACTTCGAACGAATATCAAAGGAGCTTCTTTGATCTTGGTTGCTAGACCAATATTATGAAACACACTTTCACAATATAATAAAGAACTATATGGAATTTATTTGTGAATTATTTTGTTCCTCAATCAATGATATCTTAGAACAAAATAAAACCTCTCTCAAACTCTTTGAGACTCACAAAAGCACTAGTCAATATGGTCTGGCCGAATTGGTGTTTTTATACACAATTAAGACCTATTCCAAATAGGTAACTTGTGCCAAAAACCTTTCCTAATCGAATTAGGAATTTTCCTGTCGGCATACCGGGCGCCCGCCTGGTCTTACCCAGGCGCCCGCTCATTTGGCCAGAAGGTCAAGTTTCTTTTCGGCTTGTTCAAGCGCCCGCCTGGTGCAACCCAAGCGCCCGCTTGGTTGACCAGGAGGCCCAGAACTTTTCCAAAAATTCCTTTGAGATCCTTCGACCCTAAATACCAATATAGTCCTTTTATTTAGGATTCGTTCTATTGTGTGTGACCCTCTAGGATTATACTAAGTTGGCAATGGGCTCAAACATGGTTCCATAAGATATGATTAGGTTCTAGCAAACCGTCATACCTACCCAAATAGTATAACTAGATACAAGTTCGCATTCCTTTAGAATATGTCACAATCCCTTTGTCCACGATGTCATTGAACACAAGTCATGGTCAAACAGTCAACTTGTTTTGTTCAATACTTTCTCGATTCCGAATATGTTGATAATTCAAATGCTATTGATCTAATCAATCCATTTGAGTTCGGCCGAACATTTCATCAACATCATTCCTTCGAGGGGCCCAAGCTTGACATCTCTCCGTGGAGGGACAAATTCATTTAGCTTATTATTCTTCCCAACGGGAATCCGATTATGCCAATCATACCCTTTATAACTACCGTGTTAAGGTAGCATTTGAATATGTCAAACACAATGTTCATCAAGTGGAAGACTATAATAACTTCATGTCTAAGGATTCAAATGACATAACTAATATGAGATATATGTACGACATAGACCATGACATAAATCTCATACAGCGGGTTATGTCCAGTACTTTGTTCCAAACAAGTACTCATAAATCTAACATGATCATCCCATGATCATTTAGCCTTTATACTAGTGCTTAATAAGTACTAGGGATGGGGAATTATTATAAGTAAACATGAACAACAATAATAATCAAAACATCTCTTTATTGATATAAAATAAATGATAACAATTACAACGTTTATTAAACGTGCCTAGGGCACCACTACCAACAATCTACCACTTGCCCTAGGCCCAATCTCCCATATATCTAATACCCATGGACCTAACATGACCATCATGTTTAGCTTGTGGAAGTCCCTTTGTTAGCGGGTCCGCAACATTGTCATCAGTAGGTACTCTGCATATATTTACGTCTCCCCTATCAACGATCTCTCGAATGATATGAAAACACCTAAGTATGTGTTTGGATTTCTGATGTGCTCTTGGTTCCTTTGCTTGAGCAATAGGACCATTATTATCGCAATAAAGGTCTATTGGATTAGCAATACTAGGATCCATTTCAAGTTCAGTTATGAACTTCTTAATCCAAACAGCTTCCTTTGCAGCATCGATGCAGCAATTTACTGAGCTTCTGTTGTAGAATCAGCAGTTGTACTTTGCTTGGAACTCTTCCAGCTTATAGCTCCACCATTTAACATAAACACAAAACCCGATTGCGATCGGCTATCATCTTTGTCGGTTTGGAAGCTTGCATCTGTGTAAGCATTTACAATAAGATCATCTTCCATTCCTCCATAGACCAAAAACGAGTCTTTAGTTCTTCTCAAGTACTTAAGAATCGCTTTTACAGCTATCCAGTGATTTTCGCCAGGGTCGGCTTGGTATCTACTTGTCATGCTCAAAGCATAAGATACATCCGGCCTAGTACAAATCATGGCATACATGATGGACCCAATTGCCGAAGCATATGGAACAACATTCATTTTCTCACGCTCATCGTTTGTCTTAGGACATTGAGTCTTGCTTAGAGAAACTCCATGTAACACGGGCAAGGTACCTCTCTTAGAATTTTCCATACGGAATCTTCTCATGACCTTGTCAATGTATGTACTTTGGCTTAAACCAAGTAGCCTCCTTGATCTATCTCTATAGATCTTAATGCCAAGAATATATGCGGCTTCACCCATATCTTTCATTGCAAAACACTTTCCTAACCAAGTCTTTACAGACTGAAGTGTAGGAATGTCGTTTCCAATGAGCAATATGTCATCCACGTATAAAACAAGGAATAGCACTATGCTCCCACTAATCTTCTTGTATACACAAGGCTCATCTTCGTTCTTGATGAAACCAAACTCTTTGACCGATTCATCAAAACAAAGATTCCAACTCCTTGAAGCTTGCTTTAATCCATAGATGGATCTCTGCAATTTGCATACTTTAGAATTTTGTTCAAAACCTTCTGGTTGTGTCATATACACATCCTCTTGGAGTTTTCCATTCAGGAAAGCGGTTTTGACGTCCATCTGCCATATTTCATAGTCACGATACGCGGCAATGGCAAGCAAAATTCTTATAGACTTGATCATCGCTACGGGTGAAAAGGTCTCATCATAGTCAATACCATGAACTTGCCTATAACCTTTCGCTACAAGCCTAGCTTTGTAACTATGCACCTTCCCATCCATGTCAGTCTTCTTCTTGAAGACCCATTTGCATCCTATGGTTTTTACACCTTCGGGCGCATCAATCAAATTCCAAACTTGATTGTCTTGCATGGATTGCAATTCGGATTCCATGGCTCCAAGCCACTTGTCCGAATCAGGAGAAGACATCGCCTCTTGGTAGGTTGACAGTTCATCATTCTTAATGATTTCTACCTCATTACTATCCGTTACGAGAAATCCATATCTCTCGGGCTCAGATCGTAACCTACTAGATCTGCGAGTTGCTTGTGTATTTTGAACAGGTTCCACAACTCCTTGTGGTTCTTGTTCTTGTTCCACTATTGGTTCAATGTTATTTTCTGGGTCTCGAATTTCTTCAAGATTTATTTTACTCCCACTGATTTCTTTGGAGAGAAACTCTTTCTCTAGAAAGACATCAGTTCGGGCAACAAACACTTTGTTGTCCTCACGGTTGTAAAAGTAATATCCTCTAGTTTCCTTAGGATATCCCACGAAAATACATTTATCAGATTTGTGTGCAAGTTTGCCTGAGACAAGTCTTTTGACAAAAGCTTCGCAACCCCAAATCTTCATGAAAGACATACAAGGCTTCTTTCCGCTCCACATCTCATATGGAGTCTTTTGAACCGATTTAGTTGGAACACGATTTAGTGTGAAAGCAGCGGTTTCTAGAGCGTAACCCCAAAAGGATATTGGAAGATCAACTTGACTCATCATTGATCGAACCATGTCTAACAAAGTCCGATTCCTCCTCTCGGACACGCCATTCCATTGTGGTGTTCCGGGTGGAGTCAATTGTGAAACTATTCTACAATTCTTTAGATGATCATCAAATTCTTGACTTAAGTATTCACCACCACGATCTGATCGAAGTGCCTTAATACTTTTGCCAAGTTGTTTTTCTACTTCATTTTGAAATATTCTAAATATCTCAAATGCTTCACTCTTATGTTTCATTAGGTAAACATACCCAAATCTACTATAATCATCAGTGAAGGTTATGAAGTATTGAAATCCTCCCCTAGCATTGCTACTTAATGGTTCGCATACATCGAAATGTATCAACCCCAATAAGTCGCTTGCCCTTTCACCCAACTTGGTAAAAGGTGTCTTAGTCATTTTTCCAAGAAGACACGACTCACAAGTATCATATGACTCTAGGTCACATGAACCCAAAAGTCCGTCCCCATGGAGTTTTGAGATACGCTTCTCATTAATATGACCAAGACGGCAATGCCACAAATAAGTATGATTTACATCATTAGGTTTAGATTTCTTATTTACATGATAGACATTATTTTCATTCTTGACATCCAAGATATAAAGGCCATTAAATGAATTAGAAATACCATAAAGCACATCATTTAAATAAATAGAAAATTTCTTCTTCTCAATAAGAAACTTAAAACCTTCATTATCCAAACAAGAAATTGAAATAATATTTCTGCTTAAATCCGGAACATAATAACAATTGTTCAAAACAAGAATTAATCCGGAAGGTAAAGTGACTTCATAAGTCCCTACGGCTAATGCAGCAACTCTTGCTCCATTCCCCACGCGTAGATCTACTTCACCTTCTTTAAGCAGTCTCCTATTCTTTAGTCCCTGCACATTTAGACAAATGTGAGAACCACATCCGGTATCCAATACCCAAGAATCAGTGGTAGAAAGGAGAATATCTATCATATAGATACCTGAAGTCGACGCAGCCTTGCTGCCCTTCTTCTTCTTTTGCTCTTCCAAGAAAGCCTTGCAATTACGTTTCCAATGACCAATTTCTTGACAATGGAAACAGATTGCATCCTTTTATGAATCGGGTTTTGCCTCAGAAGCCTTGGCAACCTTTGCCTTGCTTATTTTGGGTTTTACAACCTTTTTACCCTTTCCTTTGGCACTAGCCTTCTTCCCATCATGAACCAAGAGCACGGGAGAACTTTTCTCCACAATTTTCATCTCTGCAGTTTTGAGCATCCCATGCAACTCAGAGAGATTCTTATCCATTCCATGCATGTTATAATTCATCACAAACTGATTATAACTTTTAGGCAATAAATTAAGAATGAGATCCGTGGCTAGCTCCAATGGGATTGGATAGCCAAGTTTCTCAAGGTGCTCTACATAACCTTTCATTTTAAGAAAGTGAGGACTCACTTGTTGCACTTCATTCATTTTACTAGTAGTGAATGCAACAATGGTCTTGTACCTCTCTTGCCTAGCTTGCTCTTGAAACATGGTTCTCAACTCCACGCCTATCTCATAGGCTTCCAAATGTTCCAAACTTTGTTGGAACACATAGCAGCAAGCATGAGACAACTTACATCTCTAGAATCATTACGATGTTTCTTGTAATTGTCTCTTTCTACCCTAGGGGCAGTAGGCGGTGGTTCAGCAGGGAGAGGCCCATCAAGAATGTACAACTTATCTTCTTGCCTAAGAACGATTCTTATGCTACGGATCCAATTCATAAAGTTAGTACCATTCTCTTCGAGCTTATCCTTCTCAAGGATCGATCGCAACGACATTGATTGAGTGTTATTAGTCATTATCTACAAATATGCAAAATTTCCAAAATTTAATAAGTACCGTTTTTCATTAAAGAGATAAATAATGTATTTTTCAAACAAAATACTCCCACTAAATTATATAACCTTTATATACATCCAATGTATAATATAATTTAATTGGGCTAAGATCCAACTTTAATTTAACTTTTGAGTCCACGGAGGCGGACCGCTCAAAAACTAAATTAATTAGGTAGACAATCATGTCAATCATATCCCATATGATTCTTAGATCCTTTTATGAGATTATTTGAGAAATCCAATTTCAAAAAGCATGTTTAATCTCATCTTTTGCCTAGGCCCAAAACTGTTTTGACGCCTAATTAAGTCCAACCATTTTAAACGCATAGGAACCATTCAATTTAACGCACCTTGCGGAGGCAAGCCTACATTAAATTAATGAACCTCATCTTGCTCATACATGAATAAAATCAATGCACTTTGCGGAGGCGAACCCACATCAAAATCACCCATATATAAACAAGTGTTTTAATCATGGCATGGCAAAGAAGGACTTAAAACTTTCTTTGAAGGTTCATCACATATAGCATATAGCACATATATGAGCACATAATATAAACATGTTACACATCAAGTTTAGCCACTAAATTAATCTCCATTAATTTAAGCATGATATTTATGTGTCATTAGTTTCTCTATAATTATGAGGATGAGACTATTTCAACTTCGGTTATTATTTCCAAATCAAGACAACAAGAAGTGCGGTTGAACTAAGCCATTAGGCAACCACAATCCCGCACTAATTCAAGAAACCAAGAAAGTAGTCCATGTGGCCGAAACTAAGCAATAGATGGTCTCGATGAACGTAGGCCAATTGCATTCACAATTCCACATGGATCTCCAAACTTTAAATCAAGAACTTTGTTTCTCAATTTTAGTAATTATGAACTCTTCATAATTCTAATTTCGTTTTATCTTTGAAACTTTGATTGCGATCAATTTTGGGAAACACAATCTCGATGAACGAAGATTAGCCATCCAAAACTTGAACCAATCTAGGAATCACAAGACTAAAACAAATAGGAAAATCAAACCCCAAAATCCACACACAAACCAACTACCCAAAACCCATTCCAGATCATCAAGTCTGAATTGGTTCTGTTACTGGTTTTGTTGGATTTATTGAAAATTCTATATTCTGATTTTAACCAAAATCAGAACACATTCTGCCGAGCGAGCGCCCTCCTGGTTATGACCAAGCGCGCGCCTGAATGGTCAGAATAGAATAGAATTTTAAAGTTCGAAAATTTTGTCTCAAATTATTTTTCCCCGATTATTAAAACTTTGATCCAATCAAAAATCAATAATCGAAATAATTCAGAATCCACCATAATTTTTTTTATTGCGATTGAATCGTGCGATTAAAGTTGCAAAACAATAAACCACATAAAATCACAAAACACATAAGCATCATATATTCCAATATTCATATCATGCAAGGCACATAAACAATTTATATACTCATAACATGATCCAAGTATTGAATTAATCAACATGAACGGGGCTCTGATACCACTGTTGGGTTTCGATCAAACATGCGCAGCGGAATATAGCAATTAAAATTTTATTAAACCCAAAGCCATGGATCCGCTCATATGATTAAATCAAATACAATATAATGAATAAAGGAAAAACTAACCCTTGATGACTATCAAAGTTTTCTTCGGTCTTGGTGGAGAAACTTGAAGACTTGATCACGATCACAAAGCTTGAACACGAACTTTGGAGATGATGATTTTCACCCTCTAGCGGTATCCACACTTCGAACGAATATCAAAGGAGCTTCTTTGATCTTGGTTGCTAGACCAATATTATGAAACACACTTTCACAATATAATAAAGAACTATATGGAATTTATTTGTGAATTATTTTGTTCCTCAATCAATGATATCTTAGAACAAAATAAAACCTCTCTCAAACTCTTTGAGACTCACAAAAGCACTAGTCAATATGGTCTGGCCGAATTGGTGTTTTTATACACAATTAAGACCTATTCCAAATAGGTAACTTGTGCCAAAAACCTTTCCTAATCAAATTAGGAATTTTCCTGTCGGCATACCGGGCGCCCGCCTGGTCTTACCCAGGCGCCCGCTCATTTGGCCAGAAGGTCAAGTTTCTTTTCGGCTTGTTCAAGCGCCCGCCTGGTGCAACCCAAGCGCCCGCTTGGTTGACCAGGAGGCCCAGAACTTTTCCAAAATTCCTTTGAGATCCTTCGACCCTAAATACCAATATAGTCCTTTTATTTAGGATTCGTTCTATTGTGTGTGACCCTCTAGGATTATACTAAGTTGGCAATGGGCTCAAACATGATTCCATAAGATATGATTAGGTTCTAGCAAACCGTCATACCTACCCAAATAGTATAACTAGATACAAGTTCGCATTCCTTTAGAATATGTCACAATCCCTTTGTCCACGATGTCATTGAACACAAGTCATGGTCAAACAGTCAACTTGTTTTGTTCAATACTTTCTCGATTCCGAATATGTTGATAATTCAAATGCTATTGATCTAATCAATCCATTTGAGTTCGGCCGAACATTTCATCAACATCATTCCTTCGAGGGGCCCAAGCTTGACATCTCTCCGTGGAGGGACAAATTCATTTAGCTTATTATTCTTCCCAACGGGAATCCGATTATGCCAATCATACCCTTTATAACTACCGTGTTAAGGTAGCGTTTGAATATGTCAAACACAATGTTCATCAAGTGGAAGACTATAATAACTTCATGTCTAAGGATTCAAATGACATAACTAATATGAGATATATGTACGACATAGACCATGACATAAATCTCATACAACGGGTCATGTCCAGTACCTTGTTCCAAACAAGTACTCATAAATCTAACATGATCATCCCATGATCATTTAGCCTTTATACTAGTGCTTAATAAGTACTAGGGACGGGGAATTATTATAAGTAAACATGAACAACAATAATAATCAAAACATCTCTTTATTGATATGAAATAAATGATAACAATTACAACGTTTATTAAACGTGCCTAGGGCACCACTACCAACAGCGGGACCCAGAGGACCGTCTGCTGAAGTGCGGGACCCGAAGGACCGTTTGCTGAAGTGCGGGACCTAGAGGACCGTCTGCTGAAGTGCGGGACCTAGAGGACCGTTTGCTTTGGATGGATGTAGATTTTGTTCGATGAAGAAGCAGTGATTCTGTGGCTCATCCCGGACCAGATTGTTGTCGTGAGTCGTACTTTGACTGTTTGACTTTGACTTTTGATGGGGTGCGGGCACAGTTGACTGCAGAGTGCTTTGTGCTGGGGATGAATTGTAAAAAACTGATCTTTGAGAAAATAAAAGACACCCTACTTTGAATGGGAGTTTCTATCTAATTTCAGTTTTTAGACATGCTTTAAGGGCGGACCAAATTAATGTGTGCCCAGCTGGGTGTTTGCTGTCGTCGTTTGAGCTTCCCTTGTTGCTGGGATTGTTCTTTTCTGCAGGTTGAAGGTGCTGGAATACCCGGGTTCTGTTCTGAACTGACAAAGGCTATTTCTGGAGTATTTTCTACCTGGGACGCGGGAGCTTCCTCTCTTGGATACGGGACGCGCTCGCCTTGTAAACTGGTGTCGGGAGGCGCGTGCCTCTGGGAGGCGGAATTCAGGGCCTGATATTTGCTGACCAAAAGATCCCCCAACAGCTATAATATCAGCTCCTGGTTGATAATTCGACTCCAACAGCCTTTTTCTGCCATTTTGAACACCGTTTTATTGTTCAATTTTACTTGTGATCTTCTTTCCCATGGCTTCCAACCTTTTTAGTCTTGGTGCCGAGGTCGTCAAGAGTTACGAGAAGGATTTGTCGACATTTGTTTATTCTTTCAAGACCCATCCCAAGAATGCTTTCATCAAAGATTTCGGATTTCGAATTCTTTTTACTTTGCGAACATTGAAGCCGGATTGGGATTTGTTGAAGGCTGCTGTATCCTTCTGGGATTGTGATAGCCATGCTTTCAACTTTTTGGCTAATGAAATGGTGCTGACTGTCGATGATTTTGGGGCCATTTTGGGCATGCCTTTGGCAGGTCGGATTGCCGTCCCTAAGTATCATCGCGGTGTTGTTGATTCTTGGGTTGACCTCCTGAATCTCCCTGTTGGAGAGGTGAAGAAGATGATGCACGGGACCGTTGTTGACATAATTGAGCTTCCGATGTTTTTCAGTTTGCATTCGGAAGATGTCGCGGTTCAGTCCTTTAAGAGAAATGCCATGGCTGTCTGCCTTTTCAGCGAGGTTTTGTTTGTCACTCCTCTGGGTACTGCGGATGCGCAGTTGGCTGAGATCGTGTTACAGGCGAAAGGACAGCGATTTAGCATAGTTCCGCTCATTGTAGGAGAGACCTTGCATGGTTTGGACGAGTTGCACCGTACAGGCGAGATGCGACGAGGAATCTCCTTGCTTTTGACCATATGGCTTCGGGAGCATTTCAGGCTTTATGCGGCGGATGGCGACCTTTCTCCTTTTTCTGTCCATAGGCGACGGTTGCTGATTAGAGATTTGACCGAAGAGGGTTGGAGGAGATTTTTTTGCTTCTCTTTTTACAGCTGACATTGAGTGGTGCCCTTGGGGTCTTCGCCCTTTTGTGGAGTGGACCCTCGGTTTTCAGCATGTTGTTCTACCCGGATTGAGGGACTCTTCGCTTTATCAGCCAGAACGGGTTTTGAGACAGTTCGGTCGTCAGCAAATAATTCCTTTCCCGAAGAATGGGGTATTTCGTCCAGTTTCTTATATGGGTCCAGACTTCTCGAATGAGCTTCAGTTGGCTTGGGGAGATGATCCTGACCGTTGGGCTTCCGCTCCATTGCACCGGGGCAGTATTTTTCTTCCTGAGAGTTACTTGGATCATTTGCTTGGTATCGTCTACCGTGGCATTACTTGGGTAGATGCTCTTCGGGCTGAGTTGCTAGGAAGGGATTTTGAGCCCAGCAGTGCTTTGAGGTACAAGGAAGCTGCTGCTGATGTGAACAACATTCTGACCGACCCTTTCGGTACCCTTTTGGATGACTTTTATGCTCGGAGGCGCTCGGTTGCGTAGAAGATATCGGTCCGCATCAGTGTCCCTAGGCCTCCCAAGAAGAGTAGGGTTGATGGTCGTTCGGGTGGTCCTTCAAAGGCCAAGAGAAAATTAGATTTTTCCTAGTACCCCCGAGAGATTGTAATTAAAATAGACCACTTGTTTTAAGATTTTAATGTTTTAAGTCTTTTAGTAGCTCAACGTTTCCATTGTAACGATAAAAATAGTTCAAGAAATGAATAAAAATTGCATCTCGTTAATTTGAAATGATTTGGGTATTTGTTTATGTTTTAGACCGCACCCGAAGGTTGCCTACGTTCCTCCAGTGTAGAGGCTCAGGTCTCCGTAGTTCAAACAAACGAAGACCATTTTTTTTTTTTTTTTTGTGTGCACCCTGTTTTTTGCCTAGACCGCCCTTTCGGGTTTTCAATCTAGCGGGCTTATTTTTTGCACGTGCTTTAATTTTTGCCTAGGCCGCCCTTGCGGGTTTTCAACCTAGCGAGCTCTTTTTTTTTTTTTTTTGGTCTTCGTTTGTTAGACGTAAAATCTCTTCAATTTGTCAAGGTTGACTTTCTTTGGCAGCTGATCTCCGTCTATGTCCACAAGTCGGACTGCACCGCCGCTTAGTATCTTCTTGACTACGTACAGACCAATCCATCGGGGTCCCCATTTTCCAAGGGGGTTCATGGCATTAGGAGGGTGTTGTCTTAGGACCAAATCTCCCACACTGATGTTTCGGGGCTTCACCCTTTTGTTGAAAGCCCTAGCCATCCTTTGTTGATAAGCCCTCGTACGCTCGATTGCCCTTAGCCTTTTCTCGTCGAGTAGGGCTAGCTGTTCACATCGACTTTGCATCCAGTCGACTTCGTTGACTTGGTTCTCAAGGAGGACCCGTAGGGATGGAACTTCGAGCTCTATTGGTAGTACAGCTTCGGAACCATATACCAGTGCATAAGGAGTTTCTCCAGTCGCTGTCCGTATCGACGTGCGGTAGCCCCATAACGCTAGAGGTAGCTTTTCGGGCCAATCCCTTCCAGTGGAGGCCATTTTCTTCACAATGGTCTCGATTGTCTTATTAGCTGCCTCGACCGCGCCGTTTGCTTGAGGGCGGTATAGAGATGACTTATGCTTAGTGATCTTGTATTCTACCAGGAGTGTGTCCATCTCTTTCTCGAAGTGAGAGCCGTTGTCTGAGATGATCTCATGAGGAACGCCGTATCGGCACATGATGTGGGTTTTCACGAATTCGGCCACTTTCTTGGCGTTGAGAACTCGGTAAGCCTGTGCTTCGACCCATTTTGTAAAATAGTCCATGGCTACTAGGACGAAAGATTGTCCGTTGCTTCCAGTAGGGTGAACTTTGCCGATGATGTCTATGCCCCAACAAGAGAAAGGCCAAGGCGTAGTCATATTGTAAAGCTGTGAGGATGGAGCGTGCTGTAGATTGGCATGGAATTGGCATTTAGCGCACCTCTTGACTTTCTCGATGCAGTCCCTTTCCATAGTACTCCAATAATAACCCATGCGGAGTATCTTCTTGGTCAACATAAACCCATTCATGTGAGGCCCACATTCACCTTCGTGGATCTCATGCATTATTTCTTGAGCTTCGGTCTCATTTACGCATAGGAGATTGATCCCTTCATGGTGCCTTTTGTAGACTCTGTCCCCAATCAGTACATATCGGGAGGCTAGTCTTTGCAACGCCATTTGAGACTTCTTATTGCTATTCTCGGGATAAGCACCATCCTTGAGGAAATTCATGATATCCGTGTACCACGGGGAGTTTGTTTGGACCTCGTTGATCTCGATACTCATGCAGTATGCCGGACTGTTCCTTCGGGAAATTTTGAAGGGCTTCACCATTTTACCCTCAGGTATTTCAACCTGTGAAGCGATGGTGGCTAGTGCATCAGCAAAACGGTTTTTGTCCCTTGGCAGGTAATTGAAGGTGATTTCTTGAAACTTTTCAACCAACTCCTCAAGATGTTGACCATACCATTGCAGAGGCGAGTCTTGAATCTTCCACTTTCCGGATGTCTGGTTGATGATGAGCAAGGAATCACCGAATACTTCTAAACTTGTGACATTTCTTTCGAGGGCTACTTCGAGCCCCGCTATGCAAGCTTCGTACTCAGCGTTGTTGTTAGTGGCTTCAAATTCAAGGCGGATGGCGAATGGAGTATACATGTCCTTTGGATCAACAAGTAACATCCCTATGCCATACCCATGCTTATTGGCTGCACCATCGAATAAAAGTTGCCACTTATTTTCTTCTGTTGTAGCGCAAATTAAATGCTCGTCGGGGAACTGTACATCTTCCCCCTTCACTTCGTCACACGGAAATTCAGCAAGCTGATCACTGAACACTTTCCCCCTGATGGATTTGAGTGTGACGTAAGTGATATCGTAGCCTGCGAGCATGAAATACCATTTGGCTATTCTTGTTGACATGAAAGGCTTTTCGAAGATGTAGCGGAGCGGGTCCACTTTTGCTACTAACTTGATTGGGAAGGCTTCCATGTAATGCTTGAGATTTTGAGTAACCCAAACCAATGCAGCACAAGACTTCTCTAAGACAGAGTAATTCTTTTCAGCTCCTTGAAACCGTCGGCTGACAAAGTAGATAGCATTCTCTTTTGTGGAGTCTCACTGTTCTTGTGCTAACATAGCCCCTAGGGCTTCATCATTGACAGTGGGATAGAGCAAGAGAGGCTTCTCTTCGTGTGGTGGAACCAAAACTGGAGGGCATGTCAAGTAATGCTTCACTTGGTCGAAGGCTTCTTGGCATGCATTGGTCCATTCTAGAGCCACATTCTTTTTTAGTAGCTTGAAGATTGGCTCACACATGGAAGTGAGTTGGTGCACAAACCGACTGATGTATTGAAGTCTGCCCATGAAACCTTTGATTTCTTTCTGCGTCCTTGGGGGAGGCATGTCAATGATTGCCTTGATCTTGGAGGGATCAGCTTCAATTCCTCTTTCAGTGACCATGTAACCTAGAACTTTCCTCTGATGACCCCAAAAGTGCACTTTGCGGGATTGAGTCTCATCTTGTGTTGTCGAAGCCTTTCAAAGAATTTGCGAAGATCGATCAAATGTTGACCATTGGTTCCCTTTGAATGGATGATCATGTCGTCTGCATAGACCTCGATCTCTTTATGAATCATGTCATGAAATAGATCAGTAACAGCCCTCTGGTAAGTAGCCCCAGTGTTCCTTAGTCCGAACGGCATGACTGTGTAGCAGAAAGTGCCCCACGGAGTTGTGAAAGCTGTCTTGTGTTGATCCTCTTCGGACATGAGAATCTGATTGTAACCGGCAATACCGTCCACAAATGAGCGGACTTCATATTTGGCAGTTGAATCGACGAGCATGTCGATGTTTGGTAGTGGAAAATCATCTTTCGGGGAAGCTTTGTTCAAATCCCGGAAGTCACACAAACTCGAACCTTGCTGTTTGCCTTTCTGACTGTCACAATGTTGGCTAGCCAAGTCGGATACTCAATGACTTTGATGAAACCCACACTGAGGAGCTTTTCAATCTCTTCTTTGACTTATAGAGACCATTCTGGCTTGATCTTTCTGAGCTTCTGCTTTACTGGCTTGGCGTCCTCTCTGATCGGAATTCTGTGCTCCGCGACCTTTCTGTCCGAACCCGGCATGGCTTTGTACGACCATGCGAATACATCCACAAATTCTCTGAGCAGTGCAGTCAATTTGTCTTTGTCTCCCCCTTGAAGAAGCTGCCAATCTTCGTTTCTTTCGGCTCTTCGTCGGTACCCAGATTAACAACATGCAATTCCTCATCAGCCCCTGGACCATTTTCACCACGACAACGAACCTGTTGAGCTAGTTCATTTAGGTATGTTATGTTTTCGTGGTCTATTTCATCATAATTTGAATCGTTATTAACTTGTTCATTAAGTTCGTTATTAGTTAATTCATCATTTATGATGTTTGCAATCTCGGGGTACTCAGAAATATCGAATTTTTCATTAGCAAAGAAAGGAAACACACGCTTGGCAATTGCCTCCATATCCTCTTGGATGAGGGCATTAGAAACACTCTCAGACTCGAAAGTAAGTGTGAGCCGCTCTTCCTTTGTTGCTGTACGGGGTATGCAACCCATTTCTCGGACCAAGAAATCTTCGGACACTAAGGGCCCCTTCGTTGAATACCAGTTGTTGATTGGCTCGGAGCTTGGCGGGATCTCACTGATGGTTTCCTTTCTGACAACGGTGTCGTAGATGGCGTTGACTTGACAATCGTCCATGATGGCAAATTCTTCGAACATGGAGGCTAGATCGGATAATTCTTCCCCCACAGTGTAGACACCCCCCGCCTTGGACCGCTCACCCCGATTGCACATTTGATCTTGTGTTTCTCCCCATTTTAAGTGTTTCTCGTTAGTTTCTGTCACTTCCGTTAAGTTCCTGACTGACTTCGTTAAGTCCAGTGACTAAACTGAATAACAGGGCTGACTTTCTAGTCCATTCTGTCAAAATTGCCTTCTCTGAGTCGCGCGCCTCCGACAGGAGGATCCAGACGCGCGCGCCTCCTGCCCCTAAATCAGGAAGCGCGCGCCTCTGGGCGTCGGTTACAGATTTCTGGCCAGGATTCTCTCCCTTGCTCAATTTACAGGATTTTTCCCGGGAAAGATTTCTTGGTGACTGAGTTTTGGCACCAAAAACATCTCTCTTTCACCTATAAAAACCCCCCTTTACCTCCATTTTCAAGGACCTTGGGCTCTCAATCTTACATTCTCAATAAGACACTAAAATTTCACACTTACAAAGCATTTCCAAAGGATTTCTCCAAAGAATTCATCAAGAAGTGTTTGAAGTCTCTTGAAGTCTAGGTAAAGTTATTTCTTTCCTCTTCTTAACTTCATCTCTTTTCTCTTTCTTTTTGTTTTATCAAAGTGCAATCACCCAAATCATTTTGGGGACATGACTCTAATGATCACCTCATCTCATTGAGGTCGGTTAAGGAGTTATCTCCTACATTCCAAACTCTATTTTAAAACCCCTTTTTATGATTTAAAGAAGAAGAAGAAGAACGTTTATCATTCATGTAGATTTTGATCAAGCAAGACCAACTTTAGTTGGGCGAGATGGGTGTTTCGGTACTTCCCATCTCGTAACCTAACCCCGAACCTCAAAACAAAGAATCTCTGTTTTCGTAATCAAACTTAGGCTATTATCAATAGGTTTTTCTTGTGTTCCTCAAAACATAGGTGGCGACTCTAAAAACAAGTCAGACATCCTAGGGTAATTCACGCGCTCTAGCCAAGCCGTGGTTCCCCCGGGGTATCTACAGTGGCGACTCCGCTGGGGACGTTTGAGGGTTAAACTTGCATTCTAATCAAAATCTACATCTTTTCTGGGCATTCTGACTCCTGATGGGGGAGGCGCGCGCTTCTGGCCTCTTCAGCCTAAGGCGCGCGCATCCCGCATCAAGGACCAGAATCGCCCGCTTCTTCATGTTCTTCATCTTCTTCTTCTGCTATTCTCCACTAATCATTTCTGCAGGGGTTACAATATACACATAGGACCAGGGCAATCCCCTGAGTCCAAAATCTGACAATCTGACAAGTGTGCCCAGAAGCGCGCGCCTCCCAATAGCATCGCGCCATGCGCGCGCGTCTCATATCAACACTCAGAGGCGCACGCTTCTGGGTTGGTTCCCAGAACAGAAACAGGTCTCAGAACAGAGCAGTATGATGGGGGTGTGGGCACAGTTGCCTGCATCAGTGGTTATTCTGAACTTCGGACTGTTTTAATTTTATGTTCTATTTTATCGGTCACACGGGTGATTCGAAAGTTGTAATTATGTGCTTATTTGTTTTTTTACTTCTTTGAAAAAAAAATATAAAAAATATTTTGTCACCTGTTAAACCTCACACTACATGCACATATTCCTATGAATTGCTCACTATCGAGTCGCACAAGTCCAACCCCAAACCCGTCGAGGCCCGTCCTAGAAAGTTTCAAGCTCCACTCGACCTTGGCTCTTTCGAAGCGGTAAACCTCAGCCCGTGGCGTAGTTCATGACTACATGCCGGGGGTGACCTTTGAGCCTCATATTCAAGCCGAGCACAAGCCACACAATTCTAGTTAGGGTCTAACACTCCGTGACTCAAGTCGGTTTCCATGTACCGAAATTTCCCTAAACTAATGTCTTCAAATCATACATGCCAACTTGTTGAAACGGACGCAATAAAAATCCGTCCCCAAAAGTGGTTATTTTGGACGAAAATAAAAATCCGTCCCCGCATGTATGCTTTACTACATTAATTTAGTTTAATCCCGATACATGTAGGATTCACAAACGCGATGGAATCCGATGAGTATATGGGACCGCGAGATGGTCTATATACTAGTGTGACGATTCCATTATTTTCTTAGAAACCCCAAAAGGGATCCATTCCCTCCGACTTATAAAAAAAAAGAGTCTTTTCTTATGTGGTTCGAGTCGTGTGCCCAACTGTGTGTTTTAAGCCTCTTCGTGGACCGCAAGTGTTACTCAAGACTGACAAGGGCCTCTTCTGCAATCTAGGTTCAATTGGTACTTACAGAGTCTACCGGGATTCTGCAAATCGGTTAGTCCGTGAAGAGATCACTCCAACAGCTCCTACATAAACAATGGCCGGCGGCTCCAACACCAACAATACCATGACTCTCGAGCAACTCGCAACCATGGTCCAACTCCTCCAAGAGCAAGTCTCCACCCTTAACAAGGAGGCACAAAGCAAAGACGACATTTGGCAATCCCACCTCGACAGCCAAAGGGAGGCCCACGAGGCCGAGATGGAGCTAATGAAAGAAAAGCTCACTAATCTTGCCAAGGGGAAGAGCAAAAATGATGATGACGAATCCGAATGGACCGAAGGTTTGTTCAAAAGTCCTTATGTCAACACCCGCACCAAGAAAGTGGGAGAGCCAAGTTCCGAGAACAATGAGCCCAAAATGGTGGATTCTATCATGGCCTACATCAACCAAAAATTCAATAGGCTCAACATGGGGAAAGGCTCCGACACAAGCCTTTATCAATCATCCATCCTCATGAGTACTATGGCCGCTCTTCCTGATAAGTTCAAGATGCCCGACATAAGCAAATTCAAGGGCAACTCTTGTCCTATGGCTCACATTGAGACTTATATTTAGGCAATGGTTCCGAAGAAGGTCTCCCCCAAGGTGATGGCTCAATGCTTTCCTCTCACTCTCGAGGGGGCGGCAAAAGATTGGTATGCTACTCTCCCGCTCACTGTCCGTCTTGATTGGGACTCCGCCATGCTTGCCTTCAAGAACCAATACCAAGGCAACACCACTCACCGGCCCACAAGGAAAGAGCTAGAAAACACTACTCAACGAGACCACGAGACCTTCATCGACTTCACAAGGAGATGGAATGATAAACTCTCCGAGATTGTGGAAAGGCCAAATACCAAGGAGCAAATGGACATCTTTCTCAAATGTCTCAAAATTGATCTCCGCACCCACCTAAGTTGGGCTTGCTATGCGGATTTCTCCCAAATGTATGAGGCGGGGGTCCGAATGGACGAGTTGCTCAAGGAAGTCAAGAAAAGAGCTCCTAGCTACCGCTACAAGGCCGCTTCCAACTCCATAAAAGAGGCCTCGGTCAACGCCGTCACTATCGACAAGGGGAATTACAAAAAGGTTCCTCCACCCCAAGGGAAGAAGTCTCGAAATGACCGTGTCTACACGCCTCTCCAAGGCATGACTCAAACCGAAGCTTTCGAAGTCCTCAAAGCAAAGGGTCAAGTCACACCCGTACAAGGGTACCAAGCCAAGACGGTCAACCCCAATCATGCTCACCACAAATATTGTGGCTACCACCAATATAGTGGCCACACCACCGAGGAATGCTTCGTTCTCCGCAATGTCATTCAAGATCTCATAGACAAGAAAGAATTTGTAGTGACTAGTGGCGAACATGTCAATGTAATAGAGATAGGAGAACTCGAGGGGACCACCCATTCAATCCCAATTGTGAGTGGGGGCCCCAATGTTATGAATAAACTTGACAATTCTTGTTATGTTGTGACTTACGATGAGGTAATGAGGGAAGTACTAGAGAATAGGAAAAAGAAGCAAGATGGGAACGTCAACATGCTAACTCGATCCGGTCGAGTCATAGCAAGCAACCCTTCCACTTCCACACCAAGCTCCTCTTCTCAAAGGCCGCAAGCTCGCGACACTCCCGAAGATCCTCTACTTGTCCAACTCAAGAAAACTCAAGCCAACATCTCTATTTGGGACCTCATCGCATCCTCAAAGAAACACCGAGATCTTGTCATCCGCAATCTCGATGATACATCAATTTCTCCCGATACTACTCCCGAGGACCTCACGGCAATGATCGGTCACATTCATTTTGGCAACGTCATCACCTTTGCCGATATCGACCTTCCACCATTTGGTTCCGACCACAACGAGGCTATTTACTTCAAGGTACGAGCAAGGGGGAGGCCCATCTCAAGAGTCTTAGTAGACGGTGGTTCCGCACTCAACCTCATGCCTGGCAGAATCATGGGCATACTGGGGCTTAAGAATTCCGATTTGAAGCCTTCTACTCAAGTAATCCGAGGTTATGACAGCACCGCCCGTACAGTCATGGGCATGATCGAAATAGACATTGAGTTTAGGAGCATGGTCATGTCCGTTCCATTCCAAGTGCTTGACATCCCGGCCTCGTTCAACTTGCTTTTGGGTCGACCATGGATTCACAGTTCTAATGCCGTCCCGTCAACTCTCCATCAATGTGTCAAGATCCGAAATGGTGATGAAATAGTGACCGTCATGGCCGAAAACGTCACTATCCACAGAAAAGGTGAGCCCGTCCACCAAGTTCAGCATGGTTTACCAGACTCCACTCTCTCCGGCGTCTCAATCAACGCCATTAACAAAGAAGGGGGAAACAGATCATGGACCCCCAGCAATCACAAAGTCCTCCGCATGATGAGGAATATGGACTACTTCCCTGGTTTAGGCCTAGGGAAATATCAACAAGGAATCCTACATCCTGTGCAAGTCCCATTTGTCAAGAACACATTCGGTTTGGGGTACGAGCCTTCCAGAGAAGACTTGAAGCAAGAGCAAGCGATCAAGAATGAAAAGGCCAGAGCTCGTAAAGAAGGCCGTTGTTATGAGGTCCCTAATCTAAGGCCTTACCGCAAGACGTTGAATGGCTATTTTGTCCGCCAAGGGGAAGACGTTCCATACATGATCTTTCCCAAACCATGGGTTAACAATAAGGGTGTCAAAAATCCCGGTCTCGAAATCTTCTCCGATTGTGAGATCCAGAAATCCGAAAGGGAACCAACTCCCATGTCGCCCCGTGAAGGGTGGGGAAGGAAGGTGACAATAGAGTCCGAGACAGAAATCATTGTGGGGGAAGAATCTGTTGGTGTTGTATGCTCTAGGCACGTTTTGTAAAACGATTAATGTTATTAATATTAATGATATTGAATGTTTGATTATTATATCCTTTGCATGTTTATTATAATAATCCCCGTCCCTGATAATTATGATTAATTGTTAGTATAAGTTTAATGGATAATCATATGATGATTATGGTGTATGGGATACAATTAAACTTATGGGTATTTGTTGGAGACCAAATACTGGACTGACCCATATGAGATTTATGTCATGGTCACAATGTCATAATTAAGTCTCATATAGTTATATTACTGGAATCTTTAGACCTGAGATTATCACAGTCTTCCACTCGATGAACATTACGTTTGACATATTCAAACGTTACCCCTAATCGGGTAGCTATAAAGAATGTGATTGGCGTAATCGGATTCATGTAGGGAAAGGTAATAAATCAAGAAGGGATTTGTTCCTCGTAAAAGAGAGATGTCAAGCTTTGGCCACTCGAAGAATGGTGTTGATGAAATGCATGGCCGTGCTCAAATAAGATTTGTACTATCAATACATTCTGGATCGAGAAAGCATTGAACATTGTAAGTTGACCATTGACCATGGCTTACGTTCAATAGACATCGTGAAACAAAGAGATTGTAATATGTTCTATAAAGGATTCACGAACTTATACAAGTTATATTAATTGGGTAGTCATGATGGCTTGCTAGAGTCCGCTCATGATTTATGAGCACAAATGTGTTTGGGCTCATTGCCAACTTAATATAATCCTATGGGGTCACACACAAAAGGACGAATTGTTTAAAAGGCTAAAATCAGAATTCTGGTGGTGCTCGGCCGAGCACCTCATATGACTCAGCCGAGCATGGGAAATCAGAAGGTCAGATTTTCTGGAGCAAAGGTGCTCGGCCGAGCACCTTAAAGGACTCGGCCGAGCAGTCCCTGTTCGGGCCCAAAAACTGATTTCGTGTTGTGACGGGTTTTAACCTATTTCTCCTAAATGGTTTAGGACTAATAAGTATATAAACCTCTAACAACGACCTAATCAGTATGTATTGATTCCATATCAATTAGAGAGCCTCCGAGAGAGAGAAAAACAAGTTCTTCTTCTTCCTCAAGAACAAGAACATTGATTTTCCATATAGCCTTCAAAATAGAAAGAGTTTCTATTGGGTCTAGCAATCCGGTTCAAGAATCGTTCTTGTAATTCGTTCGCGTGTGGATAAACATAGAGGGCGTTGGCATCAACTCCTTCAAAGTTCGTGATCCAAGTTTTGCGGTCGTTCCTACGTTCGTGATTCGAAGAAGCGCGAAGAACAAAGATTGAAGATCTCAGAATTTTAAAGCTCCGTCACGGTTAGTGTTCTAAATTCATCTCCATATTAATTTAATCATCGTGATCGGATCTAGGCTTTTTGGGTTTATTCCGCTGTGCATGTTTGCTCAAAACCCAACATTGGTATCAGAGCCCCGTTCATCATGATTATTTTAATAATAACATGTTAATGATATAATTGGATTATATGTTTTGGCATGCTATGTGAATTTGGATTCAAGATGTTTTATGTGATCTGAGTTTTATGTTTGTATATGAGATATATTGAAATCATAAAATCGCACCGTTTAAATACGTTATGTGGGATCTACGATTGCAATAATAATTTGATTATTATGTTCCTTTAGATTATCAAAAATTAATTGGATTGATTTGTTGATGATCTTTGATTCATGAATAAATCGTTTATTCAAGGTTTTGATGAACATGATGATATGATCATTATGAACACCAAATCCTAAATGAATCGGGAAAGCAATCTTAGAATTAAAATTCGACAAGAAAAACTGTTCTGTTCGTGGTGCTCGGCCGAGCAGTCTATAAGACTCGGCCGAGCAGAGTCGTCAGAAGCAAAGGGTTTTCTGGAACACAGAGGCGCTCGGCCGAGCACCTCAAAGGACTCGGCCGAGCAGGTTGATTTTGGACAGAATTTGTTTTTCAGATGGCTGGTTTAAGAAACCGTGTTTCCTGAAATTAAATGGCTTGTTTAAAATCACTTTGGATTGAATTTGTTTGTCAGATGGCTGGTTTGAGAAACCGTGTTTCCTGAAAACAGATGTCAAGGTCAAAGTAATGAATTGATGGGACAAAAGAATTTAGAATCGAGTTACTTTATGTAAGGGATTGTGGATGCCTATTGGCTTAGTTTCGACCTTACATAGTTGTTCCTTCTAGTTTCTAAATTTGGTACGGGATTGTGGATGCCTTCTGGCTTAGTTTCGACCGTACAATCGTGCTCTCAATAATGTGTTAAAGAATTTATCTCCATAAATCAATCACATGAAATCTTAATTTAATTAATGAGATTAGTTAAATTATTAACCGTTGCTTTATGTGTTTATATTATGTGACTATAAACATTGACCATGCTATATGTCATGAACCTTCTTTAAAAATTTAAGTTCCGTGTCAATCCATGATTAAAACACTTGTGAGTACGTGGGTAGTTTTGTGTGGGTTACGCCCTAGCGTAGGTGCATTGATTCTATCCATTTATGAGCAAGATGAGGAAACAGTGATTCCTATACGTTTAAAATGGTTTAACTTAATTAGGCTATCAAAACAGTTTTGGGCCTAAGGCACAGATGAGATTAAAACATGTTAGATATACGATATCTAAAATCTCATAAAAGATCTAAGAGTCATATACGATATGATTGACAAGGAGTTGTCTACCTAAATAACTTATTTTGAGCAGTCGTGCCCTAGCCGACTCAAAGTTAAGTGAAATATGGATCTTAGCCCATTCAAATTATATTATACATTGGATGTATATAAAGGTTATATAATTTAGTGGGAGTATTTGTAAAATACTATTAATTTAATATCTTTAATTAAGTTGGTACTCATATTTAATTATATGTTTGCATAATTGTAGATAATGGCTCAAAATACAAACTTATCACTGCGATCTATCCTTGAGAAGGAGAAACTTCAAGAAAATGGAGCTAACTATACGGATTGGATCCGTAGCCTTAGAATTGTTCTAAAGCATGAGGACAAGCTCTATATTCTTGAAGAGCCCGTTCCTGAAGAAGAACCTGCTTCTAATGCACCCAAGGATGAGAGAAACGCCTACAAGAAACATGCAAATGATTCTCGTGAGGTGGGTTGTCTTATGCTTGCGGCCATGTGTTCAGAGCTTCAGAAGACTCTTGAGCACTTGGAGGCATTTGACCTTGCTGCTTCGTTGAAAGATATGTTTCAAGAACAAGCAAGGCAAGAGAGGTTCGACACTATAGCTGCACTTGTCTCATGCAAGATGAGCGAAGGGCAGTCTGTGAGCCCTCATGTTTTAAAGATGAAGGCTTATTTTGAGAAACTAGAGAGGCTTGGTCATCCAATTGATGATGAGTTGGCTACCGATTTTATTCTTAATTCATTGCCCAAAAGCTATAACCAGTTCGTCATGAACTTTAATATGCATGGGATGGATAAGACTCTGTATGAATTGCATGGGATGCTTAAGCAGGCAGAAAAGAAAATTGGTAAAGAAGCCGCTCCTGTGCTCATAGTGTCAAAGGAAGGAAAGAAAGGCAAAGGAAAGGGTAAGGCAAAAGTTGTCAAACCCAAGATTAGCAAGGCAAATGTTGTCAATGCTACTGTGGCTAAACCTGCTTCCCAAAAGGATGCAATTTGTTTCCACTGCAATGAGATTGGTCATTGGAAACGCAATTGCAAGGTTTACAAGGAAGATCTAAAGAAGAAGAAGAGCAGTGGGACTGCGTCTACTTCAGGTATCTATGTTATAGATATTTTTCTTTCTACTTCTAGCTCCTGGGTATTAGATACCGGATGTGGATCTCACATTTGTTTAAATGTGCAGGGACTAAGGAATAGAAGGCTACTCAAAGATGGCGAAGTGGACCTACGTGTGGGAAATGGAGCAAGAGTTGCTGCATTAGCCGTAGGAACATATGATGTCATTTTACCTAGCAGATTAATTCTTGTTTTGAACAATTGTTATTACGTTCCAGATTTGAGTAGGAATATTATTTCAGTTTCTTGTTTGGATAATGAAGGTTATAGTTTTCTTATTAAGAATAAGAAGTTTTCTATTTATTTAAATGATATGCTTTATTGTACTGCATGTTCATTTAATGGCCTTTATGTTCTTGATGTTGAAAGTGAAAATAATGATAATATCTATAATGTAAATAAGAAATCCAAACCTAATGATGTAAATCATACTTATTCGTGGCATTGCCGTCTTGGTCATATTAATGAGAAGCGTATCTCAAAACTCCATGTGGACGGACTTTTAGATTCACATGATTTAGAATCATATGAAACTTGTGAGTCTTGTTTACTTGGAAAGATGACTAAGACACCTTTTACTAAGAGTAGTGAAAGAGCTAGTGACTTATTGGGACTCATACATACTGATGTTTGTGGACCAATGAGCAGCAGTGCTAGGGGAGGATATCAATACTTCATAACTTTTACTGATGATTTTAGTAGATATGGTTATGTCTACTTAATGAAGCATAAAAGTGAATCTTTTGAGATATTTAGAATATTTCAAAATGAAGTACAAAATCAACTTGGAAAAACTATTAAAGCACTACGATCTGATCATGGTGGAGAATATTTAAGCCAAGAATTTGACAATCATCTTAAAGATTGTGGAATTGTTTCACAATTAACTCCACCTGGAACACCACAATGGAATGGTGTGTCTGAGCGGAGAAATAGGACCTTATTGGATATGGTCCGCTCCATGATGAGTCAAGTTGATCTTCCTTTATCCTTTTGGGGACATGCACTAGAAACTGCTGCTCTTACACTAAATAGAGTTCCAACTAAATCTGTTCCAAAGACTCCATATGAGATGTGGACTGGAAGAAAACCTAGTTTGTCTTTTATAAAGATTTGGGGTTGTGAGGCCTATGTTAAGAGAATGATCTCTGACAAACTTGCACCAAAATCTGATAAATGTAATTTTGTGGGTTACCCTAAGGAAACTAAGGGATATTATTTTTACAACCGCACGGACAACAAAGTGTTTGTTGCTCGAGATGGTACCTTTCTAGAGAAAGAGTTTCTCTCCAAAGGAATTAGTGGAGTAAAATTAATCTCAAAGAGATTCGAGAACCCGAAAATTACATGGAACAAAATGTTGGATCTGAGCAAGCTTCACAAGGAGTTGTGGAACCGGTTCAGAATACTCAAGTTCCTCGCAGAACTGGTAGGGTGCGATCCGAACCTGAGAGATATGGATTTCTCATGACGGATAGCAATGAAGTAGAAGTCATAGTTGATGACGAACCTACTTCCTACCAAGAAGCGATGTCCGCTCCTGATTCAGATAAATGGCTTGGAGCCATGGAATCTGAAATTAAATCCATGTATGATAATCAAGTTTGGAACTTGATTGATGCGCCCGAAGGTGTAAAAACCATAGGATGCAAATGGGTTTTCAAAAAGAAAACTGACATGGATGGAAAGGTGCATACTTATAAAGCTAGACTTGTACAGGGTTTAGGGTTTAGGGTTTAGGGTTTAGGGTTTAGGGTTTAGGGTTTAGGGCAGATTCATGGTATCGACTATGATGAAACCTTTTCGCCCGTAGCAATGATCAAGTCTATAAGAATTTTACTTGCCATAGCCGCATATTTTGACTATGAGATATGGCAAATGGATGTCAAAACAGCGTTCCTTAACGGGAACTTACTTGAGGATGTTTACATGACACAACCTGAAGGTTTTGTAATTCCAGAAAATTCTAACAAAGTATGCAAATTGCAACGATCCATTTATGGATTGAAGCAAGCCTCTAGGAGTTGGAATCTTCGATTTGATGAATCGGTCAAAGAGTTTGGCTTCATCAAGAACGAAGATGAACCTTACGTTTACAAGAAGATTAGTGGGAGCATAGTATTATTTCTGGTACTATATGTTGATGACATATTGATCATAGGAAACGACATTCCCGCACTACAGTCTGTAAAGACTTGGTTAGGAAAGTGTTTCTCTATGAAAGATATGGGAGAAGCCGCTTATATCCTTGGCATTAGGATCTATTGTGATAGATCCAAGAAATTGATTGGTTTAAGTCAAGATACATATATTGACAAAGTTCTTAAGAGATTCTGCATGGAAAACTCTAAGAGAGGAAATTTGCCAGTGGGACATGGCATAACTCTAAGCAAGAATCAGTGTCCTAAGACAACTGATGAGCATAAGAGAATGATTGGGATTCCATATGCTTCCGCAATTGGATCAATCATGTATGCCATGATATGTACTAGACCCGATGTCTCGTATGCTTTGAGCATGACGAGTAGATATCAATCAAATCCTGGTGAAAATCATTGGATTGCAGTCAAGACGATTCTTAAGTACTTGCGAAGGACTAAAGATTCGTTCTTGATGTATGGAGGTGTGGAAGGTGATCTTGTTGTAAGTGGTTACACAGATGCAAGCTTCCAAACCGACAAGGATGATTTTAGATCGGAATCTGGATTTGTATTTGTGCTTAATGGAGGTGCTGTTAGCTGGAAGAGTTCTAAGCAAAGTACTGTCGCTGATTCTACAACGGAAGCTGAGTATATTGCTGCATCCGATGCTGCTAAAGAAGCTGTTTGGATCAAGAAGTTCATAACTGAACTAAAGGTAGTTCCTAGCATTGCTGATCCAATAGACCTTTATTGTGATAATAATGGTGCTATTGCTCAAGCAAGGGAACCAAGAAACCATCAGAAGTCTAAACACATACTTAGGCGTTACCATGTCATTCGAGAAATCATTAACAGAGGTGACGTGAATATATGCAGAGTACCGACTGATGATAACATTGCCGACCCATTGACAAAGGGTCTTCCACAAGCAAAGCATGATGGTCATGTTAGGTCTATGGGTATTCGATACATTAATTAGGCCTAGTGCAAGTGGGAGATTGTTGGTGTTGTATGCTCTAGCCACGTTTTGTAAAACGATTAATGTTATTAATATTAATGATATTGAATGTTTGATTATTATATCCTTTGCATGTTTATTATAATAATCCCCGTCCCTGATAATTATGATTAATTGTTAGTATAAGTTTAATGGATAATCATATGATGATTATGGTGTATGGGATACAATTAAACTTATGGGTATTTGTTGGAGACCAAATACTGGACTGACCCATATGAGATTTATGTCATGGTCACAATGTCATAATTAAGTCTCATATAGTTATATTACTGGAATCTTTAGACCTGAGATTATCACAGTCTTCCACTCGATGAACATTACGTTTGACATATTCAAACGTTACCCCTAATCGGGTAGCTATAAAGAATGTGATTGGCGTAATCGGATTCATGTAGGGAAAGGTAATAAATCAAGAAGGGATTTGTTCCTCGTAAAAGAGAGATGTCAAGCTTTGGCCACTCGAAGAATGGTGTTGATGAAATGCATGGCCGTGCTCAAATAAGATTTGTACTATCAATACATTCTGGATCGAGAAAGCATTGAACATTGTAAGTTGACCATTGACCATGGATTACGTTCAATAGACATCGTGAAACAAAGAGATTGTAATACGTTCTATAAAGGATTCACGAACTTATACAAGTTATATTAATTGGGTAGTCATGATGGCTTGCTAGAGTCCGCTCATGATTTATGAGCACAAATGTGTTTGGGCTCATTGCCAACTTAATATAATCCTATGGGGTCACACACAAAAGGACGAATTGTTTAAAAGGCTAAAATCGGAATTCTGGTGGTGCTCGGCCGAGCACCTCATATGACTCGGCCGAGCATGGGATATCAGAAGGTCAGATTTTCTAGAGCAAAGGTGCTCGGCCGAGCACCTTAAAGGACTCGGCCGAGCAGTCCCTGTTCGGGCCCAAAAACTGATTTCGTGTTGTGACGGGTTTTAACCTATTACTCCTAAACGGTTTAGGACTAATAAGTATATAAACCTCTAACAACGACCTAATCAGTATGTATTGATTCCATATCAATTAGAGAGCCTCCGAGAGAGAGAAAAACAAGTTCTTCTTCTTCCTCAAGAACAAGAACATTGATTTTCCATATAGCCTTCAAAATAGAAAGAGTTTCTATTGGGTCTAGCAATCCGGTTCAAGAATCGTTCTTGTAATTCGTTCGCGTGTGGATAAACATAGAGGGCGTTGGCATCAACTCCTTCAAAGTTCGTGATCCAAGTTTTGCGGTCGTTCCTACGTTCGTGATTCGAAGAAGCGCGAAGAACAAAGATTGAAGATCTCAGAATTTTAAAGCTCCGTCACGGTTAGTGTTCTAAATTCATCTCCATATTAATTTAATCATCGTGATCGGATCTAGGCTTTTTGGGTTTATTCCGCTGTGCATTTTTGCTCAAAACCCAACAGAATCGACAGATTTAGCCTCCATGTTCGAAGAGCTAGCCATAATGAATGAAATCATCGGTCTATGAAGAGGTTGAGAACACACAGTTGGGCACACGACTCGAACCACATAAGAAAAAAGACTTTTTTTTTTTAATTTTATAAGTCGGAGGGAATGGGTCCCTTTTGGGGTTTCTAAGAAGATAATGGAATCGTCACACTAGTATATAGACCATCTCGCGGTCCCATATACTCATCGAATTCCATCGCGCTTGTGAATCCTACATGTGTCGGGATTAAACTAAATTAATGTAGTAAAGCATACATGCGGGGACGGATTTTTTTATTTTCGTCCAAGATAACCACTTTTGGGGACGGATTTTTATTGCGTCCGTTTCAACAAGTTGGCATGTATGATTTGAAAACATTAGTTTAGGGAAATCTCGGTACATGGAAACCGACTTGGTCACGGAGTGTTAGACCCTAACTAGAATTATGTGGTTTGTGCTCGGCTAAAGAGAGGTTTAAAGGTCACCCCCGGCATGTAGTCATGAACTACGCCACGGGCTGAGGTTTACCGCTTCGAAAGAGCCAAGGTCGAGTGGAGCTTGAAACTTTCTAGGACGGGCCTCGACGGGTTTGGGGTTGGACTTGTGCGACTCGATAGTGAGCAGTTGATAAGAATTGTGCGCGTAGTGTGAGGTCCATCACGTGACAAATTTTTTTATTTTTTATTTTTGAAAAGAAAAGATAAAAACACATAAGCACGTAAATTACAACTCCCGAATCACCCGTGTGACCGGTAAATAATGTCACGACGCGAAAACTAGGCTGTATTTTATTAGTAATAAATAATTATTATTTATTTATTTGCACATTTATTTATTTAAATTATTATTTAATTAATGAATTATGTGTGCATTTTATGTGTTATAATAATTTATGCCTAGCATTTTATTTGGGTTAGTGTAGTATTGTTGGGTCTTAATTGTTAGTAGGGAGTGTAAGTATTTGTGTGTAGTGTAGAGGAGGGGGCCTAAGTGTAAGTTCTTTTAAATCATTTTAGCTACTCCCTCCCTACTCCTCATCTTCTCCCTACTTTTCCCTTTCACCCTCACTCCCTCCATCTCCCAGCTCACTTTTCTCTCTCTCTTCCATAGGTGAAAAAGGTAAGTTTTCTTCTCTCCTTATCTCTTCTTTTTAGTCCTCTTCCTCTCATTGTTTCTCATTTCTCATAAAATGAAACTTGTTTAGATCGTCGATAGGATCGTAAAGGGCTAAGAATATTCGAATTCCATCAACTTTGAGAAAATCCGGGTAAGTTACTTTTCCCCCATTTATGTTAAAAATGCTCATCTTTAACTCTATTGATGTTCTTGTTGATATCCATGGCTTCTTTGGTTGAGTTTGGAATTTATTTGTATTTTGTTCATCTTTTGTGATTTTGATAATGTTGGGATTAAATCTTGGTTTAGGGTTGCTAGATGATGTTATTTAGGTCCCTTATAGACTTATATGTTGTTTTGGGTGCTTGGGCATGCTAATAGGATTTGGTAGAAATGTTGGGTTGTGAAATGGGTAAGGTTCATGTTTGATTTTGGTAAGAAATGTGAGGAACCCAGGAAAAATTCTGTAGATTTCTCTGTCCGGCGCAGGAGGCGCGCGCACCCTTTTCTTGGAGGCGCGCGCACCCTCCATCTCCATGCTGATGTTTTTCCTTCTGAACTCCGGAGGCGCGCGCACCCCTTGGCGATGAAGCGCGCGCACCCTTCTTCCCCATTGTGGCGCATTCCTAACTGATTTAGGGAGGCGCGCGCACCCTGTTGGTAGGAGGCGCGCGCACCCCTCTACCTTCTGTGAAAATCATTGTTTTCTTGTCCAAACTTTTGAAGGCCATAACTTCTTCTTCCGGACTCCGTTTTAATCGAGTAAACTATCGTTTTAAATCCCTTTTAGAGTACTACGAGATGAGGTGGTTTATTTGGTGGGGATTCAGGTTCAGATTGTGTTGAGCCTTTGGTAGGTATTCTATAGCAAAACGTTTACGATCGGTCCGTTGTGATAAAGTTTGGGATAATTGTTTGTGTGGGTTGTGGATAACTCTAGTGTTTAAAATGGTTCCTTTGTGAACAAATATGTGTGGAATTTGACCAAGTATCGTTTTGTATTGGTTTGGACATCTTTTGATGTGTTGTTGGATTGGTGCACCTTTTTGGTGATTTATTTGAAATGGTTCCCTACTTTGGAATCCTTAGTTGTTATTTGAGCTAGTATTTTATTACTTAGCCCTTACTTGAAAGTCCAGCTGGTATTTTGTGTGTGTTTGGGCGATGCGAAACATTATGATGGCACAGCCAAGTCCATTGTGATGTTGACTATTGTTTTGCCCCATTATTACCCTCCTCCAGATTGGCCTTGGATGTAAGATGAGCTAGCTCCTTTCTTGGGAACAGTCTAGCTATTATAAGGGGTTGCGACTTTGTGTCGTATACTCAGTTATCGTTTGGTTATTGGTTCCGGTACCGGGTTTTCTCTTCAGCTATTATGCTGCTATCGTTGATTGGTTTATCGGCTCTTTGATGCTGCTTATTGATGCTGCTCTTCGATGCGGCCCTATCGTCAGTGATCAGATTGTTATATCCTTTATTGGGGAAACCTTGGCTCAGTATCCTTTGTTACTTGTTTATTTCCACTGCTATCTGTTAAATGATATTTGCTACGTGCTATGTGAGATATTATTATTGTCATTGCATTAGCATGTCATGTAGTTGCATTAGTAACTTATTGAGATTTATCTCACCCCCTTTCTTTTATCTTTGTTTTTCCTTAACCCCCCCCCCCCCAGGAGGAAAGGATTAGGATTTGCGGATCGAGGAGGACGTCGAGAGGATTGAGATTTTGGGACAGGTTGTTATTGATCGGTTTGCATTATTTAAATGTATAACCTTTTGGGGATAGTCTTACCAACAATGACGTCATTAAGATTTGTAATCTTTTGTATTTTTGGTGTGAGCTTGTGGAGCTTATACTAGTAGTTTATTGTTGTTATTAAATTTGGATTTCTAAATCCTTGTTTTAAACCTTTTGGGTATAAAAATGGAATTTTTAACTTCAGTATTTTGGTGTATTGTTGTAAGTCGACGTCCGGCTGGAGAGCTCCGGGCCCACGGGGTCGGGGTCGCCACAAATAAAACATAAAATTAAACAGTCCAAGGGTTCAATTCTGTCCTGATGCAGGCAATTGTGCCCACACCCCACTGTTTTGTTCAGTCACTGAAATCTGTTCTTGCCCTGGAAATTGACCCAGAAGCGCGCGCCTCGGGCTGGTGTTGTGGGAAGCGCGCGCCTGGCGCATTGTACCTGGGAGGCGCCCGCTTCTGGGCTCACCTGTCAGATTATCAGCAACTTATGGACTCAGGGGATTGCCCTGGTCCTAATTGTGTGATGGAACCCCTGCAATGTTTGTCAGCACGAAATAGTAGGAAGAACACATGGAAGGTGGGCGATTCTGGAATTTGACACGGGACGAGCGCACTTTGGACCATGAAGGTCCGAGGCGCGCGCTTTCCAGAATGCCTAGAAAAGTGAATTATGAACAGAAACACAAGTTTAACCCTCAAGCCTCCCCAGCGGAGTCGCCACTGTAGATACCCCGGGGGACCACGGCTTGGCTAGAGCGCTTGAATTACCTAGGATGTCTAATTGTTTTTAAGAGTCGCCACCCACGTTTTTGAGGAACGTAAGAAAACCTAATGTTTATGAGCCTAAGTTTGATTTACGAAAACAGAGATTCTTTGGGATGAGGGGTTCGGGGGTTAGGTTACGAAATGGGAAGTACTTAAACACCCATTTCGCCCGAGCAAAGTCGGTCTTGTTTGTTCATAATTCACTTTTAAAGATAAATGTGTTCTTCCTATTAAAATGATGATGAAAAGGGGTTTGAGATTCAAAATGTAGGGAGATGACTCCTAGGCCAATTCAATGTAATGAAAGGACCATTGGTGTCATGTCCCAAATGGTTTTTGGGTGATTGCACATTTGATTGAAGAAGAAGAAGAAGAAGAAGGAGGAGAAGAGAAGTGCTTAAGACATTTACCTATAGTATCCTTCAAAAGAGAACCTCTTGTAAAGCATTGAAGAAGAGGTTGAGTACTTTTGTTGAAGAAATCCCAAAGGAAAGGTCTAGGAAAGAAGTGAGTAAAAGGTCTAAAATGATGATTTTCAAGGTCCTCCTCCAATGATGGATTGGAGGGGTTTTTATAGTTGAAAAATGACTGTTTTTGGAGCCAAACGGAGTCTCCAAGAAATATTTCCCGGGCAAAATCATGTATAATGAGCAAGGGAGAGATTCTTGGGCAGAATCTGTAACTGACACGCCCCAGAAGCGCACGCATCCCACCTTGGCGGCGGAAGGCGCGCGCGTCTGGCCTTAAGGGGCGGAGGCGCGCGACTCTGAGAAGCAAATTTTGACAGAATGGACTAGAAAGTTAGAACTGTTATTCAGTTTAGTCCCGGGACTTAACGGAGTCCGTCTGGAACTTAACCAAAGTAACAGAAACTAACAGAAAACACTTAGAAGAGGGAGAAACACAAAACCAAGTGTGCAATCGGGGTGAGCGGTCCGAGGCGGGGTGTCTACAGATCCCGAAGTGAAACCTGTCAAGCAAAAGCTTTGGCGAATCAAACCGGAATGGTCTTTGTACGTCAAAGAGGAGATCGAGAAGTTGCTCCGGGTCGGCTTCATAAGGGTGATAGAGTACCCCTCGTGGCTATCCAACATAGTAACAATCACAAAGGCCAATGGAAAGGTCCGATGCTGTGTCGACTTTAGGGATCTCAACAAGGCGAGTCCCAAAGATGATTTCCCCCTCCCGAAAATCGACATGCTTATAGATACAACCTCTAGTTTTGAGGTCAAATCTTTTGTGGATGGTTTTGCTGGGTATAACCAGATTAAGATGGCCGAGGAGGACCAGGAGAAGACCGCCTTCACCACCCCCTGAGGGACCTTTTGCTACACCGTAATACCTTTTGGATTGCAAAATGCTGGGGCTACCTACCAAAGGGCCGCAACCGCACTCTTCCATGATATGATCCATAAGGAGATAGAGGTGTATGTCAATGACATGATTGTGCATTCCAAGGGCACCGGCGGGCAGCACTTGATAGACTTGAGAAAGTTCTTTGACAGGCTCAGGAAGCACTCCATGAGGCTCAATCCGGCCAAGTGCACTTTTGGGGTTTCTCGTGGCAAGGTCTTGGGGTACATGGTCACTGAACGAGGCATCGAAGTTGATCCCCAAAAGATTAAGGCAATCGTGGAAATGAAGCCACCTCGCACCCAAACAGAGGTAAATGCCTTCATGGGAAGGTTGCAATACATTAGCCGCTTCATAAACCAGCTTACTCCCACATGTGAGCCCATCTTCAAATTGCTAAAGAAGAATGCCGAGGTTGAATGGAATGAGGAATGCCAAAAAGCCTTTGACAAGATTAAGGCCTATCTCATCCACCCACCAATCATGTGCCCCCCGCACAAGGATAAGCCACTCTTGCTCTACCTAACAGTGACTGATACGTCAATAGGAGCAATATTGGCCCAAGAGAGGAAGGATTCGAAGGTAGAAAATGCCATCTACTTTGTGAGTCGTAAGCTACAAGGGAGCGAGATCAACTACTCCCCAATTGAAAAGACTTGCGCCGGATTAGTATGGGTCGTAAGAAAGTTAAAGCATTACATGCAGGCCCACCCAATACAGCTCATCTCCAAGATAGACCCCATCAAATGCTTGTTGGAAAATCCATCCTTGTCCATGAGACTTGACAAATGGTCTTTCTTCCTAGCCGAGTATGATATCAGTTATGTGTCAAGAAAGGCAGTCAAAGGAAGGGTCCTAGCGGAATATTTGGCGGACTTCCCTAGTAATGAGGAAAAGGAGCCCGAGCCGCAATTCCCTGATGAAGGAATTTTTGCCCTCGAAGGGGAAAATAGGTGGCAATTTGTTCTTCGACGGTGCCGCCAATAAAAGAGGAAATGGCATTGGATTGCTCTTGGTCGACCCAAAAGATGAGCACACCCCCATCGCCATCAAGTTAAACTTTGATGTAACCAATAATGCCGCGGAATATGAGGCGTGCACGGCCTGCTTGGAAGTAGCCCTAGAAAGGAATGTGAAAGAATTGGAGGTATACGGAGATTCGGCTTTGATCATCAACCAAGTCTCCAACAAGTGGAAAACACTGGACCCTGGTTTGCAAAAATATCATGCCTACATGGAAGAGCTCATGGCACAATTCAAGGAAGTTAGCTTCCACTACTTGCCGAGGGACCGGAACCGTTTTGCCGACGCCTTAGCTACTTTGGCCTTATTAGTAGAAATCCCCAAGGGAAAGTCGATAAAACCTTTCCGAGTTGGGAGGAAAGAAAATCCGGCCTACGGTTATGAGATTGAGGCCACCCCAGAAAAGGTGGAGAAGCCATGGTACAATCAGATTTGCCGATTCCTCAAGGAAGGAGAAACCTCCTTCATGAATGAAAAGGGGGAATATGTGGATGGGGTAAAAGCTAAAAGCATGGCGGCACTCAAGCGGCTAGCATCCCACTATGTCATCTTGGGGGACATCTTGTACAAAAAGCGCCATTAGGGCCTTCTCCTTAGGTGTATAAGCACGGAAAAGGCAAAAGAGATCATGCAAGAAGTTCATGGCGGAGTGTGTGGTCCTCATATGAATGCGAGGGCATTAATGCATGTCATCTTACGGATGGGATACTTTTGGATCTTAATGGAGACCGATTGCATACGATTTGTGAAAAGGTGTGACAAGTGTCAGCGGTTCTCTAACCTCAACCACCTACCTCCTCACCATCTCTACTGTATGACC
This sequence comes from Campanula takesimana, assembly GCA_026119855.1. NCBI lineage: Eukaryota > Viridiplantae > Streptophyta > Magnoliopsida > Asterales > Campanulaceae > Campanula > Campanula takesimana. Next base: position 165,455 of record JAOWBW010000487.1, read on the forward strand.
ACGCCATGGCCTTTTTCAACATGGGGCGTTGACATCATTGGGAAAATTTCCCCGCCAGGGAGCAATGGCCACGAGTTTGTTTTGGTAGCCGTGGATTACTTCACAAAGTGGGTAGAGGCTAAATCCTACAGGGTCCTAACTTCCAAAAAAGTTGCGAGATTTGTAAAGGAAAACATCATGTGTCGGTACGGGGTCCCAAACGAAGTTATCACTAACAATGGCTCGCACTTCGAAGGTGAATGCGATCAATTATTGGGAGAATTCCGAGTCACTCGCCACAAATCCTCCCCATATAGGCCTCAGACCAATGGTGCAGTGGAGGCCGCCAACAAAACGCTCGAAAGGATTATTAAGAAAATGGCAACACGGGGAAGAGATTGGCCCGAAAAGCTACATCTAGCACTGTGGGGCTACCGGACCTCGGTTAGAACCGCCACTGGGGAAACCCCTTTTGCTTTGAATTATGGAATGGAAGACATGCTCCCAGCTGAGCTGGAGGTACCGTCATTGAGAATTTTGTTGGAGAACAAAATCCATGAGGTTGATTAGCTTCGGAGCCGGCATGATGAATTGGCCTTGTTGGACGAACGTCGTCTGAAGGCAATGGAGCACATTCGCGCCTACCAAGGGAGAATGGCACGAGCTTCTAATAGAAAGGTAAAGCCCCGACAAATTCGGGTAGGAGATTTGGTCCTTAAGGAAAAACCCCTCGGGAGGTCTAACCCCGACGGAAAATGGGAGCCCGTGTGGATCGGTCCCTTTGTGGTACAGGAGATCTTCTCAGGAGGTGCAATGAGGCTTGCGGACTTGGATGGCAACCCCTTCATGCACCCGGTCAATGGTGATAAGCTCCGTCGTTACTTTGTTTAAAAAAAAAAACTTGTAGGTGCTAAAAGAATATACCCACCTAGATTGAAAACCCATTTGGGTGGTCTAGAGAAAAAATAGGGTCGCACCCAAAATTTGTAAAAAGTGAACTACGATGACCTGAGCCCCTTTGTCTCATTTGTAAGAGGGGAACGTAGGCAGCCAATTATTGGTCCGGTCTAAAAAATGAATAAAAATCAAATTTGGTTTCGAGCAAAGACTCCATGTGAATGCAAATTGGCTTCATAAGTAACCATTTTCATTACAGTTAAAACACTTCTTTGATGAGTTCAAGCACGGTCTACTCTCGATTCAACTAACATGCTTAAGACATAACTAAGACACCTAAAATGAACTAATGTGTCTGCAATGGCAATGGGTGGATACATGGAAATATAGGACTATCACTGTTCCTCGTCCCTCCACTTCTTCTTCTGACTTCTTCGAGTCTTCTTTTTCTTCACATCGAAGATGTCGATCCCTCCCCTTCCATGATCGGGTATCCTCCCGACATCCTCAACCGCCCGGTTGCCCTTAAAGCCGCATTGGCAACGGCCCGAGCTCGAAGATCTTCCATTCGTGCCCCTGCCCTAGGCATCGCAGCCATTCTCCTATTAGCCAAGACTTGATAGTCCTCGACAATGTCTCCAGTAATGTTATGGCCACTTGCCACGGCCTCGGTCTCTCTCAAAACCCTACTAGGGTCATGAGTCCCACCAAGAATAGCCTCATGCCTCTCTTCTATGAGCCTCTGAGTCTGTCCCATAGTCTGTTCATACCAGTCCAAGTAGATCGTGGTTAGAACCATGCTAGCTGCACGCCTAAGAAGCACTCGAGCCGGAAAGAGGGAACAAGTCCACAATCGGGAAAGAAGTGAAATAGTGGAAGAATCCCACATAGACAAAGGTGGAAGCTTCAAATGCTTTGGGTTAACACTGGACCACTCCAACAGTGGAGTCTGCAGTAATCCAAACTGACAACGGACCAAAGAAGGGATGTAGTAAGACAATCCCAAGAGCCCCGGCACCCGAACAAAAGGGGAACTGTCCTGATACTCCCGCACCGAGCCGATACGCCAATGTGGGACCGACCAATGGATCTCGGCAATCGTGATGCGAGCCATGTAAGCCTCCCAGTCACTCTGAATGAAATCCAAGAGGATGCCTGTCAAGGAATAAGACCACGGTCTGTGAGAGACAGGAGCCTCGGGAATGGCCATCAACCTCTCCCTCAACCACAAAGTGAGTAAGGCGGGGATACCGCTACGTATGAAGCCGTCTCCCAAAGCCAAGCGGTCCATGCCATGAAGGGTTTCGCCCAAGATCAAGGGGACAATATCCTTCCCCGCATGGCACTCCTCTAGGACACTCAGTAAAACCCTATGACAAGTACCTTTGGAGCCAACCATGTAGAAAAAGGCAAGAATGCACAAGCCAAAAGCATTCCAAGAAGCCTCATCCGTGCGATCCATGAACTTCTCGGGGAGATTCAAAATGTCAATGAAAGTGTGATTAAGGACCATGCATTGGGCCTCTTCCAAAGGAATGTCGAGAAGAGAGACCAACCTTTCGACACACATGATATCATCAACCGAGGGAAGAGCAATGACCTCCGTGTCCACGCCACCCACCAAAGCCTTGAAATCCTCATAGGTTAGAGTGATTTCCTTGTATGAGAAGCAATATACATGTGTCCTGACATCCCAAAAGGACGCAGCGGCTCTTAATAGCTCAAGATCCGGGATGAACTCCTTGAGAGACCATAGGGATTGGAGACCGAATTTGGACCGGAAAACTCCCTTGTGACTCCTCATACGGTATCGCATCCAAAGCCTAAGGTTGCCCTCAAAGCATTCTTGATGAATTTTGGACAATTTTGGTGGTTTTTCCATGAGAAAAGGTTTCATGGAAGATAAAGCTTTCGAAATGAAGATGATGAACTGATTGACGAACTTCAGAGTGTGGCATTTAAGAAGACGACCAGGCCTGGAACAAAATTGAATGAAAAAGGAGTGTTTTCTCCCCTAGCCGTACGGCTACTTTAGCCCTGCCAGAATTAATGATTTCTTGTTGAGAGTTAGCTTTATGGTCCTACCCATTCAAAGCCCCTTCCCAACCAATGTCATAAATACCCCCGAAAAATGCCCTTTTCGGCTCATGCAACTTGAATTGAACCTAGAAAAAATTAGATTCCCAATGAAAACCAAAACCGGGCAGTCCATAGATGGACGTAAGACCAGCTTTGTTGAAATTGACCCGACCGTGTTTCGTAAGCCCGAGTCAAGAATGCGAGCTTTGTTGAAATTGACCCGGCCTTGTTTCGTAAGCCCGAGTCAAGAATGTGAGCTTTGTTGAAATTAGCCTGGCCGTGTTTCGTAAGCCCTGGTTAAGAATGTAATCTAGCCCGGCCGTACTTCGTAAGCCCAGGTTAAGAGTGTGAAATTAGCCCGGCCGTACTTCGTAAGCCCAGGTTAACAGGTTAAAAATATGAAAAAGTATCCTTTGGCCGTCCAGCGTGACGTAAGACCATTAGGTTTTGTGAGATTATGTCCTTTAGCCGTCCAGCATGACGTAAGACCATTAGGTTTTGTGAGATTATGTCCTTTGGCCATCCAGCGTGACGTAAGTCCATTAGGTTAGACCTATCCTTTGGCAGTCCGGAATGACATAAGTCTATTAGGCTCCGTGAGATTCATCCTTGGCCGTCTGGCGTGACGTAAGACCATTGGATTTTGTCGACCCGACCGTACTTCGTAAGTCCAGGGTAGAAAGTGAAATCGTGAAAGTCCCGGCCGTACCTCGTAAGTCCAGGATGAAAGTTAAGACGTTATCGCCTCGGCAGCCCTTGGTAGGTCGTAAGACCAGTATAGTCATGATTAGGTTAAGAAAACCTTTGTCCCCGAGAGTGGCCAGGTTAGAGAAAACCTATCAATATGTCCCGGCAGTCCGGAGGGACGTAAGACCAGCCTTGTAGTCGACCCTCCGCCATGAGACAAGTTGACCAGTTTGAGTAGTCGACCCTCCGCCATGAGACAAGTTGACCAATTTGAGTAGTCGACCCTCCCCCATGAGACAAGTTGACCAATTTGAGTAGTCGACACTCCGCCATGAGACAAGTTGACCAGTTTGAGTAGTCGACCCTCCGCCATGAGACAAGTTGACCAATTTGAGTAGTCGACCCTCCGCCATGAGATAAGTTGACCAGTTTGAGTAGTCGACCCTCCGCCATGAGACAAGTTGACCAGTTTCAGTAGTCGATCCTCCGCCATGAGACAAGTTGACCAATTTGAGTAGTCGACCCTCCGCCATGAGATAAGTTGACCAGTTTGAGTAGTCGACCCTCCGTCATGACAAAAGTTGACCAGTTTGTGTAGTCGACCCTCCGTCATGAGATAAGTTGACATTTACCCTTGAGACGACCCTCTCCGATAGAGCCAAGTCAATCGAGTCTAGCCTCTGAGCATTGTTCGCTCACCCCTTCTTATATTATTTCCCCTAGGTAAAGAGTAGAGGGAATGATTGGATCGCAAGGAAGGACAGTCCGTGGTTCAATCGAAGAGTTTTAAGTCAATTGTTTTGTTTTATGTTAGAGCTAGTGGGTTGTACTAGCCATTGAAGTTTGAATTATAGTTATGCTTCCGCACTGTTTTGAAGGGTGGTTAGTATACTATCCATTACAAGTGAACGTTGGATTTGAATTTGTGTTTGACGTTTGGGATTTCCCAGTTTATGGATAATTATTATTATTGAAAATTTTGGGTCGTTACAGTTGGTATCAGAGCTATGGGATTAGATCTTCAAAGGGGTAGGAACTCTGATATTGAATAGGTTTGATTTGAGCATTTTTAGGAAGACTAAGATTGCTTGAAGTCAAACTAGTTAATTATGGAAACTTACTATTTTAGGAAAGAACCTAAGATAAAAAAATTCCTCGAGGGGTATGAGGGATATAAGTGAACACTTTGGGAGTGAAACTTGAAAGGTTACACTAGAATGTTATTCTTTTAAGTTGCTTATGCAATTGATGATTATGGTCATATACCTTGAGTTATATGGTATTGATAATGGTTATGTCTTGATTAAAGTTATGGGCGGACTTAGAAGAAACATGAAAATGAACTTGAAGCATAGAACACTTAAGAAAAGAGTGATTCAGAGGTATGCACTCAAGATTTAGAAGCTAAATGAAGCATTAGAAGTTCAAGAGGCAAAGAGTGAATCTTATACTAGAGAAGTGGATGCGAGATAAGAATGCATTTCTAGACACTCGCAAGGAATCGGAATAAGTCAAGGAGACCATGAGTATAATTGGATTATTGAAACGGCCAAGTGAAATTAGTTTTGGTCTAGTGAAATGATCGAAACAAGAATAAAAGCGATATATTGAAACTGTCAAGTGTGAAAGTAATTGGCTTATTGAAAGGGCCAAATGTGAATGAAAGTAGGTCTAGTGAATCGATATGCGATGCATAAGTAAAGTCTAGTAAAATGACTTCCCTAAGTAGAAATGGTCTATTGAAACGACCAGAGATCTAGTAAACCGATCTTTTGTAAAAGTTACGTCTTTTGTGAATGGCCTATTTATGTGAAAGTATTAAGCATAGTAGCAATGCTTGTGTTGGTGTGAGTAATAGTGTTAAAGGTGCGAGTTAACCTGGAATAAGTAAGAATGGTCTATTGAAACGACCAATGAAAGTGATATTGGTCTATTTAAATGACCGATGAAAATAGTAATGGTCTAATGAAACGACCAATAAGTCTAGTAAAGTTGACTAATGAAGATAGTGATGGTCTATTGCAACGACCAGTGGTCTAGTGAATGACCTATAAATTGAATGTTAGTCTGTGGAGACGATCTATAGTATGAGAGTGCGTGAAAACATCTCGTATTCATAATACTAATGATAGTATCATATTATCCGGCAAGTGTTTGAAACGTCAGAGTGGCTGAGTTTATGATGCTAACTCAAGGAAGTATGACGGTGGATGACTATGGTGCTAGATTCACCGAATTGCTAGAATTTTCCCCAGCGTTCTTCGATGATGAAGTGCAAAAGGCTCGAAAGTTTTAAGCTAGTTTGAGTGACCAGATTAGATACAGAATCACTCCATTAATGCTACCAACCTATGATCAAGTGTTGGATAGGGAAAGGATAGTGGAGAAAGAGGCAGATAGTTATCACAGTAAGCGAGAGGAAAAGAAAAAGTCAACTGAGAAGGAGTCGACTAGATCTAAAGGAAACTGGAACCGCGATGGAAATAATAAGCAGAAGGCTGCCGACGATCGCAAAAAGGACGGTACTGCAAGTAAGTACCAGATTAAAGGTCATGGAAGTCGAAATGATGGTAATAAGAACGACGCCAAAGGGAAAGGTTCTGATGAGAAGTGCCAAGTCTGTGAGGGAAGGGCATAAGACTAAAGATTGCTGGTACAAGGAGAAGAAGTGCCTTGATTGATACTGGTGCTACGCGTTATGTGATAAGTGCGTGCTTAGCTAAGAAAATGAACTTGATTCCTGAGGCGTTAGAGAGTTCTTTAGTGGTAGATACTTTAACTAAAGATTCGATCCCTATTACATCTATATATAGGAAGTGTCCTTTAAAATTGGACGGAAAAGAGTTTGAAGTTGATCTCACTAGTTTAGAGATTGAGGAATTTGATGTAATCTTAGGAATGGACTGGTTAGCTGCATACCATGCCCATGTGGATTGTTTTAAGAAGGAATTCCATTTTAGATTGCTATCTAGAGAAGAATGTTGTTTTCAAGGAACGAAACCTAGAAACCGATCGAACCTTATATCGGTAATGAAGGGTCGGAAGCTATTAAGAAAAGGGTGTGAACGATTTCTAGCATATGTGAGTACTACGAACCAGAAGGAGGTAACTATAGAATCAATTTTTGTGATTATAGATTTTAAGGATGTGTTTCCGGAGGATTTACCGGGGATACCCCCAGAAAGAAAAGTAAAATTTTCTATCGATTTGGTACTGGAGACTTCACCAATATTGAAGGTTCCGTATAGAATGGCTCCGACATAATTGAAATAATTAAAAGAACAGTTACAAGAGTTATTAGAGAAAGGCTTAATCAGACCTAGTGTCTCGCCTTGGGGTGCTCCCATGTTGTTCGTGAAGAAAAAAGATGGGTCTATAAGGCTGTGCATCGATTATAGAGAGTTGAATAAGGTGACGGTGAAGAATAAGTATCCTTTACCAAGGATTGATGATTTGTTCGACCAGTTACAGGGAGCGTGTTACTTCTCCAAGATTGATCTTCGTTCTGGGTATCACCAATTGAGTGTGAGGAAAGAAGATGTCTCTAAGACAACATTTAGAACCCGGTATGGTCATTATAAGTTCTTAGTGATTCCTTTTGGGTTGACGAATACTCCTGCAGTGTTTATGGAGCTAATGAATAAGGTGTTCTAAAAATTTTTAGATCGATGTGTTATTGTGTTTATTGATGACATCCTGGTTTACTCTAAAACGAAGGAAGAACATGAGGAACATTTGAGGATAGTACTGCAGATTTTGAGGGAACAAAAGTTATGTGCTAAGTTCAAGAAGTGCGAATTTTGGCTTGAAGATGTAGCTTTTCTGGGTCATGTAATGTCCAAGGAAGGATATCAGTGGACCCATCGAAAATAGAAGCGGTGGTAAATTGGGAAAGACCGACCACAGTGACTGAGGTTCGGAGTTTCTTGGGGTTAGCTGGTTATTATAGGCGTTTCGTGGAAGGATTTTCCAAGATATCATTGCCATTGACAAAATTGATGCAAAAGGATGTTTAGTTTGAATGGACAAAGGAATGCGAGGCCAATTTTCAAGAGTTGAAAAAACGATTAGTGTCTTTGCCGATTCTTACTCTGCCATCGGAGGCAGAGGGTTTTGTGATTTATAGTGATGCTTCATTGAAGGGGTTAGGTTGTGTTCTAATGCTGAATGAGAAGGTGATCGCTTATGCATCTCGTCAGTTGAAGAGCTATGAGAGAAACTACCCAACTCATGATTTAGAATTGGCGGCAGTAGTTTTCGCTTTGAAGATTTAGAGACATTACTTGTATGGTGTACATTGTTAAATATATACAGACCATAAAAGCCTCAAGTACATATTCACTCAGAAGGAGCTGAACATGCGACAGAGAAGATGGTTAGAGTTATTGAAGGATTATGATTGTAAAATTTTGTATCACCCAGGAAAAGCCAATAAAGTGGCTGATGCATTAAGTCATAAGAATAGGGGGAGCTTAGCAGCCATGCTAGCAACTGAAGGAGAGAGGATAGAGGACGCTGAACTTGAATGCTTAGAGGTAAAGATTGACAGTGAGAGGGGTCGTTTGGCACATTTGAGTGCGCAACTAGCGTTGTTAGAAAGAATTAAGGTGGCCCAAGTAGTTGATCCAGAGTTAGTTGAGATCCTAGATAGATTGAAGGACGACGAGTCATCTGAATTTAAAGTTGGGAGTGACAATAGGTTGAGGTATCTATCAAGGATCTGTGTTGCAGATAATGAAAGTATTAAACGAGAAATCCTTGAAGAAGCTCATTGTTCTCGATTCATAGTGCACCCTGGTAATACGAAGATGTACCAAAATGTGAAGGATACATATTGGTGGATCAACATGAAGAGAGATATAGCAGACATTGTGGCTAAGTGTTTGGTGTGCCAACAGATAAAGTGCGAACATCAGAGGTCGGGTGGTCTATTGCAGTCGTTACCGATTCCCGAATGGAAGTGAGAACACATTGCCATAGATTTTGTGGTAGGACTACCAAGGACCCTAAAGGGTCATAATGCAATTTGGGTGATCGTTGATAGGTTGACCAAGTCATCTTACTTTTTAGCTTTCAAAATTACTGATTCCATGGAGAAGTTAGCCAAAATGTACGTTGATGAAATAGTTAGACTTCATGGAGTGCCAGTATCGATTGTGTCTGATAGAGATGCTAGATTCACATCAAAATTTTGGGGAGGTTTACAGATAGCATTAGGGACTCATTTGAATATGAGTACCGCATTTCACCCGCAGACAGATGGATAGTCAGAGCGGACTATTCAAACACTTGAGGATATTCTTAGGGCGTGCTCATTGGATTGGCGAGTCTCTTGGAACGAACATCTAACCTTAGTGGAATTCGCGTATAATAACATTTTTCACTCTAGTATTGGCATGGCACCGTATGAAGCCTTGTATGGTAGGAAATATCGTTCGCCAACTTGTTGGGACAAAGTGGGCGAGAGAAGGTTATTGGGACCCGAATTGGTTCAAGTGACTACTGAAAAGATTCAATTGATAAAGAAAATATTATTGACAGCACAAAGTAGACAGAAATCATATGCAGACAAACATCGTCGTGAACTTAAGTTTGATATGGGAGACCATGTATTCTTAAAGATATCCCCTACGAAGGGTGTTATGAGCTTCAGAATCAGGGGAAAGCTTAGTCCGAGGTATGTCGGACCCTTTGAAATTCTTGATCGAGTGGGAGAGGTGGCTTATAGACTGGCATTGCCGCCAGCTCTGTCGGGAGTCCATAATGTTTTTCATTTGTCCATGTTACGAAAGTATGTCCCTGACCCAAGTCATATCATTGAATTTGAACGATTACGTTTTCGAGAGGACCCAGTTATGACAAAGCGCCCATTAAGATTGTGGATAAGAGAGAACAAGTACTCAAGGAAAAAGAGTCATTTTCAATGTCAAAGTTCAGTGCAGTTGCCATTTTGAAAGGAAAGCTACATGGAAGCTGGAGAATGAGTTGCGGGAGAAATACCCAAGATTATTCGAGAATTAGAGTACGTTAAGTTTAGAGGACTAAATTTTTTTTAGGGGGTAATATACGAGATTTTGGGGTGTTCAAATAAATAAAATGATTTGATTTACATTGAGATATTAGGTTAATGATAATTGAGTTTTGGAATTTTAGAAATTAATTTATTGTGGACGGAAAGATAAACCAAATAATTGACTTTAAATTTAGTGTAATTAAGATAGTGGGCTGGGCTTTTGATTAGGTTATGAGGATAAAACCCAAATTAAGTATAAATACCCATATAATCTAATTCTAGGGCAGCAGTAAATTGTTTTGTTCTGAGTTTACAAGAGAGGGCAGTATTGTGCGGCTCTAATGAGAAACGATCAACCAGGAACACCAAAACTGAGGTAACCGCGTCATCCCTTTTCTCTTCTGTACTCGTTATAAGGTGGATTATGTAAAAGGTTTGAATATTTTATCTTGGTATAGTGGGAAGTAATGTTTGATAAAGAGGACATGAAATTGTGATGAGTACAGATGGGAGTGTTTAATTGTGGGGTTCACAAGAAAGAGTAAATACATGAATTGGTGTATGGGTGTGTAGCAGAAGGTGTGATTTGTGTGGGGTTAGGATTGAAAAAGTCAAGAGAAAAGTAGTTTGCTGTGTGTGTGTGTGGGTGACGTGTAACTAGTGTGTGTCATTGGTTGAGGGAAAACTAGTATTTTTATTTAATTTATCCCATTAGTACATGGGTTAATTATTATTAATTTTAGTTACGTTATTGTTATTAGATTTTGAAATGCATTACTAGAGAGAGTTGTTCGTTCGCATACGAAAGTAGTGGAGAAGTGCAACTTGAGGTAAGGGATTTACGTCTCTTAGTCCTATTATATATCGTTATTTATTGACCCTCCGTTCCTAGAGTAATTATTGTTTTACCGTTATGGCCGGTAACTTTTGATTGGAATTCACTCTAAGCGTTTCCGTCAGTTAAATTAAATCTGAACTTAAATTGACATTGAATTATTGGTCAATTAAAGAACCCCATTGATAAAAGAATGATCACTTAATGACACCCATTATTTGTGGGTTAATATTGATATACTATTGATACCCGATCATGAGGGTTAGTTCATGACATGCCTATGTGGCATTAACCATCGATATCGACACCACTGAAATTGTGGTTATATAGGTTATCCGGATATACCGAAATATTGATACATTGAAACCCTTATTAGTGTTATATATTGAAACATCGAATTTGACAAGAATAATATTAAGTAATCATATTTGACATTGGTATCATTGAATATTAAATTGAGCCATAATTCCTTTCCTTACATTGGAAAATATTGTTGGATTTTTAATAAGTCCTTTTCATTGAAAATTAATTATTGATACACTTTTTGAGGTCACCCCTTCTTAGAAACCGAAGGGGCGGCGTAGGACCTTACTGAGCATTGTTCGCTCACCCCTTCTTATATTATTTCCCCCAGGTAAAGAGTAGAGGGAATGATTGGATCGCAAGGAAGGACAGTCCGTGGTTCAATCGAAGAGTTTTAAGTCAATTGTTTTGTTTTATGTTAGAGCTAGTGGGTTGTACTAGCCATTGAAGTTTGAATTATAGTTATGCTTCCGCAATGTTTTGAAGGGTGGTTAGTATACTATCCGTTACAAGTGAACGTTTGATTTGAATTTGTGTTTGACGTTTGGGATTTCCCAGTTTATGGATAATTATTATTATTGAAAAGTTTGGGTCGTTACAAAAGTTGTATCAATTTTACCTCGAGAGAAGCCTTGTTCAATAAGAAACTCTGATAGAGTGTCATACCATGCTCTTGGTGCTTGTTTGAGTCCATACAAGGTCTTCTTGAGCTTGAAGACATGATTAGGTAATTTGTTATCTTTAAAACCTGGCGGTTGGGCTACATAGACATTTTCTTGTAGTTCACCATTCAGAAATGCACTCTTCACATCCATTTGATATAACTTGAATTTCTTGAAGGAGGCATAGGCTAGGAACAATCTAATGGCTTCAAGTCTGGCTACAGGGGCAAAGGTTTCATCATAATCAATCCCTTCTTCTTGCCTATAACCTTGAGCAACCAACCTTGCTTTGTTTCTAGTTATAGTACCATTTTCATCCATCTTATTTTTATATACCCATTTTGTTCCAATTACAGTGTGATCTCTGGGCCTTGGAACTAGAGTCCAAACTCTGCATCTTTCAAACTGATTGAGCTCTTCTTGCATTGCAGCTACCCAACTTGGATCACTTAGAGCTTCATCTACCTTCTTCAGTTCCATCTGAGATAACACTGCGGTTGAGAACAAACTGTGGTTATCTCTATGAGTTAAGCTTCCTCTTGTTTGAACACCAGAACTGATAGGACCTATAACATTGGTTGTTGGATGGTCTCTATGCTCATTGATTTCTAGAGGGAGGTCTTCATGAACCACTATTTCTTAAAGATTTTCTAGAGGAGGCACTTCTTGATAATCATTGAAATCTTCATTGAAGGTGATGTTTCGAACTGGATCAACGGTTTGAATGTGGACAAAAGATAGCGGTTCACCAGCAACATCATTTGCGGTTTGACTGGATGCGGCTGGAGAACCTGATGGAGCGGTTTGAGTAAGTTGGTCATCAGCTGCTGTATGATTAGGGTAAGATGTACCTGTCTCAAAACCACTAAAATCATCAGCAACATTTGGAGCCATATGTGGCTCAAGAAGATCATGTTCATCAAATGTAACATGGACAGACTCTACAATTTTTAATGAAGTCTTATTGAAACAATGAAAATCTTTAGAGTGTTTTGAATAACCAACAAAAATACCTACATCGGCCTTAGCATCAAATTTACCTCGATGCTCTCTGCCATTGTATAAGATGTAGCATTTGCATCCAAATATCTTAAAGAAGGCAATGTTGGGTGATCTGCCTCTCTACAATTCATAAGGAGTTTTGTTGTGAACTTTGATGATGAGGGAGCGGTTCTGGGTGAAACATGCGGTATTGACAGCTTCGGCCCAGAAGTACTTGGGAAGCTTTGCTTCTGCAATCATGGTCTTCCCGGCTTCAATCAAAGTCCTGTTCTTTCTTTCTACAACTCCATTCTGTTGTGGAACCCCAGCGGCAGAGAAGTTATGATCAATTCCATGATCATCACAATATTGGGCAACACCATTGCTTGTAAACTCGGTTCCATTATCTGAACGCACAGCAACAATGTCATCCAATTTCTGAGTTTGGAGCTGTCTAAATAGAGCGGCTACGATGCCATAAGTATCATCTTTTGAGGCCATCATTTCCACCCATGTATATCTTGAAAAGTCATCAACAACCACCAAGGTATAGCGGTTTCCTCCTATGCTGGCGGTTGGGACAGGTCCAAATAAATCCATGTGAAGGAGTTGTAAGCAGCGGTTCGTTGAAGGCGCGGTTTTGCTTGGAAATGACTGTTTGGGCTGTTTACCAAGCTGGCATGCTTTACAATTTCTTATCATGGTGATCAGCCACTTTAGATAGTCCTTTGACGAGACCGTCCCTTTGCAGTTTTGCTAGATACTTGAAGTTCAAGTGGCTGAGCCTCTTATGCCATAACCAGCTGCTTTCACTTATATTTTTGGCTACAAAAGAGAGGTCAGCAATAGAAACAATATTACTCAAATCTATCATATATACATCACATGTTCTGTTGCCAGTCAGTAGTGACACATTTTCAATAGTCACCTTTCCACGTTTGATAGCTCCATATCCTATGGTTTCTCCTTTTTTATTGTTACCAAACACTACTGGGGGGCCTCTCATACTGATGAAATCACAAAGAAGTTCATTATCTCCAGTCATGTGTCGTGAGCAACCACTATCCAAGTACCAAAGATCCTTATTCTTCTTTGCGGTTCCAGCCATAAAGCATAAGATCTGAAAAATAAACATTAAAGATTTTGGTCCCCCTTATTCTTTTGGGTCCTAGGGTTAGCAGCTTTTTGGGACCCACACCTGTTTGACCTTAGGATTTTTACGTCCCTTGGCATTGGGTGTGAACCTTAAAAGATAATGACCAGCACCATGACCATAATCAGCATAAATAGCACAATAAATAAATCCAGGTTTTGGTTGTGGTTTTACAAACCCTTTACTGACCTTCGATTTCTCATGTTTTACAGGGTCAGCGGTTTTGGCTTTAACAAAGATTACCTTCTTGAGTTCAACCTTCCTCTTAGGTGCGGTTTTAGGGAAAATGATAGGAATTTCCTTAAACCGACTAGGAGCGGTTTCATCACTCAATACTTCCTTAGTTGCCTCAGCCGCTGTGGATTTCTCTTTCCAATTTGAATCTCTCCCAGTCTGGTTTTTAGGATACTCAAAGAAATAATTTTGCCTTTTAATTTCTTGTTTTGAGCCCTTTTTACCAGCATGATTAACCTTAGGAATTTCTTTGGTTTGTTCAGTTGGTTTTACACCACCTTCGGCACAGAGACAAGGACACTTACACCCATCATCAGTTTTAAAACCTAATCCACTTTTCTCCTTAGAAAGAATTTTTGAATCAATGATTTGTTCCATGGTGACACCAGACTTAGTCCACACATCGGTCACTTTTTGAAGTTCATCCCTTTGTGCAGTAAGCTCATGGATTTGGGTGAGAAATACCTCGGTTCTGTCCTTCAGATAGCGGTTTTCATCCACAATAGTAGATATCCCAGCAATTTGGAGCTTGAGGTTTTCAATTTCCTTCTTGTGGGATTTATTTATATTCACGTTGGGATTCTTCAAGTTCCGCAGCCATTAGTTTATATGCCTTTTTAAGCACAGTGTGTTGTTGACATATAATATTAGCACGTTCTAATACCTGATCATCATGGCTTTGGTCTGCTTGAACCTCAGGAGTGTAGTTTGGTGTTGTAGGAGCTTTGCTTAATCTAGCCTCAGGAGTCTTAGGTGAAACTGGCTTTATTTATTGATTTGGCAGTGGAAGGCTTTCGTCAATTTCAATTCTTTCTTCAAATCCCATGAGGCAGAGATTAGCAGTTTCTTCATCATCACTTTTATCTGAGTCTGAACCCATCCATGTCAGCGGTTGATCTCGTTGGTCAGCTACCATTCCTTTTCTTTTCACGAACTTCTTGTTGAATGGTTTTTTTGCTGGCGTGGCTTCATAACGCGGTTTGGGATAAGTTAAAGCAAAGTGACCTGGCTGTCTGCAGTTATAACAAACCATGTCATCCCTTTTCTTAGGATCTGCGGTTTTGTTGAATCTGGTTGGAGGGACAAACTTTGCAGGTCCTTTGGGGGATGGAAATTGAGATCTATTGTTCTTCCTGAACTTGGTGTATTTCTTCACATACAACGCAAATTCTTCATTATCCATGTCATCAAAATCAACTTGACTAGAGCATGAAGATTGAGATGCTACACCCTGAGAATAAGAACTTTGAGGAGGAGTGTAGGATTGATGAGACTGCTGATAAGATTGATGAGATTGAGGTTATGGTTGATGTGATTGAGAATAGGATTGATGAAACTGCTGGTAATAATCAGGAGGTGCGGTTTGAGGATTGTATCTAGGAACATTTTGGTCAGGAGGAGCGGTTTACAAGTGGAGGTGAGGAGCGGCTTGATGATGGTCTGGATTGTAGACGGGTATGAGGTATTTTTGAATGCAGGTAGAGAGAGGGTCTTAAATCTGTTTTCGGTTTCATGGACCACTTCAAGCTTGAATTAAAAAACCTTCAGCATGGCATACAAGTGTCGAAGATCAAGAGCTTCCAAGTCCTTGTTGTCTTCAATGTTAGTAGTTTTGATCAGCCATTTGCTACCAAGTGCTTGCATGAATCTCATGTTCAAATATGTATTAGAATAGAATGTCCAAGAGAAAAACAAACATTAACAATATCAATAAACCTCTCATAGCATTGTCTAAGAGATTCCTTAGGATCTTTAACAAAATATTTAAAGAGCCTTCTCTGTTGATAGAGGCGGTTCTTCTTGGTATCTGAATCTCCATCCAGAAAGTCAACTATAGCATCCCAGGTAGCCTTTGCGGTTGTGCAGTGAAGCACCTTAGAATGAGTCCTCAAGTCAATAGCTGACACTAGCATGGACATAGCTTTTCCATCAAATTCCACATTGATGCGGTGTGCTTCAGTCCACCCACTTTCCAACTTCCTGATTTTAGCTTCTTCTCCTGCGGTTCCTACACGAGGATTAGCTTTCATAGGAACGTATGGTCCATCCTTAACCGCAGTCCACAGTCTACGATCACATGAAATCATGTGTTTCATCATCCTATTTTTCCAAAAGATAAAACTATCTTCATCCAGAATCGGTAAGTGATTCGAATTGGATGTTTGCATCATATAGGTGTTTGTGTTTGCCATTGGATCAGCACCCAAGCGATTAAGCTTGTAAAAAACAAGTTTTTGGTGGATATGCTCTGATACCACTTGTTGGTCCCAGAGGGAAACAAGGGTATAGAACCGCTAGAGGGGGGGGGGTGAATAGCGGTCCAAAACTTTTTCAAAATACCCTTAAAATCAACCGAGTACTTATCAGTTTGGCCAACTGCGGTTCAAAGCAAAAGAACCGAACTGATAAAATGCACAGCGGAGTTTGCGGTTTGGCCAAATAGGATAGTTAAAGAGTTTGGGCGGTTTGACTCAGGTTGAAAAAACACTATGATGCAACTGAATAGTTAAACTTAAAGTTCAAAGGAAAACACAACTCATCTTTCAGGTCATTTCGTATATGGAGACAAGTTAAGGACCACAAACAAGAAAGATAAATAACAAGACAGAAAATAAAGATCAAACACACAAATTGAAGAGGTTCGTTCTTAAATGAACTATGTCCTCTACCTAGATGGTTAGTCTAGGATTTTCTAATAGCTATGAGACTTGTATTAATTTAGAGGAGGTTTTACAAGATGAATCTAAACCCTAAACAATAAGTCTAACCTAAGCTATAATAACAACCGGTGTATTCGAAGTATATAATCTATGTGATTATATAAATTGGGTGTGTGTGTGGAAAGAAATCAAATGCTCTAAGTATCTAAATGATGGTTTGAGCAAATGAAGAACTTTCTGTGTAAAGGCTGAGAATGGAAAGGTTGATGGCTTGAAGGTTGATGAAGGAATTATGGGTTTGCTAAGGAGATGGTTGAAGGTTTGAATATCTGGGTTTCAATCTTCAAAGCAAACTTGAATACTTGGGAATAAATCTCTTGAAGCTCATCAACCTTCATTGTTGAGGAATGAAGGCTATTTATAGGCAATGCACCCTTGTGACCGTTGGGTAAAGATTTGATTCAAATCTCCGGGTACAATTTGCTGTCGAAATCCCATTGGATGAGCTGTCATTTTCGTCCTTGGTTTTGTCTTGTAGTCCTTGGTGGTTGAGGCACCACTACCTGTCATTTGTCCTTTGTTGCAGAAAGGACTAATGGTAAACAATTCAAACTGATAGACAAACCGACATTCCTTGCAGAAACTCTAAGTTAACTTAGAGTTATTTTGACATGACATAATAACATTCCTTTATGGTTGAAGAGGGAATGTTTGTCTAAGGAATAAATGACATCTCTTTAATTCTTCAATAACTGTACTGCGGTTCCACCAGGCATAGGAGCGGTTTGAAGGATGAACTTGATGTGAGGTTTCATCAAAGCCACAGACTGCGGTTTGATGTAGGACTTAGGGTTCCATGCTGGCGGCTCAAAGATGACGTCTTGAGACACCAAACCGCGAGGAGTAAAACCGAACTATACTCAGCCTAGACAAACAAAAATCTAGAAATGGACTTATCTAAAAATTGAAGTAAAACTTCATTACATGCGGTCATAAAGTCCATAAAAAGACACGTGGCATGGATCAATCAAATTAAGGTGGGTGTACTAACAATGAATCCTAAAAGCATCAATTTGTCCTTTCAGTGTTTTGATCATGTTGGCTATATCCTCGTTGGACCGGGAAGGATTGCCACCGTTGTTGTTGTTGTCGGAAGCCATTGGACCTATTTGAAGAACACTGTTGATCTTGGGATGGCCCACAAACACCTTTTGAGTAAAATTATTCAACCCACTAACAGGAAAAAGACTCAACCACATAAGGAAAAAGTCTCTCTTTTTTATTTATTTATTTAAGTCGGAAGGACGTAGTCCTTTTGGGGATTTCTAGAGATAATAGTGGAATCGTCACACTAGTACATAGACCATGTCGCGGTCCCAGGTACTCATCAGATTCCACTATGCTTGTGAGACCGAGATGTGATGGGATTAGACTAAATTAATGTCACAAAGAATACATGCGGGGACGGAGTTTTATTTTGTCCCATAGCAACAACGTGTTTCTTTTGGAAATGACATGTATGTTTTGATGACATTGTTTAGGGAAATCTCGACACATGAAAACCGACTTGGTCAAAGAGTGTTAGACCCTAACTAGAATGTATTGGCTTGTGCTCGGCTAAAGAGAGGTTAAAGGCCACCCCCGGAATGTATTCATGAACTACGCCATGGGCTGACGTTTACCGCTTCGAGAGAGTCAAGGTCGGGTGGAGCTTGAAACTCTCTAGGATGGGCCTCGACGGGTTTGGCGTTATGAACTTTGTGCGGCTCTATAGTGAGCAATTCATAGGAGTTGAAAGTGCATGTGTGTGAGGTCAAGCCAAGTAACAAAACCTTTTTTTTTCAAAAGAAAAGAAAATAAAATAAGTACATATTTACAAATTTCGAATTACCCGTGTGACCGATAAAAATGAACAGAAATTAAAACAATTATGTGCAGGCAACTGTGCCCACACACCATCATTCTGCCATGTTCTGGACTCTGTTCTGTTTCTGAAAAATGCCCATAAGCACGCGCGGGAAGTTAGAGTGGGAGGCACGCGCCTCAGAGCGTGAGGGACAGAGGCGCCCAATTCTGGGTAAAAACCTGCAAACTCATGGGTTCAAGGGATTGCCTTGACCCGAAATAGTAACTTTTCCCCTCCATAAACTGTTGGCACAAATAACATGGATTTGAAGGACATGATGTAGTGCGGGCGCTTCAGGTGGTTAGGGTCGGAGGCGCGCGCCTTCTGCTAAGAAGACCCTTTGTCACAAGAATGCCCGCAGAAAACAGATAAAAGAACACCAAAAATAAAAACGCAAGTTTAACCCTCTATGCTCTCCCCAGCGGAGTCGCCACTGTAGATACCCCGGGAAAACCACGACTTGGCTAGAGCGGTGAATTATCCTAGGATGTCTATTTGGTTTTGGATATTAGAGTCGCCACCTATGTTTTTAAAGGAACATAAGAAAACCTAAGAAAAATAGCCTATTTGTTACGAAAACCAGAGATTCGGAAAGAAACGGGTTCGGGGGTTAGGTTACAGAGTGGGAAGTACTTAAACACCCACTCCGCCCAGCTAAGGCCGGTCTTGCTACTAAAGGTTTTCTAAGAATGAAAAAATCCTTTTATTAACATAAACTTGTGCTAACAATTACATTTAAGAGAAATAAAGGAGAATTAAAATGTAGTTTAAAATGTAGGGAGATAACCGTTAACCAACTTCATTGTAATGAAGCGATCATTTGGTCATGTCCCAATTGATGGGGATTGCATACATTAAGATACACAAAAGGAATAAGAAATAAAAGAGTTGTACCTTGTTGGGAAGAAGATGAAGACTCCAAACTTGGTGAGAAAATAGAGTGTTTTAGAGAGAAAAGTGTGTAGAGATTTAATAGAGTTTTTGTGGTCTATTTTGGTGTCCAATCTTCCTCCTTTCAAATGGTGGAGAAGGGGGGGGGGGGTTATAGGTGGAAAGAGGATGTTTTTGGTGCCAAAACAGGGTCAACAAAGAGGGATTTTCCGGGAAAAATCATGTAAATTGATCAAGGGAGAGATTCTTGGAGAGAATCCGTAACCGAAGCCCAGAAGCACGCGCCTCCGGCCTTTAGGGCGGAAGGCGCACGCGTTTGACCTCAAAGTACAGATGCGCCTGACTCTGAAAAGGCATTTTTGACAGAATGGACTGAAAAGTTAGAATTGTTATTCAATTTAGCCCTCAGACTTAACAGAGTCTGTCAGAAACTTAATGGAAGTAACAGAAACTAACGAAACAAGTTAAATAAAAATACTATGTATGCAATCAGGGTGAGCGGTCCAAGGCGGGGTGTCTACATAAGACGGATGAGAAAGGAAACATTTTTTAGATTTTTGGGGAAAGAAGTTTTATATGCAAAATGGGGAAAGTTTAATATTTAAACAACTTATTTATCTTTTTGTTTTTTGTTTTTTTTTGTTTCAAAATTTGAAGCTCAAGCAACGCACAAACCTATGAATGCCGGACAAGCACCTTGCTTTGTTTTGACACGTATTTCAATTGAATCCTGGAATAGTGGATACCGTCTCCAAAGTATAGGACCAACGTTTTTCACATGTACTATTGGCCGTCCAAGCCCCTAGCGAAGGTCTATACTCTTTCTGGGATCCACCATTCGATTACAGTCTATGTGAGGGTCTTGGCAATTTCAAGTCAATCCAAGAATTCCACAAAATATCCACAATTGAGGTTGTTTATAACATTTTTTGGGAAACTCATAGGATTGAAGGGAAATTGCTACACAAAAACCGGCATGAAGTCAAGGACGTGTCATTTTGAAAACATGGACTCGAGGCTTCGGAAGGGAAGGCTAGGCTTATACCCATCGCAACGACAAGTAGACGCGCTTTGGGGTGGGAATGTCAAACGCGGACCCTATTGGGAAGTCGATGAGCTCCCTTATGTCCTCGGGTGACACTCCCTAAGGTTGGTACGGTTCTACATCGCAAGTTCAAAAATGTGCACGTGTGTGAAGCATCTACACTTTTGAAAAGATTCTTTTTTTTTTTTAAAAGCAAACAAGAAAAAAAGAAATCTTTTTTGTTTTTTCATTTTTTTCTTTGTTTTTCATTTTAAGTGAACATTCCCCACACATATATATACATACAAGAGGTAAAATAAACGTCCCTACAAAAAAGATGTTAGGCATAAATATATACAAACAAGGCAAAGCATATAAAGCATGGCATGCACAAAAATTAGAGTCTAGCCCACTTAAAAAAATGTCCCCAGCAGAGTCGCCACTGTGAGATCCCGCGCTCAAAGTTAATCCGCGCTAGGTTTCCCATGATGGTTTCCTCTCGAAGTTTTTAACAAATGCAAGAGACGCCACCTCGCTTTATTTTAGGAAAAACGAAGACAAAAATTTTTTGTTTAGAGAAGTAGGTTCAGGGGCTAAGTTACGAGAAGAGAAGGGGTTAGGCACTCTCCTCGCCTATGATGGTCTCTAGCATGCATGCCCCCTAAATTCATTTTATGCCTTGTTTTATGCCTTAACAAAAATGGTGGTTTTATGTACAAAGGCGTCCTCCTATTCTAGGTATGTTTGCTTAAACTCACAAATGAGAGTCGGTTTGGGTGGATTCTCACTTGGTTTTGAAAATGGTTTTGAGCATTCATATCAAGTAAAGTAAAACAAAAAAAGGGTTGGGGTATTATTATGTACAAATGGTGAATAAATGGGAGACAAATCCCGTATCAAAAACAATTGTCCAAATTTAAGTCCATGTCCAGTTTAAGGATTGTTGTCCAATCTCTTTTGATGTACATATCTTAAAAGTCATTAAATATGGAAATAAATGGTCAGTACTTCTTCCTAACATGTTAATCATCAACCATGAATTTTTTCTTGATTTTAGGAGCATTTTATGATGTCCAAACAAGTTAAGCAAAATGAACTTAAAAGCAGTTAGAAACAGAAAATATGGTGTACATCCACAAAAGATATATCATTTGCATCATGAAAAACTGGAAAATAGGGAAATCACCAATCAAGAAACTTGTTCATAATATCTTTAACCTTAAGCATAACAAGTTGCAAGTCCAGAAAGCAAGATTAAGCATCTCAAAACACATTTGACATTTTAATATCAGAACAGCAAGTACATCAATCTGAGAGCAAAGAGTTGAAACAAAAAATGCAAAGAGCCAATTATACTTGTTGGAAAACTATGATCTTTTACGGACTAAGACCAAAAACCAGGTTTTATATGAATAATGGAGATGACAAGACAGAATTGTTGGTGTATATGCCCTAGGCATGTTATTTTGCACATTGTTTTACAATGTTTATTATCACTTTTCATTTATATAAAGAGATGTTTTGGATTATTATTTATTGTTTCATGTTTTGTTATAATAATCTCCGTCCCTAGTACTTATGAAGTACTAGTATAAGTTTAATTCGATGATCATATGATAATCATGTGTATAGGATACAAGTTAAACTTATGGGTATGTATTGGGGAACATATACTGGACATGACCCAAAGATGAGGTTTATGTCATGGTCAAAATATCATAATTAAACCTCTAATAGTTATATCATTAGAATCCTTGTACCTTAGATTATTGTGATCTTCCACATAATGGAAATCATGTTTGACATATTCAAACATCACTCTTAACCAAGTGATTATAAAGGATATGATTGGCATGATCGAAGCTATGTAAGGAAGTGTAATAAGTCAAGATGAAATTTGTCCCTCTTTATGAAAGATGTCAGGCTTGGGCCCCTCGATGAATAGTGTTGATGAAATGCATGGCCGTGCTCAAATGAATTGATGTGATCGATGTCATTTGTGTTATCAAACTATTTGGGATCGAGAAAAGTATTGGGCATTGTAAGTTGACCATTGACCATGGCTTACGCTCAATGACATCAAGGACAAAAAGATTGTGAATATGTTCTATGAAGGATTAACGATCTTTGATAAAGTTGTATCATTTGGGTAGTCATGATGGCCTGCTAGGGTACGCTCATGATTTATGAGGACAAAATGTGTTTGGACTCATTGCCAAATTGATATAATCCTATGGGGTCACACACAATAGAACGAATTTTTAAAAGGGGAAAAGACTGAATTTGGTCTGGCACGGCCGCGCCAGATAAGGAGCACGACCGTGCCAATCGGCACGGCCGTGCCGATTATAAAGCACGACCGTGCTAATAATCGACCAAAGGCAAGTGACTGGCGGCCCTGTTGGCACGACCGTGCCAGTTTTAGGGCACGATCGTGCCAACGCTGTCTGGCCAAGAATCTTGCGGCTTAATTAAAGTGACGGGATTTAGGTTTCTTAGGTCCTTAAGGGTTCAGGACTAGGACCTATATAAACATCGTGCCAACGCTGTCTGGCCAAGATATCATAAATTCATATAGCCCCTTTTGATCTAGAAGTCAAGATAAAGAAAGAGTTCTTGATATTCGTTCGCGTGTGGATATCCATAGAGGGTGATTGCTTAATCATCTTTTTGTTCGTGTTCATTCGTTCGTGTTCATTCGTTCGTGATTCAAAGAAGCGCGAAGAACAAAGATTCAAGATTAGAAAAAATTTAAAGCTCCATCACGCTTAATATTCTAAATTCATGTTGTATTAATTTAATCATCTTGAACGGATCTAGGCTTATTGTGTTTTATTCTGCTACGCATGATTGTGAAAAATCCAACAGTGGTATCAGAGCCCCGTTCATCATGATTATTTTAATAATACATGTTGATGATATAATTGGATTATATGTGCTAGCATGCTATTTGAATTTAGAATTCATGATGTTTATGTGATTTGTATTTGATGTATGTATATGTGATATATGGAGATCATAAAATCGCACTGTTTAATTACGTTATGTGGGATCTAATAAGATTGCAATAATAATTTGATTATTATGTTCCTTGTAAACATCAAAAATTAATTGGATTGATTTGTTGATGATCCTAGTTTCAAGAATAAATTGTTTATTCAAGGTTTTGATAAACATGGTGATTTGATTATCATGAACATCAAACCCTAGATTGAATCAAGGAAAGCAATTTTAGGGTTTTAAAATTGAAATACTATGGTAAATATTTTGGATTGAATTTAATTGTCAGATGACTGGTTTTGGAAACCGTGTTTCCTAAAATTAAATGTCAATTTCAAAATTACTTTGGATTGAATTTGTTTGTCAGATGGCTGGTTTTGGAAACCGTGTTTCCTGAAAATAAATCTCAAGGTCAAAGTTATAAATTGGTGAGACAAAAGAATTTAGAATCGAGTTACTTTATGTAAGGGATTGTGGATGTCTTTTGGCTTAGTTTCGACCTTACATAGTTGTTTCTTCTAGTTTCTAAATTTGGTACGGGATTGTGGATGCCTTTTGGCTTAGTTTCGATCGTACAATCGTGCTCTCAATTAACATGTTAAAGAATTTATCCCCATAAATCAATCACATGAAATCATAATTTAATTAATGGGATTAATTAAATTATTAACCGTTGCTTTATGTGTTTATATTATGTGCTTATAAACATGTTACTATGCTATATGTGTTGAACCTTCTTGTTAAATTTTAAGTCACGTGCCTACCCATGATAGACACTTGGGATTACAAGGGTAGTTTTGTGTGGGTTACGCCAAAGCGTAGGTGCATTGATTCTATCCTTGTATGAACAAGATGAGTGAAAGTGTAATACCCCGAAATTTATGATTTTTCTTATTTTGGGATTTTAGTTAATTTGGTATTTGGGTTAGTAGTAATTAAATTATTTTTTTAGACTTTCATTTGGGCTTCAATTTGTTTGGGCTATTAGGATAAGTAATTTATTGGGCTTGACGTTAAATAATGGTATAATTTATTTAGGTATATATTAGTCCTTTTCTACCCTAAACCTAGATGATCAAAAATAAGGAAAATAAGTTTATATGGCGATAGGAGTGAGTAGAGCGGCTGAGGCTGTGCCAAAAATCGGGAAGAGCCGCGGTGGCGTATGGGTCATTACGAGGTGATTTCCATTTTTAATCCTTGTTTGCTTCGTGTGTCTAGATTCAAAATTTTGCACTTTTGGATACAGAAAAGTAAGTATTATTTTAGAGGTTTAAGAGAGGGACTATTGACGTGTATGCATGTGTGTGAGGCAAGGAGTAGTGAGAGAATTAATGGATTTTTACATGTTTGGGTACAACTAAATTTTGTTTTGGGTCCATGTAAATTATACTATGTGATGGGAGTTTTAATAATAGTTTTCATGGCTTGACAGGAGTAATGAATTGTATAAGAGAGAGAGAGCAAATAGTCTTGGGGTTTTGATTTTGTGGTCTCTTAATAAGTAGAATTTGTTGATTAATGTTGGATTATACTTATTGCAGTTTTTAAGTGTTCAAAGTTGGCCAGCGGCATTTAGTGTACTTGTACATTTTGTGTAATAACCAGCCACTTTGGGCCAAGTATTTTATTTATTTATTTATTTTTTTGGGTTAAACTTTTATTTAATAAGTTGGTCTTAATTAATTTTATTAAGAGAATGAGTTGGATTAAAACGTTGGGCCCAAGTTAGTCAAAACCCGATTAAGATTGGGAGTCTTTTTTATTTTAGGAGAGGAGAACCCTAGTAAGTATATAAACCTTTTAATCCCTAACCCTATTAATTTTTTTCCACCGCAAAAGAGAAAAGAAGGGATCGGGCGAGAGAGGGGCGCCGCAAAGTCTGAGAGCGCAGAGAGAGAGAGAGAGGTCACGCAAGGGAGAAAGAAGAAGAAGAAGAGAATCAATCAAGGTAAACCCTAAGCCCCTTTTTGTTCTTCTTCATGGATTGATGAACCCTAAAGGTAAATAATGAACTAGGGTTATAAGGTTGATAATGGAGGACATAGTTCAATTAAGGCTTTGATTAGTGTTGTGTGTGTATTATGTGCGCGTGTGTGTGTTGGTGTGTGCTGATGGAGTGTGTGTGAGTGCTGTGTGTGCGTGTGTGTGTACAGAAAGAGAGTGTGTGATTTACGTGTATGGGTGTGTGTTTTAGGAAGTGTAAACAGTGTGTGTGTGTGTGATGTGTGCTGTGTGTGTTTTAAAAAGGTGAAAACAGTGTGTGTAATCTGCGATGAATAGTAAACGTGAATAGTAACTAGGAATAGTAACTGGAATAGTAACTGTGAATAGTAACCGTGAATAGTAACTGGAATAGTAACTGTGAATAGTAACCGTGAATAGTAACTGGAATAGTAACTGGAATAGTACTGAGTGAGTATAATGGAACCCTAAAACATAATAATTGGGAATAGAAACAATGAAACCCTATTGGTATTTTGGTAAACTAAAAAGGGTATTTTGGGAATACAAATAAAGGGTAGTACCAACCCTAGATTGAATATCAACCTTAAAAGGGGTTAAAGAAGATAAACCCATAAGGTTAAGAAAGTAAAAGAAAAGTATTTGGGGACGGAAGTAAATAGTATTACTTGTCCTAAGACTGTTTTATGCATGATTGTAGATTCGTGCACGAGGTTTGCTAAGTGCGATAACGCAAAGCCAAGGTAAGGGATTACGTTCCTTAAGTACTTTGATGATTCATCATTTCATGTAGGATCTTCATTATTTCTTTCAAGTGTAGCTACTAATGGTCCGTAGCATTTGAACTCTGATGTTGTTGAACGTCTTTTGATTATCTTACCCTTGATGTATTTTGTTCAATGGGTATCCAAACGAATTGAAATTCGCCTTAAGTATTCTTGTACCTAGAATACTATGAACTATAACTGTATCTAATTGAAATAGGTGCGGTTGGATTAGTCTGATTGAAAATGACTAATTACGAATAAGTCTAGTTTGATAGAAAAGAACTTAGACTTTTAAATTGCTACATGAGGAAGTAGCTTGGTTATCATGATATACCTAAATAAGGGAGCACCCTGAAAAGGTGTAAGTTCTCTTATTCTCCTAACACCCTGAAAAGGTGTAATGTCTCTTATTCTCTTAACACCCTGAAAAGGTGTGACACCCTGAAAAGGTGTTTGAAACTGTGACACCCTGAAAAGGTGTTTGAAACTCTGGAATTGACGGATTGAACTAGGACCATAATTCATTGATTTGATAACTGTGTTTGTTACATGCAGTTAAGATTATTAATATTAGCCTTTCATTGAATAATGTTGTTTGGCTCCGTTCTTTCGGTCATCTCTCCTTAGTACCCGGAGAGATCCCGTATGAACTTACTGAGCATTGTTCGCTCACCCCTTCTTATATTATTTTTCCCAGGTAAAGACTAAGGACCTAGGTGGATTGCGAGGAAGGGCAGTTCGTGGCTATTAAGGAATTTTAGACTTTATTATGTTTTATGTTGAGCTAGTGGGTTGTACTAGCCGTTAGAATTTAAATGTTAGTTACGCTTCCGTACTATTTTGAATTGTGGTTAGATTATACTAGTCATTACATTTGAACGTTGGATTTGAATTATGTTTGACGTTTGAGATTTCTTAGTTTATGAATGATTATTATTATTGGAAAGTTTGGGTCGTTACATTTTGAGTTATTGTTGGAGCGCAATCCAGGTAAGGGATTGTACATCATTTAGGTTATTGCTTTGTTATATTACCTTTCAGTTATTTAGGATTCTGCATAATTCTTGGCGATGTCCGTTCTTTGATACGTTTGGACTGACCCTGCGTCAGTATTTTGCTTTGACTCCCTCGATCACCATCTTTTGATAATCTTTTGCTATTCATTTGTTAAATTTGCATCCTTTGTTGGTCCTTTGTTAGTCCTTTGTTAATTCGTTTTCTAAATTTGTATCCTTTGTTTGTCAGTACGTGAAACCTTTTGTGAGCTTTTGAAATTCGTATTTCGTATAAAAAGAGTTTTGATGAGATAAACTTTTGAAAACATTTTGTATCCTATCAATGAGCACATAAGTTAAACAACTCGTTACGGCGGGGTTTATTTGATTTTGGCCTGAAAAAGCAACTTTGTTCACTGCTCAAGAGGAGTGGTGGGGTGATCCGGATTCACTGTTTAGACCCTGCGGGGTAATTTTGTGTGCTCTTCAGAGTATTTGTCCCTTCGGGGGATTTAGGTTTGAAAAGGTCATTAGACCACTTATGTGATCATGATATCTGTGAGGGGTTTCGTTATTTACGGCTGGTATGGGACGCTCGTAAATAATTAGATCTCTCGAGTTAGCTTTGTTCAGTTATCAGTCCTTTGAAATTCTGAAATCTGTGAGTGGTTTAATTATTTTTAGTTGGTATGGGACGGTTATAGATAGTTAAATCATTTGAGTCTTTTTGCATCAATTTGTTATCGTTTGGAATTCCATAATATCTGTGAGTAATTTAGTTATCTACAAACGGTATGGGACGGTTGTAGGTAATTAAATTACTCGAGTCTATTTTGTTAAATTTGTAAAATCTTTGAGATTTTGTGAAAAGCGTTTGAATTTCCTTTTTGATTTCGTACTCGTTGAAATTCCTTCAGGTCAACTCCTTCTTAGTAACCGGAGGGGTGGTATATGAACTTACTGGGCTTTTGTTCGCTCACCCTTTCATTCTCTTTCTCTTCAGGTAATAATAGAAAAGATTTGTGACAGCTGGAGAAACATTAGCTAAGGTCCGCGGAGTATTTTAGATTTGATTTCAAGGTTCAGTTATTATATATTTTGAGGTTGTAGTAAGTGAGATTGAGAATGTTATGTATGGGTGATCATCAAGATAAGAAAAATATTGTATGTGTAATTTAAGGTTATTTTGTGACTTAGTTTGTGAGAATGGTGATGTGGCCGGACTGTGGGCCCGTAAGGTTTGGGTCCGGGGTTCGGGGCGTTACAGAAAGAGTGGTTCCTATGCGTTTATCATGGTTTGACTTAATTAAGCTATTAAAAGGATTTTTGGCTTAAGGCACAAGATGAGATTAAAACATGCTTGTGACATATGATGTCTAAAGAATCTCATAAAAGATCTAAGAGTCATATGTGATATGATTGATAAAAGTTATCTACCGAATTAATTTAATTTTAAGCAGTATCGCCAAAGCGGACTTAAAATTAAATTAAAGTTGGATCTTAGCCCACTTAAATTGTATGATACATTAGATGTATATGAATGTTATATAATTTAGTGGGAGTATTTTTGAAATACAATTATTAAATCTCTTTAAGAAATTTGTACTAATACATATTAATTTATGTTTGCATAAAATTATAGATAATGGCTCAAAACACTCCCAACCTATCATTGCGATCTATCCTTGAGAAGGAAAAACTTCAAGAGAATGGTGCTAACTTCATGGGTTGGATCCGATGCTTTAGAATTGTTCTAAAGCATGAAGATAAGCTGTACATTCTCGATGAACCCGTTCCTGAAGAGGAAGCTGCTGCCACTGCCCCTAGAGCAGAGAGAGACGCCTACATAAAGCACAAAAGTGATTCTCGTGAGGTTGGTTGTCTCATGCTTGCTGCCATGTGCTCAGAACTTCAGAAGACTCTGGAGCAATTGGAAGCCTATGATTTAGGCGTTGAATTGAAAGATATGTTTCAAGAGAAAGCAAGACAGGAAAGGTTTGATTAGGGGTGTAAACGGTTCGGTTTAGCTCGGTTTGAGCGGTTTTAGAGACCGAACCGCTAGTCATCAGTTTGGGAAAATCTCAAACCGAGCTGAACCGCCAAAAACTCCAAACCGAACTGAACCAAACCACAATGGTTCGGTTCGGTTCAGCTCAAACCGTGGTTTGATATATCGGTTCAGACCGCGGTTCAAACCGCGGCCCAAACCTAGTGCCGAGCAACTGATATGTCTTTCAGTTATTCTGGACACAGCTTGATGAAATAAAAATGATTCTGTTACCACGAATCCAGTGACAGTCTTCTTTAATTTGACATGCCAAGAAAAGTCAAACTCAATGATAGGAAAGGTGAAATTTCAGTCAGTAATTCACCTTGGACAGCATAAAATCACCAAGCCAGCGATTACAGTCCACATAATTAGAATGAATGGACGCAATTAATACCTGGAAAATTATAAATGATTAAAGATACAATCAGAAGAAATGACTCTCAAGTAAACATTAAGAACCCCTGGAACCGCATATACTCACAGGAAACTGAACATATTTTGTTGGAAACTTTGAGGGAAGATCTGTCCAGGTGAATGATTTCTCTTCTCTACATACTTGGTTCGGTTTAGTGGTTCGGTTCCTCGGTTCGGTTTGAACAGTTCGGTTTAGCTCGGCTTGGTTCGGTTTGGTTCGACTTTAGTGGTGAGACCGTGAGCTGAACCGAACCACACGGTTTATTGATTTTCAAGACCGTAGCTGAACCACTGGTGTGTAAAAACCGAACCAAACCATACGGTTTGGTTCGGTTCGGTCTCGAACCGCGGTTCAAACCGAACCACTGACACCCTTAGGTTTGATACCATAGCTGCCCTGATCTCATGTAAGATGAGTGAAGGACAGGCAGTGGGTCCTCATGTTTTGAAGATGAAGGCCCATTTTGAGCATCTGGAGAGACTTGGGCATCCAATCTCTATTGAATTCATTACCTAAAAGCTATAATCAGTTCATCATGAACTTTAATATGCATGGTATGGATAAATCTCTGTCTGAGTTGCATGGGATGCTAAAGACAGCAGAAAATAAAATCATAAAGGAAGCCTCTCCTGTGCTCATGGTTAATAAAGGAAAGAGATTCAAAAACAAAGGTAAAGGTAAGGCAATTGTTGGCAAACCTAAAGCAAGCAAGGCAAAGGTTGTCACCGCTGCTGTAGTGGCTAAAGTAGACACTCAAAAGGATGCAATTTGTTTCCATTGCGGTGAGATCGGTCATTGGAAGAGAAATTGCAAAGCTTATATAAGAAGAAGAAGGGCAGTGAGACTGCTACTACTTCAGGTATCTATGTTATAGATATACTCCTTTCTACTTCTAGTTCCTGGGTATTAGATACCGGATGTGGATCTCACCTTTGTTTAAATGTGCAGGCACTAAAGAATAGGAGACTACTCAAAGATAGCGAAGTAGACCTATGAGTGGCGAATGGAGCAAGAGTTGCTGCATTAGCTGTAGGGACTTATGAAGTCATTTTGCCTAGCGGATTAATACTTGTTTTGAACAATTGTTATTATGTTCCGGATTAGAGTAGAAATATTATTTTAATTTCTTGTTTGGATAATGAAGGTTTTAAGTTTCTTATTGATAATAAGAAGTTTTCTATTTATTTAAATGATATGCTTTATTGTACTGCAGTTCATTTAATGGCCTTTATGTCCTTGATGTTGAGAATAGAAATAATGATGATATCTATAATGTAAATAAGAAATCCAAACCTAATGATGTAAATCATACTTATTTGTGGCACTGCCGTCTTGGTCATATAAATGAGAAGCGTATCTCAAAACTCCATGGGGACGGACTTTTAGGATCAAATGATTTTGAATCATATGAGACTTGTGAGTCATGTTTACTTGGAAAAATGACTAAGACACCTTTTACTAAGAGTAGTGAAAAGGCAAGTGACTTATTGGGTTAATACATACTGATGTATGCGGACCTTTAAGTAGCAGTGCTAGGGGAGGCTTTTAATACTTCATAACGTTCACTGATGACTTTAGTAGATATGGCTATGTGTACTTAATGAAACATAAAAGTGAAGCCTTTGAGATATTTAGAATATTTCAAAATGAAGTACAAAATCAACTTGGCAAAACTATCAAAGCACTTCGATCCGATCGTGGTGGTAAATATTTAAGCCAAGAATTTGACGATCATCTTAAAGATTGTGGAATTGTTTCACAATTAACTCCACCCAGAACACAACAATGGAATGGTATGTCCGAGAGGAGGAATCAGACTTTATTGGATATGGTCCGATCTATGATGAGTCAAGTTGATCTTCCATTATCCTTTTGGGGTTATGCATTAGAAACCGCTGCGTTCACACTAAATAGAGTTCCAACTAAATCGGTTCAAAGTACACCATATGAGATATGGACCGGAAAGAAGGCTCTTCTTTCTTTCATGAAGATTTGGGGTTGTGAAGCCTATGTTCAGAGACTTGTCTCTGACAAACTTTCACACAAATATGATAAATGTGTTTTCGTGGGATATCCTAGGGAAACCAAAGGATATTATTTTTACAACCGCACGGACAACAAAGTATTTGTTGCTCGAGATGGTACCTTTCTAGAGAAAGAGTTTCTCTCCAAAAGAATCAGTGGGAGTAAAATTAATCTCGAAGAGGTTCGAGAACCCAAAATTAACATTGAACCGATGGTGGAATCTGAACAAGTTTCACAAGGAGTTGTGGAACCCGTTCAAGATACACAAATTCATCGCAGATCTAGTAGGTTACAATCCGAACCTGAGAGATATGGATTTCTCATGAAGGATAGTAATGAAGTAGAAATCATTGAGAATTATAAACCTACTTCCTACCAAGAAGCGATATCCTCTCCTGATTAGGATAAATGGCTTGGAGCTATGGAATCCGAGATCCAATCCATGTATGATAATCAAGTTTGAAACTTGATAGATGCACCCGAAGGTGTAAAAACCATAGGATGCAAATAGTTTTCAAAAAGAAAACTGACATGGATGGAAAGGTGCATACTTATAAAGCTAGGCTTGTAGCGAAAGGTTATAGGCAGATTCATGGTATTGACTATGATGAAACCTTTTCACCCGTAGCAATGATCAAGTCTATAAGAATTTTAATTGTCATAGCCGCATATTATGACTATGAGATGGAAAATGGATGTAAAAACAGCGTTCCTTAACGGAAACCTGCTTGAGGATGTGTATATGAAACAACCTAAAGGTTTTACAAATCCAGAAAATTCTAATAAGGTATGCAAGTTGCAGAAATCCATCTATGGATTGAAGTAAGCCTCAAGGAGTTGGAATCTTCGATTTGATGAATCGGTCAAAGAGTTTGGCTTCATCAAGAACGAAGATGAACCTTGTGTATACAAGAAAATTAGTGGGAGCGTAGTGATATTTCTAGTACTATATGTAGATGACATATTAATCATTGGAAATAATATTCCTGCACTGCGGTCTGTAAAGGCTTGGTTAGGAAAATGCTTCTCAATGAAAAATATGGGTGAAGCCGCATACATCCTTGGAATTAAGATCTATTGTGATATATCTAAAAGATTGATTGGTTTAAGTTAAAGTACATACATTGACAAGGTTCTTAAAAGATTCTGTATGGAGAACTCTAAGAGAGGTAACCTGCCAGTATTACATGGCAAAAGTTTGAGCAAGACTCAGTGTCCTAAGACAACTGATGAGCGAGAACGCATGAATGGCATCCCATATGCTTCGGCTATAGGATCCATTATGTACGCCATGATATGTACTAGACCGGATGTCTCTTATGCTTTGAGCATGACGAGCAGATACCGGTCAGATCCCTGTGAGAGTTACTGGATAGCAGTTAAAACGATTCTTAAGTACTTAAGAAGGACTAAAGACTCATTGTTGATTTATGGAGGTTTGGAAGATGATCTTGTTGTAAGGGGTTACACAGATGCAAGCTTCCAAACTGACAAGGATGATTATAGATCGCAATCTGGTTTTGTGTTTATGCTAAACGGTGGTGCTGTAAGTTGAAAGAGTTCCAAGCAGAGTTTAGTAGCTGATTCTACAACGGAAGCTGAGTATTTAGCTGCATCGGATGCTGCTAAATAGGTTGTTTAGATCAAGAAATTCATAACTGAATTAGAAGTGGTTCCTAGCATTGCTAATCCAATAGACCTTTATTGCAGCAATAATGGTGCTATTACTCAAGCAAAGGAACCAAGAGCACATCAAAGATCCAAACACATAGTTAGGCGTTTTCATATCATTCGAGAAATCGTAGAGAGGGAGGACGTGAAGATATGCAGAGTACCAACAGATGATAACATACCTGATCCGCTAACAAAGGGACTTCCTCAAGCTAAACATGATGGTCATTTTAGGTCCATGGGTATTAGATACATTAGTGATTGGGCCTAGTGCAAGTGGGAGATTGTTGGTGTATATGCCCTAGGCATGTTATTTTGCACATTGTTTTACAATGTTTATTATCACTTTTCATTTATATAAAGAGATGTTTTGGATTATTATTTATTATTTCATGTTTTGTTATAATAATCTCCGTCCCTAGTACTTATGAAGTACTAGTATAAGTTTAATTCGATGATCAAGTGATGATCATGTGTATAGGATACAAGTTAAACTTATGGGTATGTGTTGGGGAACATATACTAGACATGACCCAAAGATGAGGTTTATGTCATGGTCAAAATGTCATCATTAAACCTCTAATAGTTATATCATTAGAATCCTCGTACCTGAGATTATTGCGATCTTCCACTTAATGGAAATCATGTTTGACATATTCAAACGTCACTCTTAACCAAGTGCTTATAAAGGATATGATTGGCATGATCGAAGCTATGTAGGGAAGTATAATAAGTCAAGATGAAATTTGTCAGGCTTGGGCCCCTCGATGAATAGTGTTGATGAAATGCATGGCCGTGCTCAAATGAATTGATGTGATCGATGTCATTTGTGTTATCAAACTATTTGGGATCGAGAAAAGTATTGGGCATTGTAAGTTGACCATTGACCATGGCTTACGCTCAATGACATCAAGGACAAAAGGATTGTGAATATGTTCTATGAAGGATTAACGAACTTTGATAAAGTTGTATCATTTGGGTAGTCATGATGGCATGCTAGGGTCCGCTCATGATTTATGAGGACAAAATTTGTTTGGACTCATTGCCAACTTGCTATAATCCTATGGGGTCACACACAATAGAACGAATTGTTTAAAGGGCAAAAGGCTGAATTTTGGTCTGGAACGGTCGCGCCAGATAAGGAGCACGACCGTGCCAATCGGCACGGCCGTGCCGATTATAAAGCACGACCGTGCCAATAATCGACCAAAGGCAAGTGACTGGCGGCCCTGTTGGCACGACCGTGCCAGTTTTAGGGCACGACCGTGCCAGTATTAGGGCACGGCCGTGCCAACGGTGTCTGGCCAGGAATCTTGCGGCTTAATTAAAGTGACGGGATTTAGGTTTCCTAGGTCCCTAACGGTTAAGGACTAGAACCTATATAAACATCTTTTCACCAACCATTAAGCATATGAAACATAGTTGTTTGGAGAAACAATATTCTTGATCAAGATTGAGAATCAAAGATCAAGAAATCATAAATTCATATAGCCCTTTTGATCTAGCAGTCAAGATCAAGAAATAGTTCTTGATATTCGTTCGCGTGTGGATATCCATAGAGGGTGATTGCTTAATCATCTTTTTGTTCGTGTTCATGTGTTCGTGATTCAAAGAAGCGCGAAGAACAAAGATTCAAGATCAGAAAAATTTTAAAGCTCCATCACGGTCAGTATTCTAAATTCACGTTGTATTAATTTAATCATATTGAACAGATCTAGGCTTTTTGGGTTTTATTTCGCTGCGCATGATTGTGCAAAACCCAACAAGAATGGTCTGGACTCAAAATCTATTGGATAGCCACATACATCATGTAAACAAACATCAAAACTCAACCAAATGAAGTGCTATGGAAATGAAATATTGTGTGTGCATAGATATTCATGTTAGTAGGGGTGTAAACAGTTCGGTTTAGCTCGGTTTGAGCGGTTTTAGAGACTGAACCGCTAGTCATCGGTTTGGGAAAATCTCAAACCGAGCTGAACCGCCAAAAACTCCAAACCGAACTGAACCAAACCACAATGGTTCGGTTCGGTTCAACTCAAACCGTGGTTTGATATATCGGTTCAAACCGCGGCCCAAACCACAGCCCAAACCTAGTGCCGAGCAACTGATATGTCTTTCAGTTATTATGGACACAGCTTGGTGAAATAAAAATGATTCTGTTACCACGAATCCAGTGACAGTCTTCTTTAATTTGACATGCCAAGAAAAGTCAAACTCAATGATAGGAAAGGTGAAATTTCAGTCAGTAATTCACCTTGGACAGCATAAAATCACCAAGCCATCGATTACAGTCCACATAATTAGAATGAATGGACGCAATTAATACCTGGAAAATTATAAATGATTAAAGATACAATCAGAAGAAATGACTCTCAAGTAAACATTAAGAACCCCTGGAACCGCATATACTCACTGGAAACTGAACATATTTTGTTGGAAACTTTAAGGGAAGATCTGTCCAGGTGAATGATTTCTCTTCTCTACATACCTGGTTCGGTTTAGTGGTTCGGTTCCTCGGTTCGGTTTGAACAGTTCGGTTTAGCTCGGCTTGGTTCGGTTTGGTTCGACTTCAGTGGTGAGACCGTGAGCTGAACCGAACCACACGGTTTATTGATTTTCAAGACCGTAGCTGAACCACTGGTGTGTAAAAACTAAACCAAACCATACGGTTTGGTTCGGTTCGGTCTCGAACCGCGGTTCAAACCGAACCACTGACACCCCACCCCTACATGTTAGAGACAAACAAATAATGGCAAATCACCTATTTAGTTATGATTTGATGGTGCTTTACATGGCAAAAGAGGAACAAGGACATAGTTGGGGGTTTTGTTTGAAACACATGCTAGTCTTTGGAAAATCTTCCCAAATCAACAACATGAATATTAAACATGTATAACATAGATAATATGTACAATATTCACATAATAAAAAGGTAGAAAAACTCAAATGATCAACACAAATATTCATTGAAACAAGAATATGGCAAGATACAACAAGTATTACATCGTTGGTTCATCAATAGAGGTCTAGCCTAACAAGTAGCTAGACCTCTTAACAAACTACATGAAGAGCTACATTTTACATATATTAAGATTACAAGGAGAAGAGATTACATAGGTTGTGCTTCCTTTGCTTCCAAGGGAAGACTTTTTGGTGGCTTTTCTAGAGATGTTGTGTTTGTGTTTTGAGAGAGTTATTTGTTGTGAGTTTGCTTGCTTGCTTTGTGTGGGTGTTAAGAGTGATGTTATGGTGGTGATATGTTGGTGTAGTGATGGTGTATGTGCTGATATTATGGAGGTGTAAGGTGAGTGTTTGGATGATATAGAGAAAGTGAGAATAGAGTGTGTGTAAGATGGCTTGTGTGTGGTGAATGTGTGTGTTCTTTCTTCTTGTCCCACTTGAAAATGGATGAAGTGAGGAGTATTATGGATGGGGGAGGGTGCAAATTACTCTAGGTTACCCATGCTTAGATCTAGGAGGTCAATTGGAAGCCAACAACCCATGTAGGAATGGCTGGAAAAACCCTTAATTGTCTTGAATGAGTGCAAGTTGTTGAAGATCTTCAAATCTGCCAGCAAACTCAGGGGGAGCCGTACAACTTCCTAGGAGGAGTACTCCTCCTAGGTTGGAGTACGGTGGCAGGTGCAGAATCTGGGAAAATCCAAATCTGCCACGTGTCGCGCTCCGATTGGTTCCTTTCTTATCCACTTGGCCAACCACTTGCAGCCACTTGTCTGACCTTGGATGGATCCTTTACTCCATGGAATGATTTGTTTGATGTATATGATCCACATTTACGCTTCCGGTGTTGGTTCCGCAATAGTCCAAGTTTTTTCCGTGGGCGCGCACTCCGGTGTCCCCGTTGTCCGTGGGCCTAACATGAAAGTTGCTTGGAATAATTTTGTGGTTACGTCCGTCTATATAGAATATGTTTATAAGAAAGGTATAATAAATATATTTTTTTTTGAATGCGGAGAATGGACGATAACGAGCAGTTCTAGGGGTGTGGGCCCCGTTTCGGGTCCCGCAGCTCAAAAATTGAAGTACATGTCTGTTTACTCCTATTTTCGCTCTGGTCATGAATTTGAAGTCCGTTAATCCATTCGATGCACTTATAAGGCTAGCGTAACTCCCGCAAAGCCAAATTGAGGGTTTTAGGTCAATTTTAGGGTTTAGACCGGTCAAAAGGGTTTATCGGAGGGTGCGAGATCGGGGCGTCTACAGTGACACAAAGAACGGTGATGTTGGGTATGCTTAATTTAAACCACTCCTATTAGATTAATTTTATTGATCCCACAACCTAATTTTACTTTTTATGGAATTTATGTTATAGTAAGAAGTGTTGAGCTTCATTTATAGCATAGTCCATTTTAGTAGAATAGGCTTTAGATTGATAGGTCAAAATTTTTTAAGTCTAGAAATTTCAAGGTCAATCACTTGACCGCAGGTCTCTTGACCACAAGTCTTGACCGCAAATGAATGATAAGTCCAAGTACCCAAGTTTAGTTATAACTTAACCATGGTCACACTAGTGTCCAAAACTATGGTTAGTTTATAACGTTGCAAAATTCAAATTTCAAATTTGAATATAACTGTCAGTTGGCCCACCACTACTCTGCAACAAAAGGACAACTCAGACTGAGCTCCAATCAGAATTCAACAGCTCATTGTCCTTCAACTTGGATCCCAAGGATTTCAAACGGCTAGTCTTTCATTCAAGGCTATAAATAGACCTTGAGTTCTTCATTGAACATTGCTGAGATTCTAAGAGAAAAATTGTTGTTGAAATTCTTGATGATTGAAGATCATACTCAAGATTTCAAGAATCCTTTGAATCTTCAAGTGTTCACCTTCAAACCTTCAAAAATCTCCAGCAATATTCAAGTCATCTCAAGCCTTGTAACACACAATATTCATTAGGCTCTATAATCACTTTGATTTTTAAAGAGATCTTGATTCTAACACACACACTCACCCCGATTGATCAATCACATAGATTGCATCATTAGGGATACATTGGTCTAAGTCTATGATTGTTCTTTATAGAAAATAGGTGTTGATTCAATACTTCATCTCTGTAATTTGTACTCAAGTGAATCAATATAAACCTCATTCAAAATCTAAGACTAACCATCTTGGTAAAGGACGTAGATCTTTTAACAGATCAAACATTTCCAAATACTTGTGTAATTTAGTTACTGCTTTTTATATTCTGCAAATTTACTTTAAGTCTTGTTCATATTGTTCTTAATTGTTCATATTAATCTTGTTTGTCGTTTAGTGTTTTGATCTTTCTAGATATTCAAACTTATTGTGTTTGTATGTTCTTCATATTGCCTAAGCTACAAATCTGACTAACATATCATTTTGCCAAACTTTCAAGACATCAACTTTCAATCTCTCAACCTCTACCTTGACCGAACTCTCTTGACCGTATTTACTCGACCGCATATAGGTAGACTGTGTGTGCTGGTTCATAACACTTAGTTTTTGTCGAAAACCAACTCTACCTCATTTCTATCAAAAACTTCCGCTGTGTATATTACACCTGACCGCGTGGTTTTCATTGACCGCAAAATTCAAGTTGTAAGCATAAGGTTGAATTTTGAAAAATTGTTGAAATTTTAAGTAGGCTATTCACCCCCCCCCCCTCTAGCCTCCTTTTCATACCCTTGTTGTGTCTTTGGGACCAATAGGTGACGAAGAAGGAAAGACAGAGAGGTGAGGAGAAGACGAAGAAGGAAAGACAGAGAGGTGGGGGAGAGGGAGTTGCTTGACGATGGGAGACATAGCGGCGGCTATAAGAAATGCGAGGAGCTGGGGAAGATGGTGGAGTGGCTTGGCCGGTTAATCGTGGTCTTGGCGTGGGAGTTAGGTGTCATTTAAGACGGTGGGTTGGGGAGCATTTACAGATTTAGGGAAGAAGAGGTAGGGATAGTTTTTCACGTGAATTTCAATTTTTACCCTTACAATATTAATCATGTGCCATGAACATGACAACTTAACGGTAAAAAAATGGATAGAGTTCGTGTTCATGACCACTAGTGCACAAAATGACCGTTTGAGGTACTATACTTGCAACAAAAATGACATTAGGTACCAAACCTGCACAAAGTGACCAATTGAGGTACTTTTTTTGTATTTTTTCCTTGTATAAATTTTGATGAGTTGCATAAGAATGACACAATAATAAAAAATGTTTTTACACAGAGTGAAAAAATTCTTTAAAGACAACATTGTCAATAAGAACATCAGTTTAGCCAGGAATGGTATCGTTACATATTAATATCTTAAGGTTAGCTACATCTCTAACGCGGAATAGGGCAACATATAGTTGACCATGACAGAATATCATTTTATTTATCAAAAAACCAACATTAATGACGCCATATATTTGTTAATTACGGTAACAACATTTAAATTTGGAAATTGTCATTACCGCAAAATATGAAACATCTTGACGACCTCTTAAACAGTCAGAATATATAATTGGCTATCTAATATAAATGAGTTTTTTTAAATATATTTTTATAGAAAATCAACATAATAAAAAATCCGGATATCTAGTCTATGAATATGCACTAATATTAGAATAAATAATCAATATCATAAACGGTAAAAATTGCCTCCAAAAATCCTAACAAAGTATTCAAACGTTCTGCAACCCTAAAATTAAATACTCCCTCCGTTCCACTTCACTTGAAAATTATTTCCATTTTGGTCCGTCCCACTTCACTTGAGACTCTCCAAAATGGTAATCTTTTTATAATTTTATATTCAATCTACCCCACCCACTCATTCTCTCTCTTCATTTTCCACCACACAATTCATTCAACCAACCTACTATTAACTCCACTCATTCTCTCTCTTCATTTTCTACCATACATTTTCCTTATTTTATTATTTTTCCTTAGTTATTGTGCCCACCTCTTAGGTCTCAAGTGAGGTGGGACGGAGGGAGTAAACCTTAATTATGCAAAAAAAAAAAAAATACGATAAAGTACAAAAACTGATAATGACATATTTGACCTTCAAAATTCGCCTCACTACGACGTTCGATTTGATATGCGGCGCGTTCCGTGGTTCATCTAGAGTCAAAAGTTATGACCGTTTCTGCACACGCGCTTAAATGATTCGAAAAACTTAAACGCCTTATGTCCACATCAATTAGTAATTTTTAGTTATCAAATAAGTTTGATAAATCAATTAAAAATAAATAAAGAAAACTTATATTATAAAGAAAGAACAATTTGGAAAATTGTAATTTTGTAGTGGAATTGTTGGGTTTCACCAACCATACGCCTATAGATAATGACTTTTGTTTGTCTTGTTCCGATGTTCGATTTGATATACAGTGTGTTCCGTGGTTGATTCGGAGTCAAAAGTTACGATTGTTTCCGCGCACGTGTCTAAATGTCAGTTTTGGAAAACAACATTTTAGTGGGGTTTCCTTTTGTAGTACACTTTCTTATTTTTATATTACTATAAATTAGATATAGATATGCTCTTCTTTGTTTGAAAAATTACTACAAAACTTATAAAAGAAGCTATAAGGTTCAAAGACATTTTTACCTTTCATTGTTGCAAAATTTACCACTATCTTGCTTTTATATTACTATAAGGGCAATGCTAGGCTTACAAAAGAAGGTTACAAAATGAAAGATATAAGATGTGGTGGCGATAGTTTATTGG
The DNA here is from genome assembly GCA_026119855.1 of Campanula takesimana. Lineage (NCBI taxonomy): Eukaryota > Viridiplantae > Streptophyta > Magnoliopsida > Asterales > Campanulaceae > Campanula > Campanula takesimana. The sequence goes on from JAOWBW010000487.1 coordinate 206,342, forward strand.
CTACATCGATAGTGACCCGGTACACTCTAATTAAAACACCAATACAATTATGACACCTCATTTTGTAAGCCACATTTTGTAGCCATTTTTGTAACTTTATTATTTCCCTTACTATAAATTGCCACAAAACTTATAAAAGAAGCTATAAGTTTCAAAGTTGTTGCAAAATTTACCACTATCTGGCTTATATATTACTATAGATATAGATGTGTAGTTTTCCACTATATATTGATTAAACATTATTTTTTCACTAAATTAAGAATATAAAAATTATCATATAAAAATAAATTCACTTGCTAATTAAAGATAACGACTTTTGTTCCTCTCGGTCCAACGTTAGATTTAATATGCCGTGTGTTCCGTGGTTCATCCAGAGTCAAAAGCTACGATTGTTTCTACGCACGTGTTTAAATGTCATTTCTGGAAAAAAACATTTTAGTGGGGTTTCATTTTATAGTATTATTTCTTGTTTTTATATTACTATAGATAGATAGATAGATAAGATATAAATATGCTCTTCTTTATTTGAAAAATTACTCCAAAACTTATAAAAGAAGCTATAAGGTTCAAAGACATTTTTACCATTTATTGTTGCAAAATTTACAACTATTTTCCTTTTATATTAGGGTTAATGACAATTTAGACCCTAAAGTGATACCACCCTCCCAATCAAACCTTAATGATTTTTTTTCGCCATATCAGATCTTGATGTGAAAAATACTTGCCAGTTAAGGTCTTTGTGATGAATTCTGTTAAAATTCTTGTTAAATGCACATGTGCCAAGCACGTGATTAACAAATTGACTTATTTGAATTGCTATAAAATTTGTAGGGGTTATAAATGACATGTTCTAAAAATAAGGGGATGGAACAAAAAAATGTTGGAGTAGAGGACCAACCGGGAACTAGGATTCAGAGCAAAAGAGAAAATCACGTCGGAGAGGACTGTCGACGTGGGCGACCGCCCAGGGTGATGGTGGGCGACCGCCCACTTAATCAGAAGGTCCATCGGCAGGAAGTGGTTTTTGGGCGACCGCCCATAGGCAAAGTGGGCGACCGCCCAGGTGTCGGGCCAGTTCCGTGTTTTAGCCGATTTTGTCTTGATTTTCGGGTATCATTGTCCTCCTAGGGTTAGGTGCCCACATACTCATTGTAACTCCATATTTACATATTATAGTGCAAGATCCTGGCTTGGTAGTGCCCCCAGACGTAGTCAAACATATTGACGAACTGGGTAAACAATTTCTTGTGTTCGTTTTGTCTTTTGCTTTGGGTTTCTTATTTCTTGTGCTTGTTTGTGGTGCCGGGTTTTTTCTTGCGATTTGCTTGGGTGTTGGGTGTTGGAGGGTCTATTCCACAACAACTGGTATCAGAGCTTTGGTTGGACGATCAAAGGGGTTTATCAAGCAATCAAGAATGGGCAAGGATAAACAAGCGATTGAGAAATTTGATGGGTCTGACTATGGATATTAGAGGATGCAAATAGAGGATCTCTTGTATAATAAGGATCTCTATAAGCCTCTAACAGGAGTCAAACCGAAAAAGAAAAGCAGGAAGACTGGAATCTCATGGATCGGAAAGCCTTAGGGGTGGTTCGATCTACTTTGTCGAAGTGGATCGCGAAGACTACCAGGAAGGCGAAAACCACCAAGGAGCTATTGGATTATTTTACTGAGAGATTTGAAACTCCATCTGCTGCAAATAAGGTTGATTTGATACGCAAGATGGGTAGTCTCAAGATGCAAGAGGGAGGATCCATAGCTAAACACATCGATGAGTTTATGGATATTATAGACTCATTGACTGCGTTGGAGATTACTTTCGGTGACGAGGTTCATGCGTGTTTATTGCTAGCGCCCTTACCAAGGAGTTGGAGCAGAACGGTGACAGCGTTAAATGCTTCAGCGGGTAAGAACAAATTGAAGTATGATGATGTTAAGGACTTCCTCTTGGGCGAAGAAAATCGCATAAAGAAGTTGGGGACACCGTCTACTTCGGAATCGATCTTGGCTACAACTAGTAGGGGAAGGCCGGGCTCTAGCAATAAAGGGAGAACAGGGTCAAGGGAAAGTGTAATCGGGGGTGGGGATCAGTATGAGGAGAACAAAGAAAGACCAAGAGTTGCAAGAGGATCGGTAGAGTGCTATCATTGTAAGGAGTTAGGACACTACAAGAGGGATTGTCCCATGCGAGGGGATAAATCGGCGAATGTGATAATCGAAGGTGACGATGTACTGATTCTGAGCGTTTGTAGTGCACTAGAATCATGGGTGCTGGATTCGGGGGCATCATTCCACTCATGCGGGCATGCAGGAGCGATGGAAAATTACACTTCCGGTGATTTCGGAAAGGTCTATCTGGCGGATGGCGAGCCTTTGGAAATCAAGGGGAAGGGGGATGTCAGAATAGGAGCATCGGACGGGAACGTCTTACATCTACACGGGGTCAGTCACATTCCGGGTTTGAATAAGAACCTGATTTCAGTTGGGCAGCTGGGTGAAGAAGGTTACACGGTAACTTTTAGCTGCAGGAACTGGGTTATTACCAAGGAGGATTGTGAGATCGCTCGGGGTAATAGGGAAGGAAGATTGTATTTGGCGGGAAACACCAAGAATAGTATCGCGGTGGCGTCATCTAAGGGTGATACGGATTTGTGGCACTGTCGATTGGGTCACATGGGTGAGAAGGGGGTATCCCTGGTAACTTCTCGATTTGGTGTGTCATATTACATGACCTTCATTGATGATTCGACAAGGAAGGTCCGTGATTACTTCTTAGAAGGGAAAGATAAATCTTTCAGGATGTATAAGAAGTGGAAGGCCTTGGTGAAGAATCGGAAGGGACTCAAGGTTAAAAGCTTGATTTCGGACAATGGTGGGGAGTATGAGCTCAAGGAGTTTGAGGAATACGGTGATGCAAGTGAAATTTGCATGGATATTCCAGACTCGGGTGGGAGCGGCACGGTTCATGATGACCAAGGTAAAAGGGTCACTGAAGATGAATCGAATACTCCAGGACCGGATATTCTGCTGCACAGATCTAACGGTGAGTGTAGATCGGATGCAAAGGCTCCAGGTTTCTCAAGCAAGGATAAGTTGAAGCTGGGTATAGCTTCAACGGGGCTTGGAGAATAGGGGAGGAGGAAGGCACTACCATGATCGAGGTGAGCACTAGGAAGACACCAAGGATGAGTTGAAGAACGGATACGGGGCTTATAAACGCGGTTGATCTCTAGGTAGGAGATTGTTGGAGTAGAGGACCAACCGGGAACTAGGATTCGAAGCAAAAGAGAAAATCACGTCGGAGAGGACTGTCGACGTGGGTGACCGCCCAGGGTGATGGTGGGCGACCGCCCACTTAATCAGAAGGTCCATCGGCAGGAAGTGGTTTTTGGGCGACCGCCCATAGGCAAAGTGGGCGACCGCCCAGGTGTCGGGCCAGTTCCGTGTTTTAGCCGATTTTGTCCAGATTTTCGGGTATCATTGTCCTCCTAGGGTTAGGTCTTTATTCTATGTTGCCTATATAAGCAATATTCCACCCCCATACTCATTGTAACTCCATATTTACATATTATAGTGCAAGATCCTGGCTTGGTAGTGCCCCCAGACGTAGTCAAACATATTGTCGAACTGGGTAAACAATTTCTTGTTTTCGTTTTGTCTTTTTGCTTTGGGTTTCTTATTTCTTGTGCTTGTTTGTGGTGCCGGGTTTTTTCTTGCGATTTGCTTGGGTGTTGGAGGGTCTATTCCACAACAAAAAAAATATTAAATATATATCTCACCTTCTTCTTCCTCCCCCCGTCAATCTCTCTATACAACTCGATCTCTCTCTCTCTCTCTAGAACAATAGCATCGCCTCAACCTCCCGTTGTTCCTTCTTCCCCGTTGCTCCACTTCCCTTCTTCCTGTACGTCTCCCCCTCTCTTCATCTCTCTTATTTCTCCACTTCTTAATTGAGCCCAGAAATCGGAAACCCCATCCTTCTCCAATGATTTTTTCTTATTCACGCCGCGAGAGAGTGGAAGGAAAGGGATGATCTGAATCGTCTTCTCGAGCGAAGACAAAATTTCAACCTGGAGCGTCTTCAATTGAATCGATAATCAGAACAAAACATGGCTTCGTGGTCTTCTGCTACGTACTAGAAACCTGAACTTGATTTTGTAGATTTAAAAACTCACCTTTTTGGTGTTGGAAGATCTTCCAATTCAAAATGAATAAATTTTTAGTTTCGTTCTAAAACAACTAAGATTGTTTCTTTGGGTCAAATGACTTCTGACTTTGATAACTCCCCCACCCTATTTTCTGTTGCAGTTTCTGTATATGTTTTTTCCTATCATAATGATAAATGTGCCCCTTTACTTTTCGGCAATCAAGATGAATTGGGGAAAGAACTGGATGTTTTGGAAGACATGAGAACAGTGACTGAAGGTAAATTCATATCTTCAATTGAAGAGTTTTGTGTGTAGGGCGTTGAGTTTTTCTTCTTTGCTGAAGTCGAAGAAAATACGATTACACCATTAATTAAAAAACAATGTACCCCTTTCTTTCCTCTCTCTGTCCAGTGGCGTGAAAAGTAAAAAGTGTACTCCCTCTGTTCCTAAATGAGTGTCCATTTTAATAAATTTTTGTCCCAAAATGAGTGTCTATTTCGATCATAACTTTGTCCCCAAATATATTTTTTTTCAATTTTTTTCACCGGTCTCTTTATACTTGCAAAAACTAAATGTTTTTAAAGAGAATTACAAGATTATATATGAATTATGCCACCAAATTGTACAAAAAAATATGTCACTTAAAATAAAAATTGGACACTCATTTAGGGACAGGGTAGTAACAAAATTGTGACTTAATTAGATGCTAATCAGGGTTAAAGGTTATTTATCCTTCTAATATAATGACTTTTTATTCTAATGTTTTTTTGCTTACATGGCATGACGTGATTGGTAACTGCAAATACATCAGTGACACCTAATTAAATTTTTTCTCTAATTTATTTTGTGTTAATGTTTTATTTAATAGGTTAATAGTTATTTTCATTTTCAACCCTGTTAATTTTGAATTTTCATTAAGCCCCTTAAAAGAAATATCAACTTCAAATTAACCAATTCGTTAGTCACGTGCAACGCACATGATACTTAACTGACTTTTCTAACAAAAACTGTCAAAAAGACCTTAACTGGCGAGTTTTTTACGCGTCAATGTCTGATCTGGCAAAAAAAAAAATCTCAGGATTCGTTTAGAAGGATGATATATGACTTTAGGGTCTAAATTGTCATTAACCCTTTATATTACTAGATTACTACAAAACTTATAAAAGAAGCTATAAGATTCAAATACATTTTTACCCTTCATTGTTGTAAAATTTACCACTATATTGTTTTATATTATTACTAGTATTGTACCCGTGCGTTGCACGGCATAGTGATTTAATTATCGATAAATTTAAATTTTCCAAGTATAATTGAATAATAATAGTATATCAATTATGAGTCAATATAATAAAAAATATAATCTATCTCTCTCGAATAAATGCCGCATATTTTGTAAGTTAGTGGGAAAGAACTTCATTCAATAATTTTAATAAAAATGAAAAACTTATTGTTGATATTAATTAAAATTGTGTAAATCAATTTAAAATTATTGCTTAAAGTTTATTCATACTAACATAAAAAAAAAGGTGATAGTTATTTCCGAAAAATGAATAGAAGGAACAATTATTAATGTAATTTTGGTTCAATTATAAAATTGCAGTATTGATAATCTCAAAAATGATGAATACTCTACAATAGTATGTAGTATTTTTTTATTTTTTCTAACAAACAACACAAAATGTAGTATTTTGAAGCATAGGGAATACCATGTTATAACAGTACTTAACTTATTTCTTTATTTCATTAGAGATTTGACCGTTTATGCGTTAAATTGAAAAAGGAACCGTGATATTTTATCAAGAGACGAACAAATAATCAATTTCAAAAAAAAAATATAAAACTTTGAAATGACAATTTCAAATTTACTTATTTATTTAATAGAACTCACTTACGGGGCCAGTCTTGAGGATAAGCAAAGGAAGCAGCCACTTAGAGCCCCAAAAATTTACGCATTTTTAGAACCCGGATTTCCTAATTTTTCTTATTATATTTAAGACCGGGACAAATTTCACAAACTAATCACTTGTACCAGTGGTTACTGAGGGAATGTGGGGAGCTATCATGAACCCAAGTTCAAGTCTTACTTGGCTTTTCTGGTTTTGCTTTTTCTCTTTCTTTCTTCCTACCTTAATTACTTTCATGGTTTTATCTTTTATTCTTTCTTCCTTCCTTCTTTAATTATTTGAAAAGTTTTGTTTTTTATTCGCTGTCTTTCATCCTTCCTTAATTATTCAACATTTTGTTTGCATTGAAAATTCTTAATTACCCAACCCTTACTTCTACATACTTCTACATAGGTGAATTTTTAACTTTATCCTAGCAATTTGAATTTTAGGCCTTTTTGTTTTAATATCATTGTATTGTATGTCTTTGAATTTTTTTTACAATCATCACTAAATTTTCTACATTTTTTTATCTTGCAATATCTCAATCACAAAAATGTACTTAAGCCAATTAGGGGTCGTTTGGTAGCCTGATAAAAGACAGGATTTGATTAATAACACGAGATAAAATTGTTTGGTATGATTTTAAACTTTTTGGCTAATAAGAAGGGTTGGGCCGATAAGGAGCTTATCCCGTGATTATTTATCCCGCTGAAAAGGGTGGTGTTATTTACCCAGATTGTTGGCGCTAAAAAAATAGCGCGCTCCTTTTTTTCTATCTCATTTATACCTTTACCCTTTACCCTAGTTTATAAACCCCAAAGTCCGATCATAATAACGTCAAAACTCATCATCTTCTCTATGGGTGCGCAATTGACGATCGAAAGCTTAAGAGGTACTTCTTGTTTTGTTTTCTTTTTCATCTTCTTCACTCTCGTTTTGCGAAATCAATTTTGCTCTTTCAGCGAAAAAAGAAAACCAAAAGCGAAATCAAATTTGTTGTTTTTTTCTGCAATTGTGCAAGTTGTTTGCTTGTAATTTCTAATGGAAAGTTGATTCTCAAACACCGAGTATTATTTTACAATTCCATACATGATTCTGGTATTGTTTTTACGTTTCCGTCAATTGAATCATTTTTATTTGCAATGTATAAGCATGATTCATGGTTGACAGTGTTCTTTTTTCTTTCCCTTCTCTGTGATGTCTAATGTTCAATGAAATATGTAATATCAATTACGGTCCAGTGAAGTAAATGAATGAAGCAATCATGGTTTTAGGAAATCATTGCCAAACCAAAAAAAAAAGCTTTTAGGAAATTACTCTTTTATCTTTTTGTTAATGGTTAGCCGTAAACAGTTATCTACAGCTCTGGTCATGATTGTTCTTTTTTCCTTTACATGAAAATAGTTTTTTTTTTTTTTTCTTTTTGCAATTCTGGTATTGAAAATTGTGTATTTTTTTTCTTATTATTACTCTCTCTGTCCCAAAATAAGCATTGTATTTGACTTATCGATTTTTTTAACGATTGTGTATTACTTGGTTGTTCATTGATTGTACAATTATTAATTGTTCTACTTCCTTCGTCCCAAAATGAATGCCCAAATATTATTTTTTTAATTTTTTCTTTTATTCGCTTATCCTATAACACTATTTTGCAATGTATGTTGATCAATTATTAATATCTAATAGTTTATGAATTATATAGAAATGGACTCACTGAATCATGAGGAAGAGATAGTTGTCTTTCTTCCCATGCCTGCTATTTTGGTTTCTGTGCATGCTTACTACAACATGATGACAGCTGCTGCATCTTATGCAAATGAAAATGGGTATTTGAGAGTTGATGAAAATCGTCTATATACAATGTTTGATAAGATTTCAAAGCAAGTACAAGAACTTGATAGGTTGGTTAACTAGTCGGACACTTTATGCATCAATAACTTGCGAATGGATAGACACACATTCATTGTTCTTTGTAATATGGTTATGGAGAAAGGGGTTTCTGATTCTAAATATGTAACCATAGAGGAGAAAGTAGCTACTTTTCTATTTATTCTTGCACACCACAAGAAAAATCGAATCCTAGCGTATGACATGATGAGATCAGGACAAACTGTTAGCAAATACTTTAATGAGGTGCTCAATGTTGTTGTGATGCTTGGCCCTCAATTGTTTGTTCGAGCTGAACCTGAACCTCCAAACTCCATTGATTCAAGGTGGAACCATTTTGAGGTAGTATACAAATCAATTTTGATTTAATCTAGCTTGTCACTTTGGTAAATATATAAAATGAAATTCTTAATTTATTTGTAGGGTTGCTTGGGTGCAATAGTATGATATGTGTGTATGTGTTTGAGATTTTGTAGTTTCAACAAAGTTAGTTATGATTTTTGTATTTAGTAAATTTTCTCGATAAAAATTGTTGAGTTGTATAATTCATATACGTAATTCGTTTTGAGACAGAAGGAGTATGATTTTTGTAGTTAATAATTTTTTTCATTGAAGTTTCTTGGTGATGGCTTGTGCAAATACACCCAGGCACTTGTGCAATAGTATGATTGTTAAATTGGAAGTTGGGTCTGTGAAAGTGTATGCCTTGGTGATCTATGATTAGCTTAATACGAGTAACTGAAATTTCACAAATGAACAGGCTTTTTTACCAGAAAAATGTATGCTTTAGAAGGAGTCAGAGATTATATGATTTCAATGAAATGTCAAGCAGGTGACACAGGTAATTTCTGCACTTTGATCAACTGAAATTTCATCGAATGGAGCCGGAAGGAAAGATGGTTATGGAGTCTAGTTCCTTGCATTTTGATCAAGTTTTGTATTTAATTTAGTAAGATTTTTAACATTTTAATTAATCGCAATGCAGATAAAATCTGTGCTTGAATATGACAAAAACTTCAAGATTCAGTCTGATGCGGCCAAAACAAAATATCATTTTCACAGAAATCCCATCGCTGATCTAGTGCTACTTGCCCTTAATGGTTGATGATCAATGACATTTTTTTTTGTGTTTTATCAGGATGAATTAATTATTGTAAATTATTGATTATATAAACATATGCCAGCAATTTAACACTTCCGTGGTTAATGTATTATAGGGGTATTCTTGGAAATATATAATAACAATGAAAGATATTCTTTAGATGCTAGATAAGATTTTGGATAAAGATAAAAATAAACCAATTTAATCCTAGTACTACCAAACACCTTATACATGGTTATTAATGCAATGGGAAAATAATGAGGAGGTTATTAGTACTTGAATTAATAATACAAGTTAATCCCGACAGGCTACCAAACGAGCCCTTAATGTTTAGGGTATTAGGGTTCAATGTGTATATCGTGTTGGGCCATAAAAATGAGGGCCCCGTGAAATAGGTTGCTTCGGACCCCATATTTCACAGGACCGGCCATGTCACCTACATACTCATATTAACAGTATTACTATTTCTCACAACACTTCTATTTCTTACTTCACTTTTCATATCATTTTTTGACTTTTACATTAAATCATTTTGCACATTACAATCAATGTTTCCAATAAGTAAGTTAATCTAAAAGTAAAATTAATTAATGAAGTTAAATACTCCCTCCATCCCAGTTTAAGGTTCTTACTTTCCTTTTTGGTCTGTCCCAGTTTAAAGTTCTTAGTTGCTTTATTCCATAAATGGAAAAGAATGAATAGTGCTTTGGAGAATCTTGCCCTCAAAAAGTTCATTTAATTACAAAATAACCATTACTTACCTAACTCACTTGCTTCATGAATAGTGTTTTTGGACATTTATATCCTTCACTCTCTACTTTTAGTTGACTCATTTCCTTTGTTTTTGCCTTAGTTTCTTAATAAGCGTGCATAGTCAAACTAAGAACTTTAAACTGGGACGGAGGGATTATAAAAATCCATTAATTAAATTATCGTAAAAGTTATTTGTTTAAAAAATGTGAATGATAATTTGTTCTAAAATAAATGACTTTTTGAAATTTTTAAATTTAAAAATTATCACTAAATGATATTTTATTTTAATTTTCAGGTTATATTTTATTTTTAGAAAAAATATTGAAAGCGAAAAGCAAGATTGTTTGTAATTTATTTCTATTAAAATTAATATTTTCAAATGTCGCTTAAATTCAAAATGATCATTCATTTTTGAAACAAAGCAAGTAATTCAGCGCTCTCTCTTCTTTATCGCTTCAACTCGCTCTCTTTTTTATTTAAAAAATAAAACATATTTTTCTGTCTTTTTTCTATCTTCTTCTTCTTCCACCCATGCCTCCGACAACCACGGAATCTCCTCCACTGATAACTCATATTGGGTTGAAATCAGTTTCAAAAAGCCATAAACTTTAATGTAGTGTTAGGGTCCGCTCCCGAGTTTTTAATGGAGAGAAAGAAAATGGAGGGGATGGAAGGGGAGGGGAAGGAAGGGGAGGAGAGGGAATGCAATTTCTTATGGGGTGCTCCTTAGTTTATGAAAGAAAGGGAAGGAAAAAACTTTGAATTACTATTGTACCCTTAATAAAAGAAATAGAATGTTACTCCCTCCGTCTCAAAATAGATGTCGTTTTGGAGTGTTTCACACATATTAAGAAATGCCATTAATGCATGTGAAGAAGTCCCAAATGCCCCTAAAGTAATTTAACTACCTAGGTAATTAAATGGTTAGGTAAGAGATAGTTCACTATCATTATTGAGGGTATAATTGGTATAGAGCAATAAAAAAGCTTGAAAATAGTGAAACGACAAGTATTTTGAGACAAAATTTAACTCCCAAAACGACATCTATTTTGAGACGGAGGGAGTATATTTAAGGGGTAATATAGGTTCATCATAAAAGTTTGTTTATAAGACTTTCCTTACAATTCCTCTCACTTTTGGGAGGATTGTGTAGGAGGGCAAATCTTATTAATTTTCCTTTCCTTTCCTTCCGTTTCCTTCTTAAAAAAATATTGGGAGCAACCTTAGGAAGGAAAATATATCACATTTCCTCTCCTTTCCTTTCCTTTCTCTCATTTCAAAACTCGGGAGCGCACCCTTAAGGTTTTAACATGGAATGAAGTATTAACTCAAGACTTCATAATTTCATTTTACTTCAAAAGATAAAGATATAAAAATTGGATTCGCCCTGAAACATAATTAATTCCATTTCAAAAAGAAAAACTAACAGAATAAATTTTAATTTTAATAGCATTATATTTCAGTGTGTACATTTATAAAAACAAATTCTAAAGTATGAACTTCAAACTGAGATGTATACAACATTGAAACTGATGGTAGTGGTGCCCTAGGCACGTTTGATAAACGTTGTAATTGTTATCATTTATTTCATATCAATAAAGAGATGTTTTGATTATTATTGTTGTTCATGTTTACTTATAATAATCTCCGTCCCTAGTACTTGTTAAGCACTAGTATAAAGGCTAAATGATCATGGGATGATCATGTTAGATTTATGGGTACTTGTTTGGAACAAGGTACTGGACATGACCCGCTGTATGAGATTTATGTCATGGTCTATGTCGAACATATATCTCATATTAGTTATGTCATTAGAATCCTTAGACATGAAGTTATTATAGTCTTCCACTTGATGAACATTATGTTTGACATATTCAAACGCTACCTTTAACTGGGTAGTTATAAATTGTATGATTGGCATAATCGGATTCAAGTAGGGAAGAGTAATAAGCTAAATGGATTTGTCCCTCTTCGGAGAGATGTCAAGCTTGGGCCTCTCGTAGGAATGATGTTGATGAAATGTTCGGCCGGACTCAAGTGAATTGATTGGATCAATGTCATTTGGATTATCAACATATTCGGAATCGAGAAAGTATTGAACAAAGACAAGTTGACTTGTTGACCATGACTTGTGTTCAATGACATCGTGGACAAAGGAATTATGACATGTTCTAAAAGGAATGCGAAATTGTATCTAGTTATATTATTTGGGTAGGTATGACGGTTTGCTAGAACCTAATCATATCTTATGGTTTCATGTTTGAACCCATTGCCAACTTAATATAATCATAGAGGGTCACACACAAGAGAACGAATTTTTAAAAGGACTATATTGGAATTTTGGAAATTCTGGACATTCTGGGGAAGTGGGCGACCGCATGATATGGACTGGGCGGCCGCACACTTAGCTCAATTTTGTACCAGTTTGTTTCAGAAAGATGTGCAACCGCACAGTGGATTCTGGGCGGCCGCACAAGGCTGTCGGGTGGCAGATTCCTAATTTGATTAGGAAACGAATTTTAGACGGATTTTGACACAAGTTTTCTATTTAGAATAGGTCCTACTTGTGTATAAAAGGCCAAATTCGGCCAGCACTCTAAACAATCAATTTTGTGAGTCTCAAAGAGTTTGAGAGAGGTTTTATTTTGTTCCAAGATATCTCTTGATTGAAGAACAAAATAATACACAATTAAAATTCCATATAATCATATTAAATTGTGAAAGCGTGTTTCATAATTTTGGTCTAGCAACCAAGATCAAGAAGCTCCTTGATATTCGTTCGTGGTGTGGATACCGCTAGAGGGTGAAGCTCATCATCTTCAAAGTTCGTGTTCTTACTTTCTTCGTGATCAAGCTTCAAATCTCCACCAAGATCAAAGCTAGAATTCAAAGTCATCAAGGGTTAGTTTTTCCTATATTCATGATGTGATATTTGATTTAATCATATGAACGGATCTATGGGCTTTGGGTTTCAAAATTTTAAATGCTAAATTCCGCTGCGCATGTGTCTACGAAACACAACAGTGGTATCGGAGCCCCGTTCATGTTGATTATTTCAATACCTAGATCATGTTATGTGTATATAAATTGTTTATGTGCCTTACATGATACGAATATTGGAATATATGTTGTTTATGTGTTTTTGTGATTTTATGTGGTTTATTGTTTTGCAACTTTAATCGCACGATTCAATCGCAATAAATAAATTATGGTGGATTCAGAATTGTTGATTATTAATTTTTGATTGGATCAAAGTTTTAATAATTGGGGAAAAACAATTTTGAGACAAAATTTTCGAACTTTGAAAATTCTGCACAATCTGATCACAGTGGGCGACCGCACAAAACGCCTTGGGCGGCCGCACAGTTTTGGGCGACCGCACAAGGGTTTTGGGCGGCCGCACAAGGGGATCAGAATGTCTGATTCTGGTCAAAAACAGATTCTGGGATTTTTCGAAAAATTCAACAAAACCAGTAACAGAACCAGTCCAGACCTGCTGATCTGGAATGGGTTTTGGGTAGTTGGTTTGTGTGTGGATTTTGGGGTTTGATTTTCCTATTTGTTTTAGTCTTGTGATTCCTAGATTGGTTCAAGGTTTGGATGGCTAATATGCGTTCATCGAGATTGTGTTTCCCAAACTTGATCGCAATCAAAGTTTCAAAGATAAAACGAAGTTAGAATTATGAAGAGTTCATAATTGCTAAAATTGAGAAACAAAGTTCTTGATTCAATGATTGGAGATCCATGTGGAATTGTGGATGCAATTGGCCTACGTTCAACGAGACCATCTATTGCTTAGTTTCGGCCACATGGACTACTTTCTTGGTATCTTGAATTAGTGCGGGATTGTGATTGCCTAATGGCTTAGTTCGACCGCACTTCTTGTTGTCTTGATTTGGAGATAATGACCAAAGTTGAAATAGTCTCATCCTCATAATTATAGAGAAACTAATGACACATAAATATCATGCTTAAATTAATGGAGATTAATTTAGTGGCTAAACTTGATGTGTAACATGTTTATATTATGTGCTCATAAATGTGTTATATGCTATATGTGATGAACCTTCAAAGAAAGTTTTAAGTCCTTAATTGCCATGCCATGATTAAAACACTTGTTTATACATGGGTGATTTTGATGTGGGTTCGCCTCCGCGAAGTGCATTAACTTTATTCATGTATGAGCAAGATGAGGTTCATTAGTTTAATGTGGGCTTGCCTCCGCAATGTGCATTAAATTGAATGGTTCCTATGCGTTTAAAATGGTTGGACTTAATTAGGCGTCAAAACGGTTTTGGGCCTAGGCAAAAGATGAGATTAAACATGCTTTGACAATTGGATTTCTTAAAGAATCTCATAAAAGGATCTAAGAATCATATGGGATATGATTGACATGATTGTCTACCTAATTAATTTAGTTTTGAGCGGTCCGCCTCCGTGGACTCAAAAGTTAAATTGAAGTTGGATCTTAGCCCAATTAAATTATATTATAGATTGGATATATATGAAGGTTATATAATTTAGTGGGAGTATTTTTTGTTTGAAAAATACATTATTTATCTCTTTAATGAAAAACCGGTACTTATTAAATTTTGGAAATTTTTTATATTTGTAGATAATGACTACTAACACTCAATCAATTTCGTTGCGATCGATCCTTGAGAAGGATAAGCTCCAAACTTTATGGATTGTATCCGTAGCCTAAGAATTGTTTTTAGGCAAGAAGATAAGTTGTACATTCTCGATGGGCCTCTTCCTGCTGAACCAGAACCTACTGCCCCTAGGGCAGAAAGAGACAATTACAAGAAACATCGTAATGATTCTAGAGATGTAAGCTGTCTCATGCTTGCTACTATGTGCTCAAAACTCCAACAAAGTTTGGAACATTTGGAAGCCTATGAGATAGGCGTGGAGTTAAGAGCCATGTTTCAAGAACAAGCTAGGCAAGAGAGGTACAAGACCATTGTTGCATTCACTACTTGCAAAATGAATGAAGGGCAACAAGTGAGTCCTCACATGCTGAAAATGAAAGGTTATGTAGAGCACCTTGAGAAACTTGGCTATCCAATCCCATTGGAGCTAGCCACGGATCTCATTCTTAATTCATTGCCCAAAAGTTATAATCAGTTTGTGATGAATTATAACATGCATGAAATGGATAAGAATCTCTCCGAGTTGCATGGGATGCTTAAAACTGCGGAGATGAAAATTGCGGAGAAAGGTTCTCCCGTGCTCTTAGTTCATGATGGGAAGAAGGCTAGTGCCAAAGGAAAGGGTAAGAAAGTTGTCAAACCCAAAATAATCAAGGCAAGTGTTGCCAAGGCTTCTGAGGCAAAACCTGATTCACAAAAGGATGCAATCTGTTTCCATTGTCAAGAAATTGGTCATTGGAAACGTAATTGCAAGGATTTCTTGGAAGAGCAAAAGAAGAAGAAGAGCAGCAAGGCTGCGTCGACTTCAGGTATCTATATGATAGATATTCTTCTTTCTACCACTGATTCTTGGGTATTGGATACCGGATGTGGTTCTCACATTTGTTTAAATGTGCAGGGTCTAAAGAATAGGAGACTGCTTAAAGATGGTGAAGTAGACCTACGTGTGGGGAATGGAGCAAGAGTTGCTGCATTAGCCGTATGGACTTATGAAGTCACTTTACCTTCCGGATTAATTCTTGTTTTTAACAATTGTTATTATGTTCCGGATTTAAGTAGAAATATTATTTCAATTTCTTGTTTGGATAATGAAGGTTTTAAGTTTCTTATTGAGAATAAGAAATTTTCTATCTATTTAAATGATGTGGTTTATGGTATTGCTAATTCATTTAATGGCCTTTATATCTTGGATGTCAAGAATGAAAATAATTACAATGTCTATCATGTAAATAAGAAATCTAAACCTAATGATCTAAATCATACTTATTCGTGGCATTGCCGTCTTGGTCATATTAATGAGAAGCGTATCTCAAAACTCCATGGGGACGGACTTTTGGGTTCATGTGACCTTGAGTCATATGATACTTGTGAGTCGTGTCTTCTTGGAAAAATGACTAAGACACCTTTTACCAAGTTGGGTGAAAGGGCAAGCGACTTATTGGGGTTGATACATTCCGATGTATGCGGACCATTAAGTAGCAATGCTAGGGGAGGATTTCAATACTTCATAACCTTCACTGATGATTATAATAGATTTGGGTATGTTTACCTAATGAAACATAAAAGTGAAGCATTTGAGATATTTAGAATATTTCAAAATGAAGTAGAAAAACAACTTGGCAAAAGTATTAAGGCACTTCGATCAGATCGAGGTGGAGAATACCTGAGTCAAGAATTTGATGATCATCTAAAGAATTGTGGAATAGTTTCACAATTGACTCCACCCGGAACACCACAATGGAATGGTGTGTCCGAGAGGAGAAATCGGACTTTGTTAGACATGGTTCGATCAATGATGAGTCAAGTTGATCTTCCAATATCCTTTTGGGGTTCGCTCTAGAAACCGCTGCTTTCACACTAAATCGTGTTCCAACTAAATCGGTTCAAAAGACTCCATATGAGATGTGGAGCGGAAAGAAAACTTGTTTATCTTTCATGAAGATTTGGGGTTGTGAAGCTTTTGTCAAAAGACTTGTCTCAGACAAACTTGCACACAAATCTGATAAATGTATTTTCGTGGGATATCCTAAGGAAACTAGAGGATATTACTTTTACAACCGAGAGGACAACAAAGTGTTTGTTGCCCGAACTGGTGTCTTTCTAGAGAAAGAGTTTCTCTCCAAAGAAATTAGTGGGAGTAAAATAAATCTTGAAGAAATTCGAGACCCAGAAAATAACATTGAACCAATAGTGGAACAAGAACAAGAACCACAAGGAGTTGTGGAACCTGTTCAAAATACACAAGCGACTCGCAGATCTAGTAGGTTACGATCCGAGCCCAAGAGATATGGATTTCTCGTAACGGATAGTAATGAGGTAGAAATCATTGAGAATGATGAACCGTCAACCTACCAAGAGGCGATGTCTTCTCCTGATTCGGACAAGTGGCTTGGAGCCATGGAATCCGAATTGCAATCCATGCAAGACAATCAAGTTTGGAATTTGATTGATACGCCCGAAGGTGTAAAAACCATAGGATGCAAATGGGTCTTCAAGAAGAAGACTGGCATGGATGGGAAGGTGCATACTTACAAAGCTAGACTTGTAGCGAAAGGTTATAGGTAAGTTCATGGTATTGACTATGATGAAACCTTTTCACCCGTAGCAATGATCAAGTCTATAAGAATTCTGCTTGCTATTGCCGCATATCATGACTATGAAATATGGCAAATGGATGTCAAAACCGCTTTCCTAAATGGAAAACTTCAAGAGGATGTGTATATGACACAACCAGAAGGTTTTGAACAGAATTCTAAAGTATGCAAATTGCAGAGATCCATCTATGGATTGAAGCAAGCTTCTAGGAGTTGGAATCTCCATTTTGATGAATCGGTCAAAGAGTTTGGTTTCATCAAGAACGAAGATGAGCCTTGTGTATACAAGAAGATTAGTGGGATCATAGTGATTTTCCTTTTTTTATACGTGGATGACATATTACTCATTGGAAACGACATTCCTACACTTCAGTCTGTGAAGACTTGGTTAGGAAAGTATTTTGCAATGAAAGATATGAGTGAAGCCGCATATATACTTGGCATTAAGATCTATAGAGATAGATCAAGGAGGCTACTTGGTTTGAGCCAAAGTACATACATTGACAAGGTCATTAGAAGAATCCGTATGGAAAATTCTAAGAGAGGCACCTTGCCCGTGTTACATGGAGTTTCTCTAAGCAAGACTCAATGTCCTAAGACAAACGATGAGCGTGAGAAAATGAATGATGTTCCATATGCTTCGGCAATTGGGTCCATCATGTATGCCATGATTTGTACTAGGCCGGATGTATCTTATGCTTTGAGCATGACAAGTAGATACCAATCCGACCCTGCAAAAATCACTGGATAGCTGTAAAAGCGATTCTTAAGTACTTGAGAAGAACTAAAGACTCGTTTTTGGTCTATGGAGGAATGGAAGATGATCTCGTTGTAAATGCTTACACGGATGCAAGCTTCCAAACCGACAAAGATGATAGCCGATCGCAATCGGGTTTTGTGTTTATGTTAAATGGTGGAGCTGTAAGCTGGAAGAGTTCCAAGCAAAGTACAACCGCTGATTCTACAACAGAAGCTGAGTATATTGCTGCATCGGATGCTGCAAAGGAAGCTGTTTGGATTAAGAAGTTCATCACTGAACTTGAAGTGGTTCCTAGTATTGCTAATCCAATAGACCTTTATTGCGATAATAATGGTGCTATTGCTCAAGCAAAGGAACCAAGAGCACACCAGAAATCCAAACACATACTTAGGCGTTTTCATATCATTCGAGAGATCGTTGATAGGGGAGACGTAAATATATGCAGAGTACCTACTGATGACAATGTTGCGGACCCACTAACAAAGGGACTTCCACAAGCTAAACATGATAGTCATGTTAGGTCCATGGGTATTAGATACATGGGAGATTGGGCCTAGGGTAAGTGGGAGATTGTTGGTAGTGGTGCCCTAGGCACGTTTGATAAACGTTGTAATTGTTATCATTTATTTCATATCAATAAAGAGATGTTTTGATTATTATTGTTGTTCATGTTTACTTATAATAATCTCCATCCCTAGTACTTGTTAAGCACTAGTATAAAGGCTAAATGATCATGGGATGATCATGTTAGATTTATGGGTACTTGTTTGGAACAAGGTACTGGACATGACCCGCTGTATGAGATTTATGTCATGGTCTATGTCGAACATATATCTCATATTAGTTATGTCATTCGAATCCTTAGACATGAAGTTATTATAGTCTTCCACTTGATGAACATTGTGTTTGACATATTCAAACGCTACCTTTAACCGGGTAGTTATAAAGGGTATGATTAGCATAATCGGATTCAAGTAGGGAAGAGTAATAAGCTAAATGGATTTGTCCCTCTTCGGAGAGATGTCAAGCTTGGGCCTCTCGTAGGAATGATGTTGATGAAATATTCGGCCGGACTCAAGTGAATTGATTGGATCAATGTCATTCGGATTATCAACATATTCGGAATCGAGAAAGTATTGAACAAAGACAAGTTAACTTGTTGACCATGACTTGTGTTCAATGACATCGTGGACAAAGGGATTACGACATGTTCTAAAAGGAATGCGAACTTGTATCTAGTTATATTATTTGGGTAGGTATGACGGTTTTCTAGAACCTAATCATATCTTATGGTTTCATGTTTGAACCCATTGCCAACCTAATATAATCCTAGAGGGTCACACACAAGAGAACGAATCTTTAAAAGGACTATATTGGAATTTTGGAAATTCTGGACATTCTGGGGAAGTGGGTGACCGCACGATGTGGACTGGGCGGCCGCACACTTAGCTCAATTTTGTACCAGTTTGTTTCAGAAAGATGTGCGACCGCACAGTGGATTCTGGGCGGCCGCACAAGGCTGTCGGGTGGCAGATTCCTAATTTGATTAGGAAACGAATTTTGGACGGATTTTGACACAAGTTTCCTATTTGGAATAGGTCCTGCTTGTGTATAAAAGGCCAAATTCGGCTAGCACTCTAAACAATCAATTTTGTGAGTCTCAAAGAGTTTGAGAGAGGTTTTATTTTGTTCCAAGATATCTCTTGATTGAAGAACAAAATAATACACAATTAAAATTCCATATAGTCATATTAAATTGTGAAAGTGTGTTTCATAATTTTGGTCTAGCAACCAAGATCAAGAAGCTCCTTGATATTCGTTCGTGGTGTGGATACCACTAGAGGGTGAAGCTCATCATCTTCAAAGTTCGTGTTCTTACTTTCTTCGTGATCAAGCTTCAAATCTCCACCAAGATCAAAGCTAGAATTCAAAGTCATCAAGGGTTAGTTTTTCCAATATTCATGATGTGATATTTGATTTAATCATATGAACGGATCTATGGACTTTGGGTTTCAAAATTTTAAATGCTAAATTCCGCTGCGCATGTGTCTACGAAACCCAACAGAAACAGATTTTACTTTTTAATTTTAGTAATGTCAAGATATCTTTTCTGTAACAGAGTAATGTAATTGTATTTCCTTACGTCAATAGTGCCACTTAGTCCCTCAATAGCATAAATATATATATATATATATATATATATATATATATATATATATATATATATAATTTTAGTAATGTCAAGATATCTTTTCTGTAACAGAGTAATGTAATTGTATTTCCTTACGTCAATAGTGCCACTTAGTCCCTCAATAGCATAAATATATATATATATATATATATATATATATATATATATATATATATATATATATATATTTGATCAAACTTATGTGAACTTTATCTTACATACATTATATGTTAAAACTATTAATCTTTATAAAAAATTAAAATGGTTAACAAACCAGTAACAAAAACTTATCAATAATTATTTTTTTATTTTTATAAAGATAAATTAGTTACCGCAAAATTTAGTCAAAGTTTAAATAAGTTTAACCAAAAGTATTCCTTATTATGGGACGGAAGTAAAAAAAGCCCATAAAATTTGCCGTAATCTTATAAACAAAGTTTAAAAGTCCGCAGCATAAGCGGGGCAGGTTTTTAGGAGGTCGAATGTGGGGTCTGGTTGGTAACTTTTTAGTGCTGGAAGGAGAGGCTATGGGGTTACTTGAAGCTTTATCATGCGCTAAGATTTTGGGGAGATCAAAAGGTGGTGGTAGAAACGGATAGCTCGATGGTCTTGAACGCCATTACTGTGAGGATCCCCCCCCTCGGGGAAAAACGAGTTCGTTCGAGGAAGAAAAGCCAAACAGGTGTAACTTAACAAACTTAACGGAGTCGCCACGTTTGTTAACTTTTAACCCAACAAATGTAAATGGTTAGAGATTTATGAGTTCAGAGGTCAGGTTACGGCTTGGGAAGAGTTTTACGTCACCCAAGCCGCCTCGGACAAAGCCGAGTCACCCTTGTGCTTGTTAACGAAAAGTGCATGTGTGTGTGTGTGTGTGTGTGTATTTAACAAAAAAAACTGTGAAGTTAACTGGTTATCGATTTTAACAGAACAAAAGGGTTCATTTGCACAGATCTTGACAGAACAAGACCGAAAAGAAAAATTTTCCCTCTGACCCAACTTAGCCGTACGGCTATACAAGGTCTTCCCGGGGATTTTACAGTTTATCCAGAAAATGTCCAGTTTCAGGCGGAAACAGAGCATTCTGCTGAAACTGGACTGAACTGTTTATTTTCAGTTTGCATTTTAACAAACAAGCTTTGATTGACATCATTCCTATGCTTATTAATCACTAAATGGACCCCAAATACATGGACTTGGGTATGATTGAGGCAATCATTGGAGAAAAATTAGAAAACGTGATGAAAGTGGCCTTTGAGCTAAGATGGCCATTTTGACGAGTAAAGATGCAAACTTTATCATCAAAATGGGATATTTATCAAGATTAAACCTTTAGGGACAACAAAATGACATAAAGATTAAATCTTTATGACCCAAATGTAGGATTTTTAGGCTAAATCAAGGTTGGGATGATAAATATTTGAACTTTATCCCCCTACATGATCATCATGGCCAAATATGAACAATATTGACATAAAGATGCATGTTTTCACCATAAAAATGGATCATCAAGCTATTTAAAGACAAGAAATTAATAAATCATGATCTTCTTTAGGTTTTAACCCTTTATCACATATATGGATGGGAAGGCACCTTGAATCATCTCATGATTTGGTTCCAGGATACATATAACAAGAATATAAGGTTCTTGAAAGGACAAGGCTTGTAATATAAAGGTGCTTGACAAGGGCAAGTCTTGAAATGCTAAGAAATAAATAACATGAACAAGAACAAGAGAGTTTAAGATGGAGAGAAGATGGGGAGAAGGAGGCTTCACCTATGGTGGTTATAGCCTATCTTCCTCTCTTTTCACTCAAGTATTTGGTTCACTCAGACTGTATTTCTACAGAGTTTCACCTACAAAACTATGTTTCTCCCCCCTTGAATGATCAGCAAGGGTCTCAATTTATAGGGACTGAAGGTGCCTAAACCACCCGTACGGCTAGGCCCTTCTCGCGTCCAAACCATCCGTACGGCTCTGCCTGGCGAGCTTCTGGATTTTTCCAAATTTAATTCAAGAGTAGTCCTGAAATTTTCAGTTTATCCTAGTGAGGTCCCAGCCTATCAGTTTATCCTTGAATGGTGCTAAGAGTTCCTTTAAGGTTGGTCAATTTCAGATTGAGGGTACTTACAGAGCCCCTCGGCAACGTCGCTTTGGAAAAGCGGGGTTGTCGATAAAATAAGCATCCCAATCTGATGGGAGGACGGCTTAACAGATTTGGTTTCATGGCTGGACCTAAAGCTATAGGATTCCTACGTATCCCGTTTGCGGGGAATCAAGCCTAACATAGTTCAGAAAAGGAGAGAAGTTTTAAGGCTATCCAAACCTAAGGGCTAGGCGGATATCAGTCATCCTTTCCTAGGGGGACGAGCATGACTCTTGGCGAGTTCAGAGGTGGGACATGGTCAACTTGGCTCTATGGAGAGGGTTGACTTATAAGGAAGCGTGACTTTTGGAGAGTCAGAGGCGGGACATGGTCAACTTGGATTTATGGAGAGGGTTGACTTACAGAAGGTGTTGGGTATGCTTATCTTTTAACCCTCTCACTTATGTTAGAATTTGATTGATACCATCACCTATGAGTATTTTATGGACTTTGGGACCTTATGTAAGAAGTTTATAACTTCAATTTAGCCAAGTCCATTTTATAGTATAGGCTTAGATTATAGGACTTGAAGCTATGAAGGATCGAAGATTTTCTAAGCAGGATTCATTTCACTGCGCAGGATGTTCTCTGCGCAGGTCGCCACTGCTCATAGATCTCTTGCGCAGCTTTTGACCCTGCTCAGTTTTCAAGGTCTTATTCCCCAACTCAGAAGTTGAGATCTTCCTTTGGTATGACCAAGCATGGTGCGCATGCTCCCCATGCGCAGCATCCATGCGCACCGGCAACCTTGGTCAAATTTCTTATCTCCTAATCTCATATTCTAGAAGCTTGGAAAGCGTCAAGACAAGCTACACTTTTTGGATTGAGCCAAAGTGCTGAGGTGTTCACAAACGACAAAATAAGCACACTCAGCAACACCATTAGTGGAGACACGCTTCAACGGTCATATTTCAAAAGAAGACAGCTGTCAACCTTCTAAAAGAAGCTTTTTGAATTTAGTCTTCATGCTCAGTCTCCAACGGCTCAAAGGCACCTGCGCACCAATCATATTGTGCCAGGTCATCAACCTTGATCAGAGCTCCAACGGCTATAAAAGGACATCTGCGCACCAATCATATAGTGCCAGCTCATCGTCCTTGCTCAGAGCATCAACGACTAGTTTTAAGCTCTCAGCTATAAATAGCCTGCTCATTTTCATTTCCAAGCTGCTTGAGTACTCGTTAAGCCAGAGCTAGAGTTTCATGCTTCATTGAGAAACCTTGAAGATCTAAAGACTGCTGCTCAATATTTCCAGATTCATTAGAACAGCCTTCAAGATCTTCAAACCTTCAAACTCCTGCCCAGATCCTAAGCCTTATATCACCAGAATTCTTGGTGCTCTTCATCTCTTGTATTCATAGAGCCCAGAATTTCTGTCACACATACACCTCTTGAAGCTTTGATCATTCCGATCTAACTTCTAAAGATACACCGGTTTAGTCTAGGATTTGCTCTTCAACGAATAGATTTAGATTTGAGTTTAGATTCATTGTAATCTTGTAATAGTTACTCATATCAATATAAATCTCATAGTTAGAAATCCAAGACTAACCATCTTGGTAGAGGACGTAGATCTTTCCTTGATCGAACCTCTCCAAATATCTTGTCCATCATTCTTACTGCTTACTTCATGCTTAACTATTTATGTATTACTGCTTTGTTTGATCTTTCAGATTGCTACACTTTACTGCTGTAATTGTTATTGCTCATTTGCCCTAGCACAATTTTATCCAACTCTTTAGCCAAAATTTAGCGCGTGGGTTTTTCATTTCTGGCAGCTTTCCCTGCGCAGTAGCTGTTTATCTCTGCGCAGTATACCCTGCGCAGAGCTGCTTTAAATCTTCCGCTGTGCATTTCACACTCTCTCTGCGCGCTATACTTAGCTTATTTGAGAACTGTGCGCATAAGCCATTGCTTTGCAAAACGGTTTGAAAAGAATTTTTAAAACGCTATTCACCCCCCCCCCCCTCTAGCATGTTTCATACCCTTGTTTCTCCTTTGGGACCAACAAGTGGTATCAGAGCAAACACCTTCATAAAACTTGTATCTGTTTTTCAAGCTTAATAGCTTGGGTGCCGATTCAATATGGCTTCAAAATCTTGGGCAATGGCTAACTATTCACATTTTCCTGCGCCTGCTTAAACCTCATCAAATTCAGAAAGTTCTCCAAACCTGGTGGATCCTCATGCAAACCTCCTGTTCTCTCTCAATAGTGACTCAAAGAAAGATGATGACTTGGTCTGCCACAACTGCAGAATGCCAGGATATTTCGCTTCAAAATGCCCTACTCCAAAATTTGAGTACATGAGGAAAAGCAACCCTGCGCACAAAGCACCTAAGCATACTGAATGGTTGCTGAAGAAAACAACACAGAGAAGGAGCTGAAGACTTGGATAGAGACTGACACTGAAGACAGCGATGCTGATTATGAGGATGGACTGCTCTGCTTAGTGGCAAATGCTGATAATAATTCAGAAGCTATTTCTGAAATGGAACCTGAGCATGCGCCAAGGACAATCAAGAAAGGTCCCACCTCCACTCAACTAGTGGAAATGGGACACCTTCACCAAGCAGACAGAATGGCAAGTACCTATTTTCCAGAGCAAACCTGGCAAAGCTGCGTCATCACCAACTCCACAGCCGCGCAAGGAATCTCTTAAAGTGCCTGCTGAACTTAAATGATAATGATAACTCCGCTGTAGAAGCGCAAGTCAATGTTCCAACAAGCAGAAAAGGTCTCCTGCTTCACTGCGCACTCTGAATATTTGGTATCGACAGTGGATTCTAGACACGACTGGAGATGTCAACGCTCTTGAAGATGTGCGTGAAGGAAGAGGTCCCTCAATAACATATGGTGACAATAACAAAGGGCACATAATTGGATATGGACTAATCAGAATAGATAGTCTCAAGCACAACCTGCTCTCTATATCACAATTCTGCGATAAAAGCCTAGAATGCCAATTCACTTTAACGCATTGCTATATCAAGGATGGCACATCTGGACTAACTTTGCTCACAGGGACTCGTAAGACCAATGTTTCCATTATTGATCTTACTGCTATAAATTCTATCACTAATCTCTGTTTTGTAGCAAAGAAAGTGAAAGCAGCCTAAGCAGTCTTTCTCCAGCAAAATTGCATCCTCAACTTCATAATGCTTACAACTGCTTCACATGGATCTATTTGGACCGGTCACCACCGCGAGCATTGAAGGAAACAAATATACATTAAATGTGGTGGATGACTATCGTGAGCGCTAGATACACATGGGTCGAAATGATGATATCCAAAGACAACAACTATGATATCTCGACTGCTCTCTTTTGAAAGCTCCAAACTTAAAAAGAAGACATCGTAAGCGTTAGATCAGACAATGGAACTAAGTTCAAAGAATAACGATGTTGCTCAATATTGTTATGACCATGGAATTGATCACAATATCTCTGCTGCTGGAGTTCCTCAACAATATGGCGTTGTGGAAAGAATCGTACGTTGATTGAGGCTGGGAAGACAATGATAGCAGAAGCAAAGCTTCCAAAGTATTTCTGGGGAGAAGCTGTCAACGCTGCATGCTTTACTCATAATAGATCCCTCATCAACAAAGCCTACAATAAAACTCCATATGAGTTATGGAGAGGAAGAGCGCCCAACATTGCTTTCTTCAATATTTTTGGCTGCAAATGCTATATCCTCTACAACGGAAAAGAGCACAGAGGTAAATTCGATGCCAAAGAAGATGAAGGTATTTTTGTTGGGTATGCCAAACATTCTAAAACTTTTCGTGTTTTTAATAGAAACTCTAGTAATTATAGAATCTGTACATGTTACTTTTGATGAACATTCTCTTTTTGAGCCACATTTGGCTCCAAATGATTCTGATGTTTCTGCTGATCTTAATGAGACAGGTGCGCAGCAACAATCAATTACTGCGCAGAATGACAATCAAGCAGATCAAATTCAGAATCAAGCAAGTACATCTCATGCGCATACACCCGATGCTGCGCCAGAAGTAATTACTCCTGATGAGCAAACACCTCCTCCTGCGCATGATGTTTCCCCGCTTCAGCAAATTTCATTTGATGATCTTGATGCTGGAGCAAATGAAGTACCCATTGAAGATCTTCGTATTCCTACCACTCAATCTAACTTACCTCCCGAGGTTCTTGAAGTTAGAGATCATCCAACTACAAACATCATTGGTGATATCAATGTAGGGGTTCGCACAAGGAGAGCATCAAACTTTAATGAATATCCTTAATTTATCTCTCAAATCGAACCAAAGAAGATTGATGAAGCGCTCCAAGATTCAAGCTGGGTTGTTGCTATGCAAGAAGAGCTCAACCAATTTGAGCACTACAAGAAGTTTGGACTTTAGTACCCAGACCTCATGATCAAGGCGTTATTGGTACAAAATGGGTATTCAGAAACAAGATGGATGAGAACGGAAGCATCACCAGGAACAAAGCAAGGTTGGTTGCGCAAGGCTATAGGCAAGAAGAAGGAATCGACTACGATGAAACGTTTGCGCCTGTGGCAAGACTTGAAGCTATAAGAATTTTCTTAGGTTATGCCTCTCACAAGAAATTCAAGCTTTATCAAATGGATGTGAAGAGCGCATTTCTCAATGGAGAACTCCAAGAGACGGTCTACGTAGCTCAACCTCCTGGATTTGAAGATAGCAGATTTCCAAATCACGTCTTCAAACTTTAGAAAGCTTTGTATGGACTTAAGCAAGCTCCAAGAGCATGGTACGATACTCTATCAAAATTCCTGCTAGAGAAAGGCTTCAAGCGCGGTAAAATCAATATAACTCTTTTTATTGCTAAGTATAATGATCATTCTTTACTTTTTTTTGTTCAAATTTATGTCGATGATATTATATTTGGTTCTACTAATGAGTTACTTTGTAAGAGCTTTGAAAAGCTCATGAAAAGCAAGTTTGAAATGAGCATGATGGGAGAACTTACCTTCTTCCTCGGACTTCAAATAAAACAATTAAATGATGGCATCTTCATAAATCAAGCCAAGTACACAAGGGACTTAATCAAGAAATTTGGACTTGAGAATGCTAAAGCATACGACACTCCAATGGCCACGGGCAATAAGCTTGACAAAGACTTAAAAGGTAAGAAAGTTGATCAAACTTTATATCGAGGTATGATTGGCTCTCTCCTTTATCTTACTGCAAGTAGGCCGGATATTATGTTTAGTGTTTGTGTCTGTGCGCGCTATCAAACGGACCCTAGAGAAGCGCACTTAACTGCTGTTAAGCGCATTATTCGTTATCTTTCTGGAACTGTTAACCTTGGACTTTGGTACACCAAAGATTCAAATTTCGATTTGCTAGGTTATTCAGATGCAGACTACGCAGCATGCACAATTGACAGGAAGAGCACAAGTGGAACTTGTCATTTCCTTGGAAATCGACTTGTTGCGTGGGCAAGCTAGAAGCAAGCTGCTGTGTCCATCTCTACTACAGAAGCTGAATACATTGCTGCTGGAAGCTGCTGCTGCCAAATCCTATGGATGAAGCAACAATTGGTGGACTATGAAATTCATAAAAGAAATTGCCCAATTTTCTGCGATAATATGTCCACCATAGCAGTATCCAACAATCTTGTCATGCATTCAAAGACAAAGCACATCGACATCAAATATCATTTTCTCAAAGACCATATGGAAAAAGGAAATATACACTTAGAGCACGTGGGCACAGATAATCAAATTGTTGATATCCTTACAAAGGCTCTTGACGCAAAGCGATATATCTTCTTGAGAGGAGAAATGGGTATGCTTGAACTCAGCTAACTTGTCCATATAGTTTATTACTAATATTCTTGTGTTTGCTTGATAAGTTTTCAAAGGATAAGTTTCATGCATCTGCGCAGCCCCTGCGCAGTAAGTTTATGCGCATGGAACAATTCAGTTGTAAGATTTGAAGAATCTTTGCGCCATTTTAAGCGCTGCGCTCAATGTCATGCGCACTTAGCATGGACCGCAGGTAAGTGTTCTATTCATTAGATTTTGCACATAGGTCCTTGACTGAAAAGTCAACGGTAATTCACAAGGGTACTTATGTAATTAAATTTTTCCCTCGCCTTAATTTTTTTTTTAATTTTCTTGGGAAATTTACGTTTATACCCCTACGAATATCCCAGATGTCATCAATGCAAAAGGCCATTGATTGACAGCGCACGTCCTTTCTTGCCAAATCATTTATGTGGGAAATTAACCGATTGTGACTGGCCCTTAGACTCTGACACACGCGCGCATAGGCTTGCACACGCGCGATCCCTAAGGTGACACGTGGCATTGCTATCTTGCGCCACTACACTTTTCCTCCAAATTCTTCCGTGCTATCGTGCGCCTGAACTTCTTTGTCTTCCTTCCCTACTTAAACTAATTCTCTCTCTCTCTCTCTCTCTCTCTACCCTTCTCTCTACTTCTCTCTACTTTAGAACTCTCGCTCTCTCTCTAACCTCTTCACTCAAACCTTCATTTTCATCTCATAAACTCTTCATCTTCAACCTCGACCCTTCTTCTTCTTCTTCTCTCAACCACTTCAATGGCGCCGAAGAAAAGCAAAACTCAAGAACCAGAAATCGTCCTCTCCGATTTCCCCTCTCATTCTGAACCTGAGAACTCTAAGAATGAAGAAGAATTAGAAGAACAAATAGAGTAACCCACCGTCGATGACATGGTATGTTTCTTCATTACTCATTACTTTCGCCATTGTTGTTCTTGAAGGTTTTATCACTCCCTTTTTCGATTTCTCCATCATTTCTCAATATTTTTTGAAATCGATTGTTGCTATGCGTTCGTATTCCTCTGATCTACAGTTATATGTTGTTTATTCTACGATCAATTAGCATTTGAGTTGCTTTCTATGGATTTTTAGGTCCAAAAACCTTCTTGCCAGTCGGAATGTTTTTCTGACTTTCTGGGTTTATTATTTGTTTGTTGACTTTATAATTTACATGGTTTTGATCGTCTGGTCAACGCAGTTATTCTGATATACTTTTTGTCAAATTTGGTCAACTTTCGATTTTCTGATATTCTTAGTATTCATGAATATTCCATGTGTTCTTCATGCCCCATTAATTATATACATATTTTTGGAATTCATGAAATTTCTCCAAGTATTTTCTTCATGCGCATATTTTTATTACTGCGCATATCTTTATGTTCTCTAACTTCCTGCGCATACTTTCATGTTCCTTGTGTATCCATATATGATTATTTGCGTATCATTGCTTATTTTTGTATGGATTTGTGTGCTTAGGTATGATTGTGCTATTTGCGCATGCGCACTGCTCCATGCGCAACAGGTTGTCTAATTCTAGCTACTGTCTTACACAGGGTCCCCTATACTTCATCCCTGGAAGGGAAGTGAATGAAGCAGATCTTTCTCAAGACGCAACTGGACGACGCCTGCTGTTAGTACCCGACCTGAAAATGAGTTTATTAGGACTTTCCCAAAAATACAAGGACTTTATAGGAATTAGAAACCTTGCAAAGACTTGTCCCGGATTCCCGAAATATCTCATTTATGACAAAATCTATCAAATTAGGTAGTAAATGGTTTCCTTAAAACCATGCAGAAACCCTAGCTTAAGAATCAAGTCAGCCTGCAACCTTGGCCACGCGGCCAACCTTGCTCCGCGTTGATCTTGGCCACGCGGCCACTATTGTCACCGGCTTCAACCATGGCCAGGCGGCCAACCTTGCTCCGGATGATCCTGACCATCAGATCCTCCCATCAGTTTACTATATAAACCATTCCATTCCATTGGTTTTAGGGGGTCCGATTTTGAGAGCTCTAAAGTACGAATTTTGGAGTTCTTAAACACTATTTTGCTCTCTAATTAGCATTCAAACACTCAAGAAGATCCAAGGTTTATTTCTTGCCAACATAGGTAAGTTTTCTAACTTTTTCTTCGTGTTCTTGCATTATTTTTAATGTAGATCTTTTATATTCATGTTCGTACATGTTTATTCATAGTTTCTTCAAATTCTTTGCATGCTCATTCATATGTCCATAATATGTTCTTCGCATGTTCTTCGTGTTCATAGATTAAAACCTTATTTATGCTATATTTAGGGTTGCGATCTTCATAATTACATGTTATTTCATAGCCGATGATGATCGAGGGTTCATCAACCCGAGGATGATCTAGGAACTACTTCTAAACCCTAATCTTTAGGTAATTCCCCCCTCGTTATGCATGATCCTGATTCTTCTGCCTATTCTAATTCTCTACGAACTACGCTGACCTGAGCTTCTCACATTGAGAGGAACGTAGGCAATCTTCGGATCCGGTCTAAATCACTAACACACTACTAACACATTCATCATGATAGAAAGACCGATCAATTCGGGCAATAGGAGTGATAACATCCAATATTCTTCTCTTGTTGTAATTTGACCCCCGAACCCACTAAAAATGCTTTTTTCAATGTTTTGGCTATAATTAAAACGGCGTGGCGACTCTCATAATTTTAATGTCGTTAAGAATATTCCCTTTGTAAATAAAAATAATCACAAGATACTTCCCATGCGTCGCTTCATCGGAAAGGGGTATTCACAGTGGCGACTCTGCTGGGGACTGCTTTGAAACTTTTTCAAACTTAGTGGGTCTAACTTTCGTTCACATCATGATGTCTGCCATGTCCTCCCATGCACCTTACATTTTGCCAGGTTCTCACATGCACCACACACTTCGCCATGTTTACACATGCACACACTTGCCATGTTTACACATACTTGCCATGTTTACACATGCACACACTTGCCATGTTTACACGTGCACCCACCACACACATCGCCATGTTTACACACTTACCATGTTTACACATGCACACACTTGCCATGTTTACACATGCACACACTTGCCATGATTACACATGCACCTCGCATACTTGCCATGTTTACACGTGCACCCGTGCACCCCGCAATGTTAATACTTGTACTCTGTTGATACTTGTACTTTGTATGTGCCTTGTACCCTTGTACCCCTGTTGTCTTCGCTTTAGTATTAGGGTCAAACAAAACTCTTCTATGCTCCCTTGTACGTGGCTCTCTCTCCCTCTCTCATGCATTGCATTGCATCATCCTAACATCAAAAACTTCTCTCTTTTCTCCTTAAAAAGAATTAGTTTCTTTCCACACACTACCACTAGTCCGTGTCAGCACTGCATAGGTCCCCATTACCCGGAGTATTCGATGTGCAGGAATTTGTGTGCTACTGTCGCACTCTTTTCGAGTCACTCGTCTATTCCACTCACCGTATACGGTGGGAACCTTTTACCTAACCCGTGTCAACCCACACTAGTATAGGTAACACACCTAGGTTTTGACCGGTTGGTTTGGCTAGCTTTTTCTTAATAGTCAATTAACGTGCTGTCTATGTCGAGTCATCCCCAAGTCAATGATGAATCGAGATCTTTGAGAGAAAGTGCACAAAAAATTGATTTCCCTACAAGGGACGTGCCATGGTGAGATGAGTGTTTGTTGTTAAGATCTCCGCTCATCATTAACTTGCGTAGGATGTAACATAGACGTCACGTTAAATGCCTTTAAGGAAGGGTTAGTCGTAGGATCCGATGGTTGGTGGAAGCCGCTTGCCCTATAGGACCCTCGCCCAAATTGTCCGTTTGGGGGTGTGCAATACAGGTGAAAAACGAGGGGTCTATAGACGTAATGATGGCCTCCACTGATCGTAGTCTTCTAACTAGTTGCGAAAAAGGGGTACCCCTTCCAACCAATTAGGATGTAAATAATGTATGTTTTTGTAAATTAAAATATACTTTGCATAAGCCTTCCCCCTATCCTAAAGCTTCATTACCCTTCAACCTTTCAGCAAAGCAAGTTTGGATCCGCTCGGGTGGTCGACTACAACGCGAAGCTTCTACTCCGTCCACGTTTTCAGTCTCATCATCAGCAATGTCAACTCCCGCTTCAGCTTCAGCCTCTGCTCCTCCTGCTAGTGCGGCCGAGCTCAACATCGAGACCACTCTCAATGGTATTCCCCCAAGCCTCCAGAACTTCCTCGCCGGTCTCGAAGCCAAGATCAAGAATCTCGAGGAAAGCAACAAGATGTTGGAAGACCAGAACCAACAGTTGAAGGGCCACATTCAACAAAAGGGAACTAAGCTTGTACCCGATGGTGAGAATTTCATTTATGTCGAGGATGAAGAGGTCAATACCAACTGTCCCCCCAACACCAATGCTACTGCCTTCCCATTCCCAAGCTACCGCAATGTTCCACCTCCTTCTCTCTACACCCAACAAGGTTTCACTACCATGAGCAAGAACAAGGCTGTCTATGAACCTTCCCCTAAACTGCTTGGTGGCTACCTCTCTGCTAGCAAACTACCCGCACCCTCATTGCCTCTGAGTATTGGGATGGCCGCTGCTACTGCTTCCACTACTCCTCCCATCATTCTGTCAGAAACTATCCCCGACATCTCCAATCACCCTGTGGTTATGGCCATGTAAGAGCAAATGCGAAAGTTGATCGAGACCGTGGACAAGCAAAGTGCACCGACTACCAAGACAATCAACCCTAGCCAAGTGGGGGCTCTCCCCAAGGATTTCAAGATGCCTAGGTGGCAATGTTTCATGGTGAATCGTGTCCTAAGACTCATTTGGATAGTTATGTGTTGGCCATGAGGGCTCGTGACTGCACCAACGAACAAATGGCTCGCGTATTTCATAGCAATTTGGATGGTATAGCTCTGCGTTGGTTCTTGGGGCTAGAACCAAGCGAGAGGCAAACGTGGGATCAAATCAGTGCCATTTTATGTGAGAAGTATCAAGCTAACTTGGATTGGCATGTGAATCGAACCGACCTTGAGAACACTATGCAAAAGCCCGGCGAGGCTATTTATGATTTTTACAAGAGGTGGAATCATCGGTTGTGCGTGGTCCAATACCCACCAAAAGCGAAGGAACAGAAACAGATTTTCTACAAGTGCTTGCTACCGGAGATGAAAGCATCTATAGGTAATGGTTACTTCCCTGACTTGCGGGAAATGGTTGACGCCGGAGTAAGGTACGAAGCAGGGTTCACTGGGATTGTGCCGCCAAAGGAAAGTCCAAAGACCAACAACAACAACTCCTTCCGCTACAAGGCTCCTACTGCGCCTGCGCCTCCTAGGGGTGGAAAGGAGGCCGTCGGCCAAGTGAATATGGTCCAAAAAGAGGTCCTGCTAGATGTCCAAGCCGTAACAAGGAACGGGGCTCCGCCGCGAAGAGAGAGGGAACACTTCGATGATTTTGGAATGCCTATGGGGAAAGTCTTTGACCTGTTAGTCAAGAGAGGTCTTATCAAGCCTTTGGAGAATTACCAGCCCGCCTACCCAAGAACTGATTTGGACGCCTCCAAGTTCTGCAAGTATCACAAGCACATCGGGCACACAACGGATGGTTGTATTCAATTGAAGCACGTAGTACAAGGGTTGATCAATGACAAGAAGATTGAGAAGCCGAAGGGTCCTAATGTGGTGAATAACCCTCTTCCTAACAATGGGGGTGGGGTGAATATGGTGCAAACATGCGAGATTAGTATCCTAGAGCTCATGGATGCCTTTGACAAGATAGGGCTCACGATGGCGGATATCTTCATGGCATTGGTGACGTTAGAAATGCTCGAACCATTAGAAGGACACCTTCCCCGCCTTGGTTGCGATTTGTCGAAGTTTTGCCACTACCACAAGTGCACCGGTCACACTACCGAAGAATGTTTTGAACTCAAGAAAGCCGTGCAAGAGCTCATCCACAAGGGAGTAGTCGAAGACCCTAGAGATTATGTAGCTAGCAATGTACTCATGGTATAACTTAGTGAGATCTGATCCGACCGAGCCTGTTGTGGCGGACTGTGATGAGATGGGTTGTATTCCAATTACTAATAATAAAGAATCTTCTTGCTACTTCCTGTCTTTAGAAGAACTAGTGAGTGAAGTCGAATCTCTAGAGGAAGAGAGTCCCAAGCCCTCTCAACCTCTTTCTTGGGCCGAAATCTTCGAGGAGGCCGAAAAGACCGAAGTTTCGCCCCCTTGTCATGACTCGCCATTGTCTTTGGAGGAGCTACGTGCAGAAGTTTGTCTCCTTACAAGATCCGGTCAAGTGTACCAATCCGACCCGAAGGGCGCAAAGAAAGTCTTTGGGAAGGAACCCGAGCAAGCCGACCTAGACAAAGAAGACCCTATCCTCACTCAACTCAAACAAACCAAGCCCATATTTCACTATGGTCCCTACTCACCTCCTCCCTAGCCCATCCCCTCATGCTCGAGCAAAACCTCGCCACCACCATGGTACCATCCACTATTACCCCGGAGGACGTCACCCACATGATTGGTAATATCCACTATGGAAACATCATCACTTTCTCGGAGCTAGACAAGCCAGTGTTCGGAGTTGATCATAATGAGCCTTTATACATCACTGTCGAAGTAAATGGCAAGAAGATTCCCCGTGTATTCATTGACAATGGTTGGCGTTCATGGTGTTGATGGTGTTGATTTACGCCCATCCAAGCAAACCATCAAAGCTTATGACTCTACATGCCGCGCCGTGATAGGCGAAGTCACCTTGCCCATTACCATCGGAACAAAGATCCTGCCAACCGATTTCCACGTTATAGACATCCCCGCAACCTTCTCACTCTTCCTCGGCCGGCCATGGTTACATCAGTCGGGCGCTGTCCCATCTTCCCTACAACAGTGTGTGAAGTTTCAATCTAGTAATGAAGTGACCATCATCTACAGTGATCTCGTAACTGCACAAGGGACGGACACCAAGGGCGTTCCTGTCTTACAGATTCAGCATGGGGAAGAGAGCCGACTCTTCAATGGCTTCAAAATAGTCGCTCAAGCACAGATCTGCACCATCGACCTCACCAAAACAACGGACAAAGTGGCACCTGTTGTCAAGATACTGCATAACATGGGTTTTATACCGGGGCTGGGGCTAGGTAAGAACTTGCAAGGC
Source organism: Campanula takesimana (assembly GCA_026119855.1). Taxonomy (NCBI): domain Eukaryota; kingdom Viridiplantae; phylum Streptophyta; class Magnoliopsida; order Asterales; family Campanulaceae; genus Campanula; species Campanula takesimana. The sequence goes on from JAOWBW010000487.1 coordinate 241,456, forward strand.
CCCACAGAATTGGTTGAAGAGGTTAATCATCGAGGGTTGTTCGGTCTAGGATAGACCCTTACTCCTGAAGACAAGATGGAGCAACAAAGGATAGAATTGCTTAAAAAGATGAAGCTTCCCTACAAAAAGCCTGAAATGCGGCCATTCCGCCTGTCCCTGAATAGCTACTTTGTCAGGGAAGGCGAGGAGTTTTCGTGTTTTGAGTTCGCCGAGCCATGGATTGACCACACCGGGGAATTGCAGAAAGGGTTCGAAATTTTCAGAGATGTGGAATTCGATCGGGCCAACATGAAGCTGACTTACATGGAATATGACAAAGCCACGGGCAGAGTTAGAACCATCAGGCATGAGTACTCCACCAAGGTGGCAGATGACTTGGCAGATCAACTTGAAGCCGCAACCCTTGACAAGCCAGCAATAGAAGCCGCAGAAACTCCAAGTTTGACTGAGACGTGGGACGGCCAATATCTGCTTCAACATCTGGGTAATCTGGGGCTGCACGAAGACATGGTTGCCATCATTGGAGACGATTCTGAAGATGAGGTGGACCCAAGGACATTGGTGGTGCCCATGGAGGACAAGCTCAAAAATTGGTGCATCATTGGGGGACCTATAGCTACTCCGGAATTTATGGTGGGAACACTGGGGCTTACTCCTTCTCCTGTCGCCACTCCTGCAACATCTCCTGTCACTCACCCAAAATCCCCGTCCCCAGAGTCTAGTGTTTTACATTTTGAATTTGAGTCTTCCTCTAAGTCTGACGACCTTACGTCTGAAGACTATGATCTTGTTGCAAACGCTATTTTCCCTTTTGCCATGAATGAAACCCTCGACCTTTCCGATTATCCCTCCATAGTCACTCTTTTAACTGATAAATTGGCTAATAATCAAACTAATGATATACACTTAGTTAATAATGATTCATTAGAAGAGGCAGACACAGACACATTAAATGATGAATACATTAAAGAAATCTCAGAACAGGTTATTAATCAAAAAGAATCTCGAGCCCAAGCTGCCGATGAGGTGTTAACATGCGTGAATTCGGGAACCGAAGCCGAGCCTAAGGAAACGCAGATTGGGAGTTTCTTCAGCGGAGCCGAAAGAGAAGCACTGATTGAGCTACTCAAAGAATATGTGGATGTGTTTGCATGGTCTTATAAGGACATGCCGGGGCTCGACAACTCGATCGTAGAGCACAGGATCCCGACAGCACCAGACGCTAAGCCAGTCAAGCAGAAGCTGTGCCGCATTAAGCCGGAATGGTCTTTGCAAGTGAAGGAAGAGATTGAGAAGCTACTCCGTGTGGGTTTCATCAGGGTGATCGAGTATCCAACTTGGTTATCAAATCTGGTGACTGTCAAGAAATCCAACGGTAAAGTCAGAGTATGTGTGGATTTTCGGGATCTCAACAAAGCTACGCCAAAGGATGACTTCCCCTTGCCAAATATCGACATGTTGGTGGATGCGACCGCCCACTATGAGGTCAAGTCGTTTGTGGATGGGTTTGCCGGCTATAACCAAATCAAGATGGCCGAGGAGGACCAAGAAAAAACAGCTTTCACCACCCCATGGGGGACTTTTTGCTATACTGTCATGCCATTTGGGCTGAGGAACGCTGGGGCTACCTACCAACGGGCAGTTACGACTTTATTCCACGATATGATCCACAAGGAGATTGAGGTGTACGTGGATGACATGATTATACATTCAAAAGGGTCTAGGGGCCAACACTTGATAGATCTCAGAAAATTCTTCAACAGGTTGAGAGAGCACGCCATGCGTTTGAACCCGGCGAAATGCACCTTTGGAGTTCGTAGAGGGAAAGTATTAGGCTACATGGTCACCGAGAATGGGATCGAAGCCGACCCAAGGAAGATTCAAGCCATCCTGGAGATGAAGCCACCCCGTACCGAGACGGAGATAAAAGGATTCATGGGACGCCTGCAATACATCAGTCGGTTTATCAATCAGCTGACCACCATCTGCGAACCAATTTTCAAGTTAATGAAGAAAACAGCCAGTGTGGAGTGGGATCATGACTGCCAGATAGCCTTCGAAAGGATCAAACAATATTTGGTGAATACCCCAATCCTGCGCCCGCCGCATAAGGAGAAGCCGTTGCTACTATACTTAACTGTGACAGATACCGCCGTCGGAGCCATGTTAGCGCAAGAAGCCAAAGATTCCTGGATTGAGAATGCAGTGTACTTTGTCAGTCGAAAGTTACAAGGTAGCGAGCTCAATTACTCCGCGCTCGAGAAGACCTGCGTAGGCTTAGTATGGGTGGTGACGAAGCTCAAGCACTACATGGTATCCCATCCGATCTTACTAGTCTCAAAATGGATCCTATCAAGTACCTGTTCGATAAACCATCCCTTTCTATGAGACTCGCTAAATGGTCAGTATTCTTAGGAGAGTTTGACATTACTTATGTACCGAGGAAGGCAATCAAGGGAAGGGCAATGGCCGATCAGCTCGCAGACGCTCTGAGCACTGAGACAAGAGGACCCGACCCCGAGTTCCCGGATGATGACATTTTCGCAATTGAGGTCGCAGAAAGGTGGCAATTATTCTTTGACGGAGCTGCAAACAAACGAGGGAATGGAGTCGGACTCCTACTTATTGATCCCAAAGATGAGCACACTCCCATAGCCATCAAGCTAAACTTTTCAGCAACCAACAACTCCGCCGAGTATGAGGCGTGTATAGCCGGATTGGAGGCCGCCCTAGAACGCAACGTGAAAGAGTTAGAAGTGTATGGAGACTCTGCTTTGATTATTAACCAAACGGCGAAGAAATGGAAAACTATTGATCCTTGCCTGCAGCGGTACCAAGGTTACATGGATGAGTTGATAGCACAGTTCAAAGAAGTTACCTTCCATTTCCTGTCGCGAGACAGAAATAGGTTCGCGGATGCTCTAGCTACATTGGCCTCCTTAGTTGAAATTCCAGAAGGAAGGTCCGTGAAACCATTCAGGGTTGGACGAAGGGAGAACCCCGCCTATTGCTGTGAAATCCAGATCGATGCAGAGGTAAACGGAGATCAATGGTACGCCTAAATCTACAAGTTCCTTACGCACGGAGAGATGTCCTTTGACGGAGATGTGAAGGCCAAGAGTCTGCAAGCACTCAAAAGATTGGCGGGGCAGTTTGTGCTGTTAGACGATACTTTGTACAAGAGGCATTACGACGGTCTGTTGCTCTTATGTGTCGACAACAAGAAAGCTGAAGCAATAATGGAAGAAGTACACAACGGGTTGTGCGGACCCCACATGAATGCAAGGATGCTTAGACAGAAGATCACTCGGCTGGGCTATTATTGGATTACCATGGAGACAGACTGTATTCAATGGGTTCGACGGTGTCACAAGTGCCAAGTATGATCCAACCTCAACCACATCCCCCCACACGAATTGTATAGTTCCACCACGCCTTGGCCATTCTCCACGTGGGGTATAGACATTATTGGGAAGATCTCACCGGCCGGTAGTAATGGTCATGAATTCGTCCTCGTCGCGGTCGACTACTTCACAAAGTGGGTCGAAGCTCAGTCTTACAAGGTGCTGAATTCCAAGAAGGTAGCGCAGTTTATCAAAGAGAACATTATGTGTCGGTATGGGGTTCCTAACCTCATTATATCAGATAATGGCAGTCATTTCGAAGCCGAGTGTGCTCGCTTGCTTGTAGAATTCAAGATCGAACGAAAGAAATCTTCCCCATACTATCCACAGACTAACGGTGCGGTTGAGGCGGCCAACAAGACGATAGAGCAGATAATTCGCAAGATGGCTTTGCAAAGACGGGATTGGCCCGAGAAGTTACCATTAGCACTTTGGGGGTACAGAACGTCAGTCCGCACCGCTACTGGAGAGACCCCTTACGCTTTGACATACGGCATAGAGGCAGTGCTCCCTATTGAGTTGGAGGTGCCATCTTTGAGGATCTTGCTCGAGAACCAAGTGAATGAGGTAGAATGGCTTCGTAGTCGCTATGATCAGTTGGCAACGCTCGACGAACGCAGATTGAAGGCCATGGAACACATCCGGGCCTATCAAAGGAGAACGACAAAAGCCTTCAATAAAAAGGTCAAGCCTGTTGACATAAAGGAAGGAGACTTGGTGCTCAAAGCACGCTTGCCCAACAAATTCAACCCCCTCGGGAAATGGGCCCCCACTTGGGTAGGGCCGTTTGTAGTACAGAAGATCTTCTCCGGAGGAGCGGTCAGAATGGCAGATTTGGATGGCAACCCGTTCAAGGAACCAGTCAACCTCAGCAAGCTCAGACGCTACTATGACTAGACTCCCCTTCTCTAAAAAAAAAAATAAAAAAAAAATGTCTACTACGCAAAAAGAAGCCCGATAGACTGAAAACCCATAAAGGGCGGTCTATGCAAAATAAGGGTGCGTACAAAGCTCGCTAGACTGAAAACCCGCAAGGACGGTCTAGGCAAAAGTTAGAGCATTCCCCCTTCTATCTTCCCTTTCTCTAAAATCATTCTAGTCCGACTGGAGTGAACTACGGTGACCTGAGCCCCTTAGTCCTATTTGTAAAAGGGGAACGTAGGCAGCCTTTCAAAAGGTGCGGTCTAAAAAACAAATAAACATCCAAATCTTGTCAAAGCAATAAAGATAGAAGTTGTATTTTTCTGAAAGCAAAAACTTTTATTTCCATAGTCATCGCATGTTAACACTTATTTGATGAGTCTAAGCTTGACATACTTTTTGAATAAATAACCTATTCTGAAATTGAAACTAAAACAAAAGTAAACTAAATTAAACTAATGTGTCTGCACGACTATGGAGAGACGCTCGGGATTACTCCTTAGTGCCATTTGTGCCCTCGGTCTCTTTCTTCTTGCTTTGCCCACGGCGAACTTTCTTCTTGCTAGGATTCTCACAAAATCTTCTTTCGAACTCGCTAACACCTTTAGCCTTGCCATTAGGAGCCTCTTCGCCCTTCCTCTTCTTTGACGCCCCCACTTCTTCTCCGCCTCCGTTAGCCACGCTCTTACTCATCCTCCTCTCATAAGCCTCAGCCTCCTTAATTCTCAATGAAAAACTTGGAGCACAGGATCCCAAAATAGTGCCCCTTAGGGTCTCTAGAGTCTGCTCCGCATGCCCAAGTCTCCCCATATACCAATCCAAATACTCGCGTGGCAGGAAGGTGTTGCTAGAGCGTGTGAGGAAGGTCCTACGACTAAAGCTGGCCTCGCCCCACATCTGAGAAAGAAGGACTGAGGAACTATCATCCAACTGAAGTATCCCAAAAGGAAAATCATCTCTCTCCTCGTCCCAACCCTCCGGGATGGTCTGCACCAAACCATACTGACGAAGCACTCTAGAGGGATAGTAAAAGGTAGTCCCTGAAAGGGTCGGAACTTTGATCATGTGAAGTTCCACTTGTTTCTCCCTCACAGAGTGAATGTGCCAATGGGGCACCAGCCACTGAATGTCGTCAGTCACCATTTCCGCCAAATACTTTTCCCAACCTTTGAGAGTCATGCCCTCAAACCGCTCCGCCATGCCTCTAATGCGGTGCATCCATGGGGCCACCTTCAGAGAAGCCGCCGGTTTATTCACTCGAAGCCTCTCTTGCAACCACATGGTCAAAAGCCTATCACTACCACAAGGCATCCCACCATAAGCCGCGAGATGGGGAATCCCACAGAGCATCTCCCCAAGAATGGCCGGTACAATGTCATAACCTAAACGAGCCGAATTCACCATGCCCAAACACCCCTCACTAGCAAATCCAACCTCAGAAAGGAAAAGAATAGAGGCAAACAGACATAGCGCAAGATGGTCCAAGGAACGGTCAGAGGCCACATCCATGTGTATAAAGTGTTGTGGCATCCAAGAAAGGTCGATATAACCACCCCTAGCATACCTATCAAAGTCATCCGCGGGCACGCCAAAAGTCATCAACTTGTCCCTCAAGCAAACGAAGTCAAAAGGCAAGGCAACTTTACCCTTCCCTTCGTAGCCACATAACACCGCGATGTCCTCATAAGTGGGTGTTATCTCGTTGAATGAAAAGTTGAAGACATGGAGGGTATCATTCCAAAATCTCCCACAGGCTTGCAAGAGGTTGGTATTGGAGTTCATGTGCAAAAGTGACCAAAGACACTTTATCCCATACCGTTCATCAAGTTTCCTACGACTAGAACCAGGAAGTTTGGCAACCCACTTCTCTAAAGAGGTTATATAGACTTTTTTCTCAAGACTTGTGATCCTAGCCTCTTGATCCATGGTAAAGAGCAAGAAAATTGGCTAAAAGGAAATCAAAAAACTACTCAAAAGGTTGCTGGTACGTTTTTATGGCTGCAAAGGGTTCATTAAATAGGGTACGGACTCCCACTCTTGCCAGGAAAAGGAAAAGCAGAGCCGACTACAGACTTGGACACGCGGCCACTTGTGATCTTGGAAGATATGGCCACGCGGCCAACATTGCTCCGTGCCTTGCCATGGCCAGGCGGCCAACATTGCTCTGGGCCTCGCCATGGCCATGCGGCCAACATCGCTCCATGCAGAAATCCAGTTTGTTTCTTCCCACTCCGTGACGGATCCGTGCTACTACGTACCTGCCCCCTTCCGTGGCTCATGCATTGTATAAAATTAGGAACATTTGTAAAATAACTAGTTTGCACAAGTAGGCTCCCACAATAAAATTGCATTTTAGAACATAATATATATACATGCATTTTGTACATATGTTCTATACATACATATCCCTCTGCTCTCTACTAGCTAACAGTGTAGGAAATAAAGATGGAAAGATGGGCCCCGCCTAATCAGAATCCGCCTCCGTGGTGTCTCCACGCCGCGCTAAAGCTCGAGAGCTACCGGCACCCGAACTCCATCCCCGGACCGCTCGACCACCAGTGTGATAAGATCCCGCACCGTTCGGAGACCGCTCACGACGCTGGGGTGATGCAACGTCGTCCCTCTGACAAGTGCATGAATGGTACGCCTCCCTCAGTAAGCGCATCAACACGTTCTCCCGCCGAGCTGAACGGATATATGCCTCCCGAGTCACCTGAAAGGGAAGCCAAGGCAAATGGTTACAATGCAGAAAGAAATAGGTGTGTGCAAACATGACTAATATAAAGCACAAAGCCGTACCCCAGCGTCGGGCGGAGGAATGAATGTCTCCTCAACGCGATCTGCATCAGTCGTCTCCAAGCTAAGCTCCACCTCCCGACCGCCCCTCATCACTCTCACGCTACTCGAGCGAATGGGCATATCAACCAAAGGTTTACTCCTACCTACATAACGGGCCGAGCTCGATCCATCTCCCGATAACACCCTAGCCCGAACCTGAGGGCTGATCAGCCGTGTCCGCACGTAGCCGGCATAGTCATCACTCCCTCTGTAATGCTCTGCCGAAGTAGGAGCCAAGAAAGTCGCCAACCTCACAGGACGGAGCATATCCCGAGGAGGGTCATAAGGAGCCCACGGTAACGCACCAGCCCTGTGCTGATGAACCACCCTCTCTCCAAGATACATGGCCTCCCCGGTGAGACCCACTAGCAGAACCCTAGAAGCGGTCAAATCCACTACATAGGGACCCACCGAAGCCTCATTGGCCGGGCTCCATGGGTAAAATCTAACCCCAACAGGCTCAGACATCGTGAACACCCTCCTCAGATCAGCAGCATCCACCGTCTTCCTATCCCGGTTTCGGCGGGGAGGGGCCCTGTTTCCCTTGCACCAGTACGACATGATGGGAACAACCTTGTTAGCACTCATCACCAACTGAAAAGGGGCGACACCGAAGACCTCGTACACCCAATCCTGTGCATATAATGAGAGAGACATTTCAGACCAAAGCGTGGAGCAGAAATCTCAACAAGTGAAAAGAAGGGTAGTCAAGAACGTACCTCAAAGGCGAACTGGAACCCGTCAAAGGCCGACGAGCTAGCCCTCGAGCAATGGTCTAAAGCCCGGTAAATCTCAGCCAAACCAGCTCCACCCTAAGAAATCCCACCGACTAAGTCCAAGTCCACAAGAGCCCCTAGCAGTGAGTACCGGCAGACAGTAGCCCCACTGGGAAACAAAATCTCTGAAAAGCTGTACCATAAGAACAGCCGGACCAAGCAATCCAAATCATATTTCCCCCTACTAAAGGCCTCAATAGCCACCTCAACCAAGCGATTCACCTTCCCGGCCTCCACTCCATAACCCTTGACACCTCCTCCCAGGTCGGTGTCGACTCCCAGCAGAGCCTGTCTATAGTCCTGCCGCTCCGCCAAGCTCTCATCAAAAGGCAAAGGGGTACCAATAAACCTCAACCCTGTGATGGCCGCAAAATCCATCGGCGTGATGGTAATCTCTCCCCAACCGAAGTGTAAGGTATGGGTGGTATCCCACCAGAACTCCCGGCACACCTCTATCACCGCTACCACCTTCAGGGTAGCCCCGACCATGCGGACATTGTCAAAGAATGGGCCAAAGCCCATAGCCCCGATCCAAGCACGCAAACCGCCCGGTCCCTCCGGTAGGGACACCCACAGTTTGCCCACAGTCACTGTGGACCCACGAGCCTTGATCCTCTGCAGGTAAACACAGCACAGGTATGTTACCATTCTAGCAATTTACAATTTAGCAATTTAAATTCTAGCATTCCATTATTCTAGCATTTCATATTATGTGCATAAAACATACAAATGTGCGAGAGGGAGAGGAATGAAAATTTGAAATTTACCTCTCAGGTCTCCGGAAGCCCCATCGACCAATGACGCTCAGAGTCGATGTAAAAATCGTAATCTTGGTCGAACGTAGACCGCAGCAGATTATCGCGATAATTCCGAGTCGCGGCTCGTGGTCTCAAACCGCCCCGTGAAATCAAGGGCGCCGCTTCAAAGCCCGCTCATGGGTCAGCCCCTACATTTCCTCCGCCCTGAGCATTACCGTGCCCCTCTCCTTGTTGCTCTTGTTGTGGAAGCATATACCCACCTTGGCCCGGGAAATCCCTAAATAACGCCTCATTGATCCATTCTGCCATAGCTTCAAGAGATATGTGAAATGAAGTCTCCAAGATTATCAAAATCCAAACTTTCTCTCTCTAAAAACCCAATTTTCTCTCTCTAACTCGTTAACAATAGAGGAAGGGAGAAGAAGAAAGAAGAAAAGAAGAAGAAGAGGGAAGGTGTCTGGTGATGTGACCAAGGATTCAGCCCGTCGGCATCCTTGGCCATGCGGCCACTTTTGCCCTTGCAACCCCAGCCGTCAGATCAGCGATCCGCGTAAAAGAGATCTGACCGCTCAGCGGTCTTGGCCACGCGGCCACTATTGCAATTTAGTGTGTTTGGCCACGCGGCCAACCTTGTCATTTCAGATAAAATTCCACTTTTGTCCCTGATCTTTTCCCTTTAATTCATCTTAAATGCCCTTAGCACAATTTTGACTGATATTCGTTACCTTTGGGTGCGGAAAGCCCCTTAAAATTTCCATTCTTCACCGAATATTTGCTTAGGATTCGTATGGTTGTAGAGACTTCGGCGCCTCTATGACATACCATCCTAGATCAATCGTAATTGGCAGAAGCCTCGGCGTTTCTGTTTGCGAGCGATCCAGCATCTATTTTAGGATTCGTATGGTTGTAGAGACTTCGGCGCCTCTATGACATACCATCCTAGATCAATTGTAATTGGCAGAAGACTCGGCGTTTCTGTTTGCGAGCGATCCAGCATCTATTTTAGGATTCGTATGGTTGTAGAGACTTCGGCGCCTCTATGACATACCATCCTAGATCAATCGTAATTGGCAGAAGCCTCGGCGTTTCTGTTAGCGAGATCATAGAGACTTCGGCACCTCTATGACATACGTATCCTTGATCGATCTTGGTTGGCAGAAGCCTCGGCGTTTTCTGTTCGCGAGAGATCCAATGTCTATTACTTTAGCGCAATCGGCAGGAACCCTGGCGATCCTGATTGCGTTTACCATCCCATCTTGGGATTATTTAGACAACGTAGTCTTTAATTTTCCCAAATAACTTCATTGCTTACGAATGTTCGTTCTTCATACAAGATAGTATCCGTAGGTTTATTATCCGCAGTAGAAGTTCGATGTCTCGTCTTTCCCCAATATCTCTGAACTACGACCGGCTTGATTCCTCGGAGGATACGTAGGAAACCTGAAAAGGTTCAGCCACCCGACCGACATGTTCATCTTTTGTCCCCAGCAGGTGCATTTTCCCCAGCAAGAAGACGTTGCCCCCATCAGAGGACAGTCCTTCCCAATTTCCCCATCAGATTTGAACTACGTTTGGCTTGATTCCCCCGCGAATACGTAGGTCGCCTGTCAAGGTTCAGCCGTTCCCTTACCTTTCATCTGTTTTGAAGCTCATGTTTCAGACGGATCCTTCTTTTATCGTCGACCCCACATTGCCTTGCAAGAAGCGTCGCCGAGGGGCTACTGTTAGTACCCGACCTGAAAATGAGTTTATTAGGACTTTCCCAAAAATACAAGGACTTTATAGGAATTAGAAACCTTGCAAAGACTTGTCCCGGATTCCCGAAATATCTCATTTATGACAAAATCTATCAAATTAGGTAGTAAATGGTTTCCTTAAAACCATGCAGAAACCCTAGCTTAAGAATCAAGTCAGCCTGCAACCTTGGCCACGCGGCCAACCTTGCTCCGCGTTGATCTTGGCCACGCGGCCACTATTGTCACCGGCTTCAACCATGGCCAGGCGGCCAACCTTGCTCTGGATGATCCTGACCATTAGATCCTCCCATCAGTTTACTATATAAACCATTCCATTCCATTGGTTTTAGGGGGTCCGATTTTGAGAGCTCTAAAGTACGAATTTTGGAGTTCTTAAACACTATTTTGCTCTCTAATTAGCATTCAAACACTCAAGAAGATCCAAGGTTTATTTCTTGCCAACATAGGTAAGTTTTCTAACTTTTTCTTCGTGTTCTTGCATTATTTTTAATGTAGATCTTTTATATTCATGTTCGTACATGTTTATTCATAGTTTCTTCATATTCTTTGCATGCTCATTCATATGTCCATAATATGTTCTTCGCATGTTCTTCGTGTTCATAGATTAAAACCTTATTTATGCTATATTTAGGGTTGCGATCTTCATAATTACATGTTATTTCATAGCCGATGATGATCGAGGGTTCATCAACCCGAGGATGATCTAGGAACTACTTCTAAACCCTAATCTTTAGGTGATTCCCCCCTCGTTATGCATGATCCCGATTCTTCTGCCTATTCTAATTCTCTGCGAACTACGCTGACCTGAGCTTCTCACATTGAGAGGAACGTAGGCAATCTTTGGATCCGGTCTAAATCACTAACACACTACTAACACATTCATCATGATAGAAAGACCGATCAATTCGGGCAATAGGAGTGATAACGTCCAATATTCTTCTGTTGTTGTAATTTGACCCCCGAACCCACTAAAAATGCTTTTTTCAATGTTTTGGCTATAATTAAAACGGCGTGGAGACTCTCATAATTTTAATGTCGTTAAGAATATTCCCTTTGTAAATAAAAATAATCACAAGATACTTCCCATGCGTCGCTTCATCGGAAAGGGGTATTCACACCTGCTGCGCCATCTTAATTCCTCCGGCATTCTTCCGTTGTTCACTCTAAATCAATCATTCATTGTACCATCTCTCGTCGATGATTTCTTCAAAACTGCAAAAGTTGTCCCGGCAAAACTCAAAGGAAAACCAACGGATATGATCATGGCCACTGTACAAAAGAGCGATGAACTGTTCATCCTAACCATATTCGCAAGCTCTGTAACTTCACAGTTGATAATGCTCCAGTCGAGTATGATGAGGATCATCAAAATAAACTTGCGCAGAAGCTAATTGGCGTACCTTCTCTAAACAAAAAATGGTCAGTTCATGATAGAAAGGAATTCGGTGAGGTGATGTACCACCTGTGCACCATCATTGGAGATTCTCTCAACTGCAAAAATGGAAATAACGGGAAGTTCATCTCTAAGTAGTGGGAATACTGCGCAGCCATCTACAACAAAGTTAAACTCGACTGGCCGCAAATTATTTGGAATGAGATTGTAAAGGGCATAAACAGCTATGGTAAAAGGTTCAACGCAGGGAAGACCAAGTACAGAACTCACAGCAGGCTGCTCACCAAACTCTTGTTGACATATGGTGAACTGGCTACCTCTGTTGAGAAGAAGTCAATCAAGAAGCAGTCCTATGATTCCAAGCACTACTCCAGACCTCAACTCCAGACTTTGCGGAATGAGATTGGTAATGAAGACTACTACCGCATCTGGAAAGCCAAAAAGGATCCCAATAAAGAGCCATGGATAGGAGAGGAACCCACTGATGGGAAGAAGAAAAAGAGCGCACCAGACACTACTGCGCCTGCGCAGGAAGCACCAGAAGAGGTGTATAAACGAAAGGGGAAGGGCATCGCTGAGCCCAATACCAAGAAAAGGAAAGTCATTCCTTTTGTTCAATCTACCAAGGGAATCTCAATCCCGAATCAGATCCTGCTCCCACACCTGCTCCTGCTCCTACAAGACCATCCTCAAAGAAGCGCAAGGGTGATCTTAGTGGCCTTTCAGAAGATGCTGCTATTCAGGGGCAGCCAAGGCTCAAAGCTTCGAGTACGCAGGAAGCTATCCATAGTGCTGACATCACACATGTTTCTCCCCGCTGAAAGCAGAAGGTGCACAGCAGCGCTAAAAGATTGAAAAAGAGCCGCACTCCATCCGATGCACCTAAAAAGATTAAGGACAATGTCACTGCCTCTTACAGCAGTAAACATTCTTCATTTGTTAAGCCTTCTCCATCCACAGTTCCTGAGTTCCCCACTTTTTCAACCTCTTCGTCGAATGAGCTGCGCCAGATCTTACAAGCCTTGCATTCTATTCAAGCGAATCAAATCGCTACGCAGTTACAGCTAACTCAACTCCTTACTGCACAAACCAATTTTCAGTACCAACTTGATACACAACATTTGGAGATTGCTGCCATTAAGGGGGAGAATGCGAAGGAGAGTGCAAAGGCAAGTGCGAAGGAGAGTAAGGAGAGTGCAAAGGAAAGTTCATCCGCAAATCTCTCTGAGCCTGCGCAAGAAAAAACACCTAATGTATTTGATCAACTTATCCTGAACTCTCTCAAATCCATCAGCGCACTGCTCGAAAACGTTAGCGCACTGCTCAACAATATGTGCACCTTTGAAGTGATTGATGGTGGCTTCAGGGAAATTTTGAGAAAGCTAAAGAAAATCCTTACAGATGGGTTACATGAAGGATTTGCTGATCTAGAAGCTCAGATTTTGAAGATTGGACAAGGAGCTCCTGCGCAAGGAAATGAGCTCAAAATTGAAGATGTGCGAGAATGCATAACTAAATCCATGATGGATTTTTCCCATGTGTTCAATTCCAGGATGGACTATGCAATGCTCGATATTCAAGCCAGCATCAACGCACAGCGCCTTCATACCGACACAAGACAGGAAGCTACGCAGACTACCATCCAGACGGACTGCGGAGCAAATTTCAAAGAGCTGCTTGATGACAATGCCGATATGCGCAGAGGCATGAAGACTTATGTTGGCCAAGCTGTTGAGTTCCAGGACAAGTTTCAAGTTTTGAAGGTTGAACTCATGAACAAATTCAATAACTTACAGAACGAGCTGCGTGAAGGCCTATGCCGCATCAAGGTAGATTAGTTTTTCGTTGCATGTATTTTGTTGTTGTTGCGCAATTACTCTTTATGCGCTTTTGTTTTTGTTGCGCAAAGAACTTTGTTTTGTGCCTAGTTTAATCTTGTTCATATCTTGTAATTCTGTAACCATTATAAGTTCAAGTTTAATGAGAAAAATTGCATCATTAGTTTCAAAACCTTGTTCAAATCAAATTTCTTATTTGTGGAACAATGAATGTATTATTTCAAACTTCATACGCATAATCTTAACTGCCCATATTTTCTACGCATGATGTTTAAACATCCAGTTTAAACGCATACTAAACTAAAATTCATAACCTTTGTATGTGTTGGATTATATTTCTATCTTTCCCATATTGTAAATTAAATCTTTTGGATAGATTAGAAATCTATAGCACTGGCTAGTGTGTGCATTGACTTGAGGCATGAGTTACCATTAACATTTTTATGAACATGAATTGCCTTTGCTATAGTAGGTAATTGCATCAATCATTTAGGGGGAGATTGTTGGGTATGCTTATCTTTTAACCCTTCACTTATGTTAGAAATTGATTGATACCATCACCTATGAGTATTTTATGGACTTTGGGACCTTATGTAAGAAGTTTATAACTTCAATTTAGCTAAGTCCATTTTATAGTATAGGCTTAGATTATAGGAATTGAAGCTATGAAGGATCGGAGATTTTCTAAGCTGGATTCATTTCACTACGCAGGATGTTCTCTGCGCAGGTCGCCACTGCGCATAGATCTCTTGCGCAGCTTTTGACCCTGCTCAGTTTTCAAGGTCTTATTCCCCAACTCAGAAGTTGAGATCTTCCTTTGGTATGACCAAGCATGGTGCGCATGCTCCCCATGCGCAGCATCCATGCACACCGGCAATGCGCATGCCTTTGTGCGCGCACGCTCAACCTTGGTCAAATTTCTTATCTCCAGATCTCATATTCTAGAAGCTTGGAAAGCGTCAAGACAAGCTACGCTTTTTGGATTGAGCCAAAGTGCTGAGGTGTGCACAAATGACAAAATAAGCACACTCAACAACACCATTAGTGGAGACACGCTTCAACGGTCATATTTCAAAAGAAGACAGCTGTCAACCTTCTAGAAGAAGCTTTTGAATTTAGTCTTCATGCTCAGTCTCCAACGGCTCAAAGGCACCTGCGCACCAATCATATTGTTCCAGGTCATCAACCTTGATCAGAGCTCTAACGGCTATAAAAGGACATCTGCGCACCAATCATATAGTGCCAGCTCATCGTCCTTGCTCAGAGCATCAACGGCTAGTTTTAAGCTCTCAGCTATAAATAGCCTGCTCATTTTCATTTCCAAGCTGCTTGAGTACTCGTTATGCCAGAGCTAGAGTTTCATGCTTCATTGAGAAACCTTGAAGATCTGAAGACTGCTGCTCAATATTTCCAGATTCATTAGAACAGCCTTCAAGATCTTCAAACCTTCAAACTCCTGCCCAGATCCTAAGCCTTATATCACCAGAATTCTTGGTGCTCTTCATCTCTTATATTCATAGAGCCCAGAATTTCTGTCACACACACACCTCTTGAAGCTTTGATCATTCCGATCTAACTTCTAGAGATATACAGGTTTAGTCTAGGATTTGCTCTTCAACGAATAGATTTAGATTTGAGTTTAGATTCATTGTAATCTTGTAATAGTTACTCATATAAATATAAATCTCATAGTTAGAAATCCAAGACTAACCATCTTGGTAGAGGACGTAGATCTTTCCTTGATTGAACCTCTCCAAATAGCTTGTCCATCATTCTTACTGCTTAGTTTATGCTTAACTATTTATGTATTACTGCTTTATTTGATCTTTTAGATTGCTACACTTTACTGCTGTAATTTTTATTGCTCATTTGCCCAAGCACAATTTTATCCAACTCTTTAGCCAAAATTTAGCGCGTGCGTTTTTCATTTCTGCACAGCTTTCCCTGCGCAGTAGCTGTTTATCTCTGCGCAGTATACCCTGTGCAGAGCTGCTTTAAATCTTCCGTTGTGCATTTCATACTCTCTCTATGCGCTATACTTAGCTTATTTGAGAACTGTGCGCATAAGCCATTGCTTTGCAAAAGGGTTTGAAAAGAATTTTTAAAACGCTATTCACACCTTCCTCTAGCATGTTTCATACCCTTGTTGCCCCTTTGGGACCAACAGAAGGACGCGTGACTCTCCGGGTTAGAGGCGGGACATGGTCAACTTGGCTCTATGGAGAGGGTTGACTTACATAAGGAAGCGTAACTCTCGGGGTCAGAGGCGGGACATGGTCAACTTGGCTCTATGGAGAGGGTTAACTTACAAGGGAGCGTAACTTTCGCGGTCAGAGGCGGGAAATGGTCAACTGGGCTCTATAGAGAGGGTTGACTTACACAAGGAAGCGTGACTCTTAGGGTCAGAGGCGAGATATGGTCAACTTGGCTCTATGGAGAGGGTTGACTTACACAAAGAAGCGTGACTCTCGGGGTCATAGGCGGGACATGGTCAACTTGGCTCTATGGAGAGGGTTAACTTACACAAGGAAGCGTGACTCTCGGGGTCAGAGGTGGGACATGGTCAACTTGGATCTATGGAGAGGGTTGACTTACACAAGGAGGCGAGACTCTCGGGGTCAGAAGCGGGACATGGTTAACTTGGCTCTATGGAGAGGGTTGACTTACAAGGATGGTCTTACGGCATTCTGGACTACCGAGGACAAGGACCTCAACCTATAATGACTATCCTGAGTCAAGGCTTGGTCAACTCCATCTTTTAGCACTTATTTTTTTTTAAACAAAGTATCGACGGAGCTTATCACCGTTGACCGGGTGCATGAAGGGATTGCCATCCAAGTCTACGAGTCTCATTGCTCCTCCTGAGAATATCTCTTGCACCACAATGGGACCAATCCACACGGGTTCTCACTTTTCATCGGGATTAGACCTTCCCGGGGGTTTTTCCTTGAGAACTAGGTCTCCGACCTGAATTTGTCGGGGCTTAACTTTCTTGTCAAAGGCTCGTGCCATTCTCCCTTGGTAGGCACGGATGTGTTCCATGGCTTTCAAACGGCGTTCATCTAGCAAGGCCAGTTCATCATGCCGACTTCGGAGCCAATCTACCTGATGGATTTTATTTTCCAACAGGATCCTTAGAGATGAAACATCCAATTAAGTCGGGAGCATGGCCTCCATCCCATAAGTTAGAGCAAAAGGAGTTTCCCCGGTGGCGGTCCTGACTGAAGTCCGGTAGCCCCATAATGCTAGATGTAGCTTTTCGGGCCAATCCCTACCCCGTGTTGCCATCTTCTTGATGATCATTTCAAGTGTTTTATTAGTTTCTTCTACCGCACCATTGGTTTGAGGCCTATAAGGGGAGGACTTGTGACGTGTGACTCGAAATTCTTCTAACAGTCGGTCACACTCGCCTTCAAACTGTGAGCCATTATCAGTGATGACCTCATTTAGGACCCCGTAACGGCACATGATGTTCTCTTTCATAAATTTCGCGACCTTTTTTGAGGTTAAGACCTTGTATGATTTGGCTTCGACCCATTTCGTGAAATAGTCCACGGCTACCAAGACAAATACATGACCGTTGCTCCCGGGTGGGTAATTTTTTCCAATGATGTCGACGCCCCAAGTTGAGAAGGGCCATGGGGTTGTCATGCAGTATAAATGATGAGGCGGTAAGTGATTACGGTTGGAAAACCGTTGACACTTATCACACTTCTTCACAAATTGTATGCAGTCGGTCTCCATTGAGATCCAAAAATACCCCATTCGTAGGATGACTTGCATTAGGGACCGAGTATTCATGTGGGGGCCACACACTCCACCATGGACCTCTTTCATGAGTTCCTGCGCTTCCTTTGCGTTTATGCATCTTAGGAGAAAGCCCTGATGGCGTTTCTTGTACAAGATATCTCCCAAAATCACGTAGTGAGATGCCAACCGCTTAAGGGCTGCCACACCTTTTGCTTTGATCCCATCTTTGTATTCTCCTTTCTCATTTGTGAAGGAATCTTCTCCTTCTTTGAGAAATTGGTAAATTTGGTTGTACCATGGCTCTTCTTCCTCCTTTGTGATCCTACCTATCTCACAACAGCAGGCCGGATTTTCTTTTCTACCCACTCTGAAGGGTTTTATTGATTTTCCCTCGGAGATTTCCACTAAGGAAGCCAAGGCATCCGCGAAGCGATTCTGATCCCTTGGTAGGTAATGAAAGCTGACCTCTTTGAATTGGGCCATGAGTTCCTCCATGTGGGAATGGTATTTTTGCAGCCCCGGGTCCAACGTCTTCCATTTGTTAGACACTTGGTTGATGATCAAGGCTGAATCCCCGTAGACCTCAAATTTTTTCACATTCCTTTCAAGGGCGGCCTCTAAGCCGGCTGTGCATGCCTCATATTCGGCGGCATTGTTGGTCACGTCAAAGTTCAATTTAATGGCAATAGGGGTGTGCTCTTCCTTCGGATCCACAAAGAGCATTCCAATGCCATTTCCCCTTTTGTTCGCAGCGCCATCAAAGAACAGTTTCCATTTGTTTTCGCCCTCAAGAGCAAATATCCCTTCATCGGGGAATTGGGGGTCGGTCTCCTTTTCTTCATTGCTAGGGAAATCTGCCAAGTGTTCTACCATAACTCTCCCTTTGATTGATTTTCGCGTCACATGACTGATATCATATTCTGCTAGGAAGAAAGACCATTTGGCGAGTCTCATGGACAGAGAAGGCTTTTCCAACAAACATTTGATGGGATCTATTTTGGAGATGAGCTGTATCGAGTGGGAATGCATGTAGTGCTTCAATTTCCTTACTACCCATACTAGTCCGGCACACGTCTTTTCAATGGTGGAGTACTTAAATTCACTCCCTTTCAGTTTCTGGCTCACAAAGTAGATGACGTTCTCTACTTTCGAATCTCTTTTCTCTTGGGCCAACATGGCTCCCACCGAGGCATCTGTTACTGTCAAGTAGAGCAGGAGTGGATTTCCCTTGTGAGGAGGACAAAGAACCGGAGGATGAGTAAGGTAGGCCTTGATTTTTCGAAGGCCTTTTGACATTCTTCGTTCCACTCGACCTCCGCATTCTTTCTCAGCAGTTTGAAGATGGGCTCACATGTGGGTGTGAGTTGGTTTATGAAACGGATAATGTACTGCAATCGTCCCATGAAGGGTTTCACTTCTGTTTGGGTGCGGGGTGCTCTCATTTCCACAATCGCCTTGACCTTTTGAGGATCGATTTCAATGCCACGTTCGGTGACTATGTGTAAGGATCCCGCCCCGCGCGGAAACGCGATGACTATGCGGTCATCTTTAACGCACGAGTTAAAGGCTGGTTAGGCCACACTTGCATTTCATCAAGGAGTCACAACTCGGGCGTTAACTTGGCCACAATTAACTTTGGACACGCGTTATGGACGTGGCAACGTGAGCTAGACCAAAAACCAACCAAGGTCACGGTATTTGTGTGTCACGGACAAGTGTGGTTGATTCGGCTCGGAAGGGAAGGTGGAATGGACCCGTGCGCGCATCGAAGGGAACAAGAGCGCCCAACGAGCTGCATCGTGGCATCCATCCCGGGTTAAAAGGGCATTTGGAACGTGCAAGGTCAAGTGCACGTAGTGTGAAGCCATTCTATGTTCCCTTTTGAGTCAAAATAGAGATTTTCAATCCGTTTTTCGATATGATGAGCATGGCATAAGCAAGATATGAAAAAGTATGAACAAGCATGGATTAAACAATTTATACACACAACAAATCAAGGAATATGAACAAACAAAGACCAAAACTTGTACATGTACCAAGTTGTGCACAACAAAGAATTTTGAATCAAACATTTTGCAAAAGAACAATTTTTACATTGAAACCATTTGTACCAAGTAAGTTGTGCACAAAAAGAAGACTCAAGAAATATTTACAAAAGGGTTATGCACAATGAGGCTTTGGAAACCATTTTTATTGACAAAAGATTATGCATAACCAAGTTTTATTACCTTTTAAAACCAAGTTTTGGCCAAAAGAATGAAGGTAATGTGCACAAGTAGGACTGTAAATTTGGAACCTGGACAAGTAGAAGCAGAGGGGCACCCAGAATGTTGCAGCCCTGCACCAAACTGTTAATTGGCAACATTCTGGCCCCTACCCAAAGTAGCCGTACGGCTAAAGCAAGAGGGTGAATATTTTTCTCAATTTCTCCAACTTCTGATCATCAAGCCCCAGTTTATTGTATTTCCAGAACGTATGTACTCAAAACAATTCAAACAGAAACATCAAACACACACAAATATGCAAGAAGTCAACTAACGGGAATGGGAGTTTGACCCACACAAGAATGCCCCCGAACCTTCTAGAAAGAAGTCCGAAAGCACTCTAATCCCCAGCGGAGTCGCCACTGTAAGGACCCGCCCCGCGCGGAAACGCGATGAGTATGGGGCGAAGCGCCAAACACGGGAACCGGCCAAATTTAACGGAGTCGCCACATTTGTTAACTTTTAACCCAACAAATGAAAATGGTTAGAGATTTATGAGTTCGGAGGTCAGATTACGACTTGGGAAGAGTTTCACGTCACCCAAATCGCCTCGGACAAAGCCGAGTCTCCCTAAGTTTGCTAACCAAAATGTGCAAGTGTGTGTGTGTGTTTGAAAATGGGAGAAACTGACCTGTTGACAAAACCAGTTAAAAACTTAACAAAAGGGGTTACTTTGCAAATAGTTTAACAGAAAATGGGCAAAACTGGAAAAAAGTGCTCCCTGTCCAAACTAGCCGTATGGATGGTTTAAACCATCCGTACGGCTCGTTTGGCCGTCGCGGGGTTTTTTACAGATTCATCAGAAAACTGTCCAGTTTCAGGCAAAACAGAGTGTTCTTGCTGAAACTGGACTGAAATGATTATTTTTCAGTTATTTTATTTAACAAAAACATGGGTTAAATCATCCCTATGTCATTGATCACTAGTTGTACATCAAAAACAAAGGTTTTGGGTGTGATCAAGACAATCATTGGGGAAATTTTGAGAAAAGTTGATGAACATGCCCTTTGGGCAAAATGGCCATTTGATGAGTAAAGATTGAAACTTTACCATCAAAATGGACTTATTGTGCAAGATTACACCTTTAGGGACAAAAATATAACATAAAGATTGGATCTTTATGTCTCATAATTGGTGATTTTATGGCTAAGTCATGTTTGGGATGATAAAGATTAAAACTTTATCACCCAATCATGCCTCTCATGGCCAAACAAGAACAAAACCAACATGAAATTTATCAAACCATGATCATCCTTAGGTTTTATCCCATAATCACACACTAGGCATGAAGGAAACCTTGAATCACCTCATAATTTGGTTCCAATATACATATATAATCATAATATATAGCTTGAGAAGACAAGACTTGTATAATACATATATATATATATATATAGTGCTTGATTTGGACAAGTCTTGCAAGAATATAAATTTTCTTGAGAGGACAAGTCTTACAAGAATATAAACAAGAACAAGTACTATGAATAACAAAGATAAATAGAGTTGAGATGAAGATGAAGATGACAATAGGATAAAGATTCAACCTTTAAGCAAGATTGGGGTAAATCATTAATTGATTGACCCAAGTTTGCTTCTTTTTTCACTTAGAGATCATAGACTCCAAGATTTTCACTTAAACATGGATGGATCATTGTGTATTTTTGATTAAATGGGACTAAAGATGAGAGGGATGCTACTCTTGGTAGTTCTTCACCATCATCTAAAGTAAGCCACAATCTTTCCAAAGACCAACACTTAATTTTGTAGAGAGAGAACAATTTTAGGGAGTAACTTTACTTGAGAATTCTTGTTTTAATGAGAGAGGATGACCTCTCTATTTATAGGGGGAATTGGGTCTTGATTTGCTTATTGGATCATTTTTGTGCACAATAATGGGCTAGAAATTGGGTCATCTTGGTGGGCTTTGGCTAGGCAAGGGAATTGGTTGGGCTAGGCACAAGGTGAGGGAGTAATGGGCTTCGGCCCAAGGGACAAGAAAGGAGGTGGGTGAGTGACACAAGTGGACTGATGACACCCAAACCATCCATACGGATTGGGCTTTCCCGTGCCTAAACCATCCGTACGGCACACACTGGCGAGTTTTCGGATTTTTCCATTTTTATTCCAAATTGGTCCTAAAGTTTTTTGTTTATTCCCAAATTACCCCTTAGCTTTATAATTTGATAATTTTAAGGATAGTGATCCAGATCGGGGTACTTACAGAGCCCCTCAGCAACGGCGCTTTCGAAGGAAGCGGGGTTGTCGATAAAAGAAGAATCCCGATCTGGTGAACTATCACGATGGGAGAGAAGGTGACCGAAGTGGTCAAGTGGCTGGACCCTTATTTGTAAAGGATTCCTACGTATCCCTATCCGAGGGAATCAAGCCGGTCGTAGTTCTGGAGTGAGAGATTTTAAGGCTACTCAAACCTAACAGCGACCATTAAGGTCGGGTGAGGAACTTGGCGTCTCAAACCTACGGGTGACTATTTAAAGTCAGGTGAGGAACTTGGCGTCTCAAACCTACGGGTGACTATTCAAAGTCGGGTGAGGAACTTGGTCTCTCAAACCTACGGGTGACTATTCAGAGTCGAGTGAGGGACTTGGCGTCTCAAACCTACGGGTGACTATTTAGAGTCGAGTGAGGGACTTGGCGTCTAAAACCTAAGGTTGTAGGGGAATATCTGTCATTCTCTCCTAAAGGAACGGCCATGACTCTTTGGCGAGTTCAAAGGCGGGATAAGGTCAACTCGGCTCTATGGTGAGGGTTGACTTGCTGGGGACAGGGTCAACTTGGCTCTATTGGAGAGGGTTGACTTACACAGAACATGGTCAACTTGGCTCTATCGGAGAGGGTTGACTTACACGGAACATGGTCAACTTGGCTCTATCGGAGAGGGTTGACTTACACGGAATATGGTCAACTTGGCTCTATGGGAGAGGGTTGACTTACACAAAACATGGTCAACTTGGCTCTATGGGAGAGGGTTGACTAAATGGTTGGACTTACGAAGGACGGCCGTGACATGGTCAACTTGGCTCTATGGGAGAGGGTTGACTAAATGGTTGGACTTACGAAGGACGGCCGGGACATGGTCAACTTGGCTCTATGGGAGAGGGTTGACTTACCGTGACATGGACAAGGAAGCGTGACTCTAGGCGAGGCAGAGGTGGGACATGGTCAACTTGGCTCTATGGGAGAGGGTTGACTAAATGGTTGGACTTACGAAGGACGGCCGGGACATGGTCAACACTAACTACGAGAAGGTTGGCTTACAAGGATGGACATTACGGGGCTTACGTTAGGGACGGCCTAATTTTTATCTTTGCAAGGGTCACTCGGGGGATTTAAACTTTATCTCACAAGGGGTCACTCAAGGGACCTAGACTTGTCTCAAAAGGGGTTACTCAAAGAACCTAAATCTTTTCTCACATGGGGTCACTCTAGGGACCTAGGCTTTATCTCACAGGGGCTTGACTCTCATTTGGTCAACCTAAAGGGTTTGTCAACTTTTTCATCATTCCATCTTTTGGTCAAAATCAGGGTTTTGGTCAACTCTGACTACGAGATGGTTGACTAAAAGGAGGGTCTTACGTCCACTCGGACTGCCAGGTCAAAACATTCGAGTCAACTCCACGTTTGGGTAGTTTACCAAGGCAAACTAGTCTTACGTCCCACTAAGGACTGTCGGGATAAAGGCTCTAGCCTATAATGACTATTCTGAGTCAAGGTTTGGTCAACTCCATCTTTGGGGAGTTTTGACGGGAAAATTGGTCTTACGTCTTACTAGGGACGGCCGGGATAGAGGCTCTAGCCTATAATGACTATTCTGAGTCAAGGTTTGGTCAACTCCATCTTTGGGGAGTTTGACGGGAAAACTGGTCTTACGTCTCACTAGGGACGGCCGGGATAAAGGCTCTAGCCTATAATGACTATTCTGAGTCAAGGTTTGGTCAACTCCATCTTTGGGGAGTTTGACAGGAAAACTGGTCTTACGTCTCACCAGGGACGGCCGGGATAAAGGCTCTAGCCTATAATGACTATTCTGAGTCAAGGTTTGGTCAACTCCATCTTTGGGGAGTTTGACAGGAAAACTGGTCTTACGTCTCACCAGGGACGGCCGGGATAAAGGCTCTAGCCTATAATGACTATTCTGAGTCAAGGTTTGGTCAACTCCATCTTTGGGGAGTTTGACGGGAAAACTGGTCTTACGTCTCACTAGGGACGGCCGGGATAAAGGCTCTAGCCTATAATGACTATTCTGAGTCAAGGTTTGGTCAACTCCATCTTTGGGGAGTTTTGACGCGAAAATTGGTCTTACGTCTTACTAGGGACGGCCGGGATAAAGGCTCTAGCCTATAATGACTATTCTGAGTCAAGGTTTGGTCAACTCCATCTTTGGGGAGTTTGACGGGAAAACTGGTCTTACGTCTCACTAGGGACGGCCGGGATAAAGGCTCTAGCCTATAATGACTATTCTGAGTCAAGGTTTGGTCAACTCCATCTTTGGGGAGTTTGACGGGAAAACTGGTCTTACGTCTCACCAGGGACGGCCGGGATAAAGGCTCTAGCCTATAATGACTATTCTGAGTCAAGGTTTGGTCAACTCCATCTTTGGGGAGTTTGACGGGAAAACTGGTCTTACGTCTCACCAGGGACGGCCGGGATAAAGGCTCTAGCCTATAATGACTATTCTGAGTCAAGGTTTGGTCAACTCCATCTTTGGGGAGTTTGACGGGAAAACTGGTCTTACGTCTCACTAGGGACGGCCGGGATAAAGGCTCTAGCCTATAATGACTATTCTGAGTCAAGGTTTGGTCAACTCCATCTTTGGGGAGTTTGACGGGAAAACTGGTCTTACGTCTCACTAGGGATGGCCGGGATAAAGGCTCTAGCCTATAATGACTATTCTGAGTCAAGGTTTGGTCAACTCCATCTTTGGGGAGTTTGACGGGAAAACTGGTCTTACGTCTCACTAGGGACGGCCGGGATAAAGGCTCTAGCCTATAATGACTATTCTGAGTCGAGGTTTTAATCTAAAGGGTCACTCGGGGGACGAAGATTTGGTCAAGCCTACACTTCGGGATGGTTGACACATTTTCTTGATACCGGGAAAGAGCCTAGGGGTGACCTTCAAGACTCATTGTGGACAAAAAGGGTCCAAGACTTTGGAAAAAATCATTTTGAGGGGAGATCAAAAGCATTTTGCTTGAAACATTGTCTTTGATAAATGATGCCAAATGGCCAAATTTGAAAATGTTTACTTTTGAAGGCAAATCTTTTAACGAAACATGTTTAGTCAAATTTTGATTTTAACTTAACCGCGAGGTTTATATGCATAAAGTCCTTTTGAGCTTTGTCCATTTCTTAGGAGCGGTCGGGAGTAGAGAAACCTCTTGTTGTCGATGTCGGGGTAGCCCCATGTCCTTGTTCCTATTGATGGCGACGTAGCCCCAATGTCATTGAATTTGTCGGGGTACCCCCATGTCCTTGTTGCTGTTGATGGTGGCATAGCCCCCATGTCATTGAATGTCTCGGAGTAACCCCATGTCCTTGTGGAGGTTGCCCCAATGTCGTCCTCCGACTTTTGATGTTGGCGTGGACCCGTTGTCATCTCGCGGCCTTTGATGACGTTAGGAACCCATCCCTTTTTTCATGACGCACTCTTTCTTTTGCCTAGGCCGCCCTTTTGGGTTTTCAACCTAGCGGGCATCTCTTTTGCGTCTTTTATGGCACACCCTATTTTTTGCCTAGGCTGCCCTTACGAGTTTTCAACCTAGCGGGCTACTTTTTTGGTGCCTTTCTTCTTTTTTTTTTTCATATATGTGATCCAGCCGACTTGATAGAACGAGGACTTAATATATCTTTTGGAGGAGACATGCAAGGGCCTTTATTTAGGCGGGAGAGAGTCCCTTTATTTTGGTGAACAATGTATTATCATGGAATGGGAGGAAGCCCTTGCTCGACAGACTACAAGTGTTTAGCTCTTTCCTAAGATGTAGAGAGAAGAAGACTTGTTGAGACATTTGAAACTTTCCCTAGTTAATATCATCAAATGATTGCTGGAATGGACCATGTTTATTATTAAGTCAAGATTATAACAAGCAATTAGCCTTAACATGTATAAATGTTGTGATCAATTAAGATTCGATCAATGGCAAGATCAAAAGGTGTTTATGGGGAGATTGGTCATTATCTGGGAAATTGGTCATTGATAGGACCAAGGGAAGAGAACCGGGTCATTTTGGGAGGATCGAGGTTTGATGGATTCATTTCATGCTGTGACCGGACCCGAAGGTTGCCTACGTTCCCCTCAGTTTGAGGAGCTCAGGTCGCCGTAGTTCGGCCGTGGGGCCTTCTTTTGCTGGGGTTGGTGTCCTTTCGAAGGATGTTGTTGCTTTGCTGATGTAGATCGCTTTTCTTTGCGGTGAACTCCTCGGGATGTTCTTTGAGGTGGAGTTTTGCAGTGAACTTGGTGAGCTTTTGAGGTAAACTTCCTCTTTGCCAATATTCATTTGCTTTCCTTTTTTCCATTATCCATTTCTTTCTCTCTTATCATTTTTTTTAGAGAGAGGGGAAACATTAGCCCAAACTTGCTATCTTGGACATTGGCTCATTTGTAGCCCCTTGGTGGAATTCTGCCACTTCTTACTTTGAGTTTTGAAGATCTGGGAAGTCCTTTGCTTGGTTGCGCACGCGCAATCGTGGTTGAATCTTGGTGGTTGAGCAACAACATCCTCGCCATTTCATTGTCTCGGGATGCCTTTGATGCGCATCAAGGATTTGTATAGGAAAGGTGTATCGGGTTGTGTATCGGGGTAATGTATGAGGGAAGATTTGCCATTGATGGTTTCTTCATGCCAATTGATCACAACATTTAATCATATCAAGATTAATTGTTTGCATTTGGCACTTTTCATTTGTGTTAGGTCCATTCATCCTTAATGAGTCGTCATTGACTAGTATGCTTAGAAGTCAATTCGTCATTTTGGGGACGTAGCAATCAATTGATAATAACAAGCAAGGCAATTTCAAGAGTAAACATATATTGCAAATAATGTCTCAAGTCTAGAGAGAAGAGAAGGAAAATGACTCTTTTATTTAGATAACTTTGTACATACATGTCCAAGTGCGGAACTCTGTAAAAATAAAAAGACACGGTCCAGAATGGACTCCTTTTTTTTTCTTTCTAGAACCTACGAGGCTGGAAGACTCACATTTTTTTTTTTTTTTTTTTTAAGGATGGGTTCCCATAAAGCACGATGATCCATTTTCTTCCACAATTGTTGGAGGGGTTGTCGGCGGCATATTCCATGTCTTCCACGGGGAACTCGGGTTCCATGTCGTCGGGAAAGATGTCGCGAGGCCTCCACTTGGCTTGGCGTTGCAATTGCGGGGGTCGTCTACTCATGAGGGCGAATTGGGAGCTTTCCTGTTGGCCAAGCCTTTTGGTGATTCCCTTTCAAGGTGCGTAATATCCGTGCATTGCATTCGACGAGAGTATGGATTTCCCTTTGATGTAACCGCCTTTGGCCTTCCGAAGCTTGGGCTTCTTCTTATAGACGGTGTCCCAATTGTTTGATCTCATTGCTCATGTGGACGGTTGTTTCGAACGCCAATTCGGATGTGGGCTCCTTGGTCAATGCTTCCAGTGGACAGAACCGCGAAGGACTTTTAGCATATTAAACCTCAAGGTGAAATTATAACCATGATTTGAGAAAAATGCTTCATTATCGGATTAGCTTTTTAGGAAAAACTTGATCTTTTATTTTAAGAAAACTTGATCTCCATTTTTTTTTTTTATTTATTTATTTATTTTTATTTTTTTTTGGAAGACACACCTTTGTTTTTAGTGAAAGACTCACACACATTTTTTTTTTTTTTTTTGTAAGCTTTTGACAAGGCAAAAATGGCAATAATAATCTTATTAAGAGAACTGACAATGGACCCAAAATGGTCACCACATGGCATCAACCGGGGAGTCAAGACTTTAACCAAACCTAACAGACATCTTAACCGACTTTTCCTAAAGACTTATCATACGCCCTAAAAGCAACTGGCTCTTCCTAAGGATGAAAACAAACTCCTTCTAAGGGGAGGTTGATAGGAGAGGTTTCGGAACTCCGTCGTTTGTTGTGGCAACCGCAACACCATTCATTCCCAACCCGGAGCATTCGGCCCTTCAGACATTTTCTGTGCCACTGATCTTTTCCAAACGCCTTCCGTCGTTTCGGCTTTGCTGATTTTAGGAACCACCATTTGGGACACTGATTTTGTCAATTTTCCCAAAACAGGCTCTCCCACTTTGGGATTGACAACTCTGTCAACCATGGGCTCTTTTTCCTTGGGGCGGACACCACTCCATTTATCGATCATCGGGGAAGTCACAGATTTGAGCATGTTGACGCTCGGGTCATTGGCTGTGTCAGGGGTGTGGGGGCGTCCAAGCTTCCCCTTCTCAATTAGTTTCAAGATGATGTGTCTTATGGCGGTGCAATCATTGGTATCATGACCGTGGTAGTTGTGAAAGGCACACCTTTGGGTCTTGTCTCGACGTTTTTCATGATTCTTTGGCCGAAAGTCTTCGAGGGGCCACATGAGGCCTTGTTTGACCAATCCTTCAAATACTTTGCTTATGGGCATTCTGAAATCCTCAAACTTTGTGAAATAGAGCTTGGATCGGCCCTTGGACTTTCTTTCATTGTTGACCGGAGTGTGGTGGGGATGAGAATCACCGCTACTCAATGCAAAGGGGTGCCCATCGAGTGTCCTTTCAAACTTAGCTTCCATTTGCCTTCTTTTTCCCAACAACGTACCCGACTGAGGTCCAACATGAGGATTCTGTGGAAGTGCATGGGTGTAGGAATACCCATAACCTTGGTTGCTTACAGGAATACACATTTGAAGCATGCAAGGAGCTTGTGGTTCAAAAGGTCTCGGATTATAGAAATGATACGGGCCACCCCGGAATCTCATCTGAAAATCTGGTGGAGGCAAGTTAGTGATGCCTGGTCGGGTATCCATATATGGTTTAAACAGTGACTGATCTCTGGTGACTTGGTTGATGGCATTGAATCGAGAAGGGACACGATTGGGAAGGTGTTGTGAGTATGATGCTTGAGGCGTAACTGGTGTGAACAGTGGTTTGCGGGCCTTTTGAGTGGGTTGTGTTTGGGGTTTTATAGGAGGTGTCTTATGGGAGATGTTGGATTTGGGATGAGGTGGAGTGAGGAAGATTTGAGTGAGAGGCTCGTTGTGGACGACGGCGTGTTGGGGCGAAGAAATGGAGGTCTCGGTATTTTGATGAGATGGAGGGGGAAATCTTTGGTTACAATCCGGGGGTCGGGTAGCTTCCACCCTTTCATTATGGTTGGTCACCTAGGTGAATGGCCCATCAATTTGAAACAGAGCTGTAACACCTCTTTGCCTCGTCGACTCATCAGACGGAGTTTGCGTGTCTCTGTGGCTATCTGTGATGACTTCTTTCTCAGCCCCGGGGGTTTCTGAAGCATGGAACAACTCTTCGTTCGTTAGGCCATCCGAATTATCCGCGGCGTCATTTCTCAAGCTACTGTCCACTGAAGTGATCTTTCTGAGGTACCGGATCGGAGAGGTTGTAGTGACCGGGGAACTTTCTGACTCCACACGCACCAGTCGGCGACATGATGCTCTCTTCCACTTCATCTAAGCCATGGGAAAAAAAAAGGTAGTTTAGGCTCGGGTAAACATTGGGTGAACACTTGGGTTAAAGACACACGTGTCTCTATTTGGGATATTTGACCGGGCCGAAGTTGCCTACGTTCCCCTCACCACGAGGGAGGGGGTCCCACGTGATGAGAGGCTCAGGTCACCGTAGTTCGAACGGGTTTAGAATCTTAAGAGGGAAGGACGAGCACGACTAATGTCTTAACGAGAATCCATCTAAGGACTTGACTAGCTTCCTAGGGGACTATTCTTTGAATTTAACGGGGATCTTTGCGGGGACCTAGGGGACTTTGCCTAGGGTCTCAATGGGGATGTTAACGAGGGTCTTGAAGGATAACATGGATCCGTCCAAAGATTAAACGGGACTAATCAAAAGTCTTGGAGGATAACATGGATCCGTCCAAAGACTAAACGGGACTAATCAAAAGTCTTGGAGGATAACATGGATCCGTCCAAAGACTAAACAGGACTAATCAAAAGTCTTGGAGGATAACATGGATCCGTCCAAAGACTAAACGGGACTGATCTTGGAGGATAACATGGATCCGTCCAAAGACTAAACGGGACTAATCAAAAGTCTTGGAGGATAACATGGATCCATCCAAAGGTTTAACGGGACTTGACGGAGGTCTTAAAGGATAACATGGATCCTTCCAAAGACTTAATGGGGGTGACACTGGTTAGCGAAACAATGCAATGTATCAAAGACAGGAAGCAAAAACAGAGCAAGCTCATGCAACGCGCAATTAATAAATCATTCGAGTTTACTTAAAACACATTTTTATTCCTAAATGGTTGGAAAAGATTTCTCTTCTTTTTCGCAACTAATCTAAACCCTGGATCAGTGGAGGCCATCACTACGCCTATAGACCCCTCGTTTTTCACCTGTCTTGCATGCTCCCATAGACGGACTATCCCGAGCGAGGGTCCTATAGGGCAAGCGGCTTCCACCGACCAAAAGAAACGAACCTCGGGTCTAGTGCGTCGCAAGGTTCCCAATGCGCGGGTCATCCTAATCATGATTAAGCCCCAGTCAGAATCGAGACTTTTTCTGAAGGCTACACCGAAGGCTGCACCGATATTCCGACATGACCTCATTTTGAATGAGGCGTCTCAGTCCTTGACCATGGCCTTAAGGATGATTAAAATAACTCGTACATTAGGGCTTAACGACACGGTGTCACCCTATCCTTAGCACATGACTTTCGCTAATTGCGGTCATCTTTAACGCACGAGTTAAAGGCTGGTTAGGCCACACTTGCATTTCATCAAGGAGTCACAACTCGGGCGTTAACTTGGCCACAATTAACTTTGGACACGCGTTATGGACGTGGCAACGTGAGCTAGACCAAAAACCAACCAAGGTCACGGTATTTGTGTGTCACGGACAAGTGTGGTTGATTCGGCTCGGAAGGGAAGGTGGAATGGACCCGTGCGCGCATCGAAGGGAACAAGAGCGCCCAACGAGCTGCATCGTGGCATCCATCCCGGGTTAAAAGGGAATTTGGAACGTGCAAGGTCAAGTGCGCGTAGTGTGAAGCCATTCTATGTTCCCTTTTGAGTCAAAATAGAGATTTTCAATCCGTTTTTCGATATGATGAGCATGGCATAAGCAAGATATGAAAAAGTATGAACAAGCATGGATTAAACAATTTATACACACAACAAATCAAGGAATATGAACAAACAAAGACCAAAACTTGTACATGTACCAAGTTGTGCACAACAAAGAATTTTGAATCAAACATTTTGCAAAAGAACAATTTTTACATTGAAACCATTTGTACCAAGTAAGTTGTGCACAACAAGAAGACTCAAGAAATATTTACAAAAGGGTTATGCACAATGAGGCTTTGGAAACCATTTTTATTGACAAAAGATTATGCATAACCAAGTTTTATTACCTTTTAAAACCAAGTTTTGGCCAAAAGAATGAAGGTAATGTGCACAAGTAGGACTGTAAATTTGGAACCTGGACAAGTAGAAGCAGAGGGGCACCCAGAATGTTGCAGCCCTGCACCAAACTGTTAATTGGCAACATTCTGGCCCCTACCCAAAGTAGCCGTACGGCTAAAGCAAGAGGGTGAATATTTTTCTCAATTTCTCCAACTTCTGATCATCAAGCCCCAGTTTATTGTATTTCCAGAACGTATGTACTCAAAACAATTCAAACAGAAACATCAAACACACACAAATATGCAAGAAGTCAACTAACGGGAATGGGAGTTTGACCCACACAAGAATGCCCCCGAACCTTCTAGAAAGAAGTCCGAAAGCACTCTAATCCCCAGCGGAGTCGCCACTGTAAGGACCCGCCCCGCGCGGAAACGCGATGAGTATGGGGCGAAGCGCCAAACACGGGAACCGGCCAAATTTAACGGAGTCGCCACATTTGTTAACTTTTAACCCAACAAATGAAAATGGTTAGAGATTTATGAGTTCGGAGGTCAGGTTACGACTTGGGAAGAGTTTCACGTCACCCAAGTCGCCTCGGACAAAGACGAGTCTCCCTAAGTTTGTTAACCAAAATGTGCAAGTGTGTGTGTGTGTTTGAAAATGGGAGAAACTGACCTGTTGACAAAACCAGTTAAAAACTTAACAAAAGGGGTTACTTTGCAAATAGTTTAACAGAAAATGGGCAAAACTGGAAAAAAGTGCTCCCTGTCCAAACTAGCCGTATGGATGGTTTAAACCATCCGTACGGCTCGTTTGGCCGTCGCGGGTTTTTTTACAGATTCATCAGAAAACTGTCCAGTTTCAGGCAAAACAGAGTGTTCTTGCTGAAACTGGACTGAAATGATTATTTTTCAGTTATTTTATTTAACAAAAACATGGGTTAAATCATCCCTATGTCATTGATCACTAGTTGTACATCAAAAACAAAGGTTTTGGGTGTGATCAAGACAATCATTGGGGAAATTTTGAGAAAAGTTGATGAACATGCCCTTTGGGCAAAATGGCCATTTGATGAGTAAAGATTGAAACATTACCATCAAAATGGACTTATTGTGCAAGATTACACCTTTAGGGACAAAAATATAACATAAAGATTGGATCTTTATGTCTCATAATTGGTGATTTTATGGCTAAGTCATGTTTGGGATGATAAAGATTAAAACTTTATCACCCAATCATGCCTCTCATGGCCAAACAAGAACAAAATCAACATGAAATTTATCAAACCATGATCATCCTTAGGTTTTATCCCATAATCACACACTAGGCATGAAGGGAACCTTGAATCACCTCATAATTTGGTTCCAATATACATATATAATCATAATATATAGCTTGAGAAGACAAGACTTGTATAATACATATATATATATATATATAGTGCTTGAAATGGACAAGTCTTGCAAGAATATAAATTTGCTTGAGAGGACAAGTCTTACAAGAATATAAACAAGAACAAGTAATATAATTAACAAAGATAAATAGAGTTGAGATGAAGATGAAGATGACAATAGGATAAAGATTCAACCTTTAAGCAAGATTGGGGTAAATCATTAATTGATTGACCCAAGTTTGCTTCTTTTTTCACTTAGAGATCATAGACTCCAAGATTTTCACTTAAACATGGATGGATCATTGTGTATTTTTGATTAAATGGGACTAAAGATGAGAGGGATGCTACTCTTGGTAGTTCTTCACCATCATCTAAAGTAAGCCACAATCTTTCACAAAGACCAACACTTAATTTTGTAGAGAGAGAACAATTTTAGGGAGTAACTTTACTTGAGAATTCTTGTTTTAATGAGAGAGGATGACCTCTCTATTTATAGGGGGAATTGGGTCATGATTTGCTTATTGGATCATTTTTGTGCACAATAATGGGCTAGAAATTGGGTCATCTTAGTGGGCTTTGGCTAGGCAAGGGAATTGGTTGGGCTAGGCACAAGGTGAGGGAGTAATGGGCTTCGGCCCAAGGGACAAGAAAGGGGGTGGGTGAGTGACACAAGTGGACTGATGACACCCAAACCATCCGTACGGATTGGGCTTTCCCGTGCCTAAACCATCCGTACGGCACACACTGGCGAGTTTTCGGATTTTTCCATTTTTATTCCAAATTGGTCCTAAAGTTTTTTGTTTATTCCCAAATTACCCCTTAGCTTTATAATTTGATAATTTTAAGGATAGTGATCCGGATCGGGGTACTTACACTATATACCCCAAAACTTTGCCACGGGAAACCCCAAAGGGGCACTTGGTCGGGTTGAGCCTCATGGAGTGCTTTCTTAACCTGTCAAAAAATTTCCTCAGGTCAACCAAATGCTGTCCGTCGGTCCCTTTGGAGTGGATAATCATGTCGTCCACATACACCTCTATTTCTTTGTGGATCATGTCATGGAATAGTGCAGTTGTAGCCCTTTGGTAAGTAGCCCTAGCATTTCTCAGTCCGAAAGGCATTACGGTGTAGCAAAAGGTTCCCCATGGGGTGGTAAAGGCTGTATTTTCTTGGTCTTCTTCAGCCATTTTGATTTGATTGTATCCGGCGAAACCGTCCACAAATGAATTGACCTCGAGGCTAGAGGTTGTATCCACGATCATGTCAATGTTTGGGAGAGGGAAATCATCCTTGGGACTTACTTTGTTGAGGTCCCTGAAGTCAACACAACACCGGACCTTTCCATTGGCCTTTGTCACTGTCACTATGTTGGAAAGCCACGAGGGATATTCTATCACCCTTATGAAGCCGACCCGGAGCAGTTTCTCAATCTCTTCTTTGACTTGCAGAGACCATTCCAGTTTGATTCGTCGAAACTTTTGCTTAACCGGTTTCACTTCGGGATCTACGAGGATCTTGTGCTCCACAATCGAGGCGTCTAACCCTGGCATGTCCTTGTAAGACCAAGCGAAAACATCCACATACTCTTTGAGCAGCTTAACCAAGTCTTCCCTTTCGGTTCCTGTTGGATATACTTATTACTTAACCCTCCTACTTATGTTAGAATTGATTGATACCATCACCTAATTTTGTTTTAAGGACTTTAGGACCCTATGTAAGAAGTTTTATAACTTCATTTTTTAGCTAAGTCCTCTGTATAGACTAGGCTTAGTGTTTAGGGCTGATGCTTTGGATTTTAGGTTCCAAGTGAAGTTGACTGTATGGGATGCATATAACCCTCATGCGCAGCACCCTCTGCGCACATCAATGCGCATGGATTTCATGCGCAGCACAGATCTGCCTTAGTCATTTCTCTTGTTTCTGGCCTCACCTTTGTTCAGCTTGTAAAGCGTCTTGTAAAGATACGCTTATTGGAATGAGTCAAAATACTGATGTGCACAAACGACAAAACATGCACACTCAGCATACACGTAGATGGAGACGCGCCTCATGTTTGAAATTCAAAAAGAAGACAGCTGTCATCCTTTTAGAAGAAATTTGAAGTCTGTCAACTTTCTGTCTCCAACGGCTATAAAGGACTGCTGCGCACCAATCATGTTGCGACAGCACATCGTCCTTGCTGAAGCTCCCCAACGGCTAGTTCTTGGAGCTCCACAATAAATAGCCATCTCTTCCTCATTTTCCAAGTTGCTTGTGCTTTTGCTTCCAAAGATAAAGTTTGAAGATTTGAAGATTGCTTGCTCATTTCCAGAACTCTGAAGAACAACCTTCACCTTCATACTCATCCAAGCCCAGATCCTAAACAGCCCTTGTATCACCAGAATCTTGTGCTCTCCATCTTATAGATTCAAAGAGCCCAGATTTCTGATTCACACACACCTCTTGAAGTTTCAATCTCATCGATCATACTTCTAGAGAAACACCGGTTATTGTCTAGGATTTTGTTCTTTCATAGATTATAGATCTTTGAGTTAGTTTGTTCTAAATCGTTGTAACTTGTAACTCTCTCATATAATAAGATCTCCTTTAGAAATCCAAGACTAACCATCTTGGTAGAGGACGTAGATCTTTTCCCGATCGAACCTCTCCAAATAGCTTGTCTCTATAATCTGTTTTGCTTTCTACATTAATCATTTCTGATATATTGCTTTGTTTGATCTTGTAGATCTTATTGCGCAGATTGAATTGTGTTTGTGTCCTTATTGCCTTAGTTCCATTTTGCGCCACTCTTTAAACCAAATCTTAGTGCGTGCGTATTTACACTTCTGCGCATCTCCCTACGCATAAGTGATTACTTTAAATTTCCGCTGTGCATTTCACACTCTTGCTGCGCGCTATACTTAGCCAAATTAAGAGTAGTGCGCATTTGCCATTGATTTGCAAAAGGGTTTGAAAAGAATTTAAAAACGCTATTCACCCCCCCCCCTCTATCATTTTTCATACCCTTGTTGCCCTTCTGGGACCAACAAGTGGTATCAGAGCGAACACCTTTATAAAACATTTCTGTTTTTCAAGCTTAACAGCTTGGGTGCCGATTCGATATGGCAAACACAAAACCTATGGCAACTGCTAACTATACACATGTTCCGGTCTTTGATGAAGATCATTTCGACGTGTGGAAATTCAGCATCCTGACCCATCTCAACTCAATTGATAAAAGGCTCCATGATACCGTAGTTTATGGACCTTATATTCCAATGAAGGCGAATCCTTATCCACGCACCAACGCTACTCAACCATCTATTCTGAAACCAAAGGAAGAATGGAATGAAGAAGAAACTAGAAGAGTTGCAAATGATGGGAAAGCTAGAAACATTCTTCTTAGCACTCTAAGCACGGCTATGAAACATCAAGTCATGCATTGTGCTACTGCAAATGAATTATGGGATGCTATCGAGGAGCATATCGAAGGAGACACTGTTTGCAAAGAAAACAAGAGATACGAAGTACAAAAGAGATTCAATAATTTCTCTCAACTCCCCAATGAAACCCTAAGACAGACTTATGAACGTTACTGTGAAATCATAAACCTCTGTATTTCACTTGGAAAGAAATTCTCTAATAAGGAATTGAATACAAATTTCCTTGCTGCTTTTGGATCGAGATACCTACATAAATCTAGCACCCTTGAAGACGCTGGAACCTTAGATGTTTGGACACTTAGAAATCTTTACGCAAATCTCAAAGTGTATGAACTCAAACTTCAGCGCATCAGTGAAACTGAAGGAAAATCTAAGTCCATTGCAATGGTGGCGCACAGAGAAGAAGCGCCTGCGCAAGTTCAAGTTCAAGTTGAGAAATGTTCCGACCCCAAAATTTCTACCTCTGAGCTATTAGATATGGATGAAAAAGACTTCGCTTTATTTGTGAAGAAATTTCAGAAGTTCAGAAAGTTCTCAAAACCCAACTCCTCCAGCAAATTTCAAGGATCTACAAGCAAAGCTCCTCCAAAGTTCACTAGGAGCAACGACTCAAAAAGGGAATGGTTACTGAAGAATAATCACCAGCAAATGATCAGAAGAAGAGCAGCCATACTCCCAAATTCTCTCACAGACCCAATCGTCACAAGGGAATGGTTGCTGAAGAAGAATCACCAGCAAATGAGCATAACACCTGGATCGAAACAAACTCTGAAGAGAGCGGTGAAGATTCTGATGATGGGCTCGTATGCTTGGTGGAAAAGGATGATGAAGTCGATACTTATGACTCCGATGATGACTGCTCAAAGGATATCCCTGATATGAATGTTTTGAATAAACCTATCAAGAAATCTGTAGGTTTTCAAGATATGAAAAAGAAGAAAGGACCAACCATCAGCGAGCTTGTTGAACAAGGATTTATTACCCCAACTCAAAGCGATGGTGTATTGTTATTTTCCAGATGTGACCTGAACGCAAGAAGCAAGCTCAGAAAAGGCAACTACATCAGACCTCAAGTTGAACCAATCCCTGTAATCACTCATGATGAAGATATTGCTAAACAAGAAAAATTGTTCTTAGAAGCTGAAAAGGTAATTAGTAAATTTGGCAAAATGAAGGAAGCTTTAGCACTATCATGTGAAGAAATTTCCCAGATTAAGACCGAGAAATCTCTTCTAAAATCTGAACTCACCCTCCTTAAGGAACAGATAAAGAGCATGACTCCTCTTACTGTTAAAAACACTTTTCTAACAGAACACAACTCATTACTTAAAGTTCAAAACGATGAATTGGTTGCTCAAATTACTGATCTTCAAAAGATTACAAATGAGTGTTCCAATTCTCGTATCACTATAGAAAGTATCTTTGAGTCCCAAAAAGCCTGTGGTGATAAAAGTGGCTTGGGATTCTCATCAACCAGTGACAACTTTAACTGTGAGGTCTGCGCTGAAAGAGATAGTGAATTTACAACTCAGCAAACTCATGAAATTCCCAAGGAGAAACATTCTATTTCATTGGATAAAGGACAGGAAAAAGTCAAAAGACAAACATTCAATTATGTCTATCCAACGAAATAATTTGGGAAAGCTAAGGAGAAGGAAGTAGCTACAGATGAACCATCTCCTAGCAAAATCATTCTTAAAACAAAGCGCGCTCCTTCTACTAGTGCACATTATGCGCCTGGGAGCTAGGGATGGCAATTTGTCTGAACCTGTAGATACCCTGGGGGACCACGGCTTGGTTAGAGCGCATGAATTACCTAGGATGTCTACTTTATTTTAAGAGTCTCCACCCACGTTTTAGAGGAACGCGAGAAAACCTAAGAAAAGCGCCTTTTTTATGTACGAAAACCAGAGATTCGGGAGAGAAGGGTTCGGGGGTTAGGTGACGGAGTGGGAAGTACTTAAACACCCACTCCGCCCCGCTTACGCGGGTCTTGCTACTTTTGGTGTTCTAATGAAAAATGTCCTTCAATTTAATTAAATAGAAACGTGCTAACAATTGTGAAAAGAAAAGGGAAAATAAAGGGGAAATAAAATAGAATTGCTTTATTTATTTAATGATAAAGATTACATGTAACAAATAATGTTAAAGAATTACATTAAGAGATGAAGAGAAATTAACATGGTGAATTAAAGTTAAGATTAAAATGTAGGGAGATAACCTTAACTAGCTTCAATATGTGAAGTAGTCATGTTGGTCATGTCCCATTAATGGGGATTGCATACATCAAGAAGAAGAAAATAAAGGAAGAAAATGGAGTTGTACCTTGAGAAAGAGGACTTGAAACCTTGACTTGAAAGTGTTGTTGTTGTAATGGAATTGTTGTAGAACAATTTGTGTAGAGTCTTGTTACTAAGAACTCTTGTTGGGAGAATTTGTGTATAGTGTAGTTTGTGAATCAAAGTTGAGGTCCAAGGTCCAAGAACTTGTGTATAGTTTTTGTAGAGAAGATGAAGTTGGTACTTTTCTAAGGTAGAAGGAGGGGTTTTTATAGATAAAAAGAGGAGGGAAGACTTGGAGGGAAATTGGTCAATCCATGTGAGATGGAGTTGACCAATCACAAATAAGATAAATAAAAATAATAAATAAATAATAAAGAGAAAATCAAATATTAATAAAAAAAATATTTTTGTTTTAATGAAAGGGCTAGAATAATGGGATTGGGAGGTTACAAAACTAGGGGGGATGAATGTGGATGTAAAAAGATGGTTTTTGTGATCAAGAAAAGATGTTTGTAAATAAGAAAAGGGAGGGAAATAAGGTGCAATCCGTTACTGCCGAAATGGGAAGCGCGCGAGTCCCGCTTTAGGGGCAAGAAGTGCGCGCGGATCATTGGCAGTGCCGGAGGCGCCAGCGGGTAAAAATTGCAGAATGACAGAATGACTCTTAAAAGTTAACTCTATTATGCAGTTTAGTCCAAAACTAACGGAATCAGTTAGGAACTTAACGAAAGTAACAGAAATTAACAAAAACAAGTTAAATAAAAATACTATGTATGCAATCGGGGTGAGAGGTCCGAGGCGGGGTGTCTACAGAACCCGATCCGTTTTGAGGTCGATCTGATCCGTAATTTTTGGGTTCAATTTGCAATTTTATGATCCGTTCAGATTTCGGGTCGGATTCGGTTAACCCCACTGATCCGATCCGATCCGACCTGAAATATGTGTGTTATTTTTTTTAAAATTATTTACCCTCCTACTTTCTAACTTTTACACTTAAACCCTACCTATATATACTCATTTTAGGGTTGAAGAAGGCCAAACATGCCGCATTCTCAATTTTTCTCTGTCGATGCCGTTCTAGTTCTGCGATACCACCCAGCTCGCCATCGCCGTTGCTCGCCGCCGCCCGCCCTCGCCGTTGCTCGCCCTCGCTCACCCTCACCGTCGCCTACTCACCTCCATTGCCTGCTCTTTACCAAGGTAAAATACTTTAAAGACTCCTCAAATTAGGGTTTAGCTTGTTTCAAATTTAGGGATTCAAATTAGGGATTCATGATTTAGGCAAAAATCAAGCATGGATGGAATTCTTGCATTTTTTTTTTTTTTTGGGTTCAACAGTCTGTTGCCCCTTTGTGCTGGGAAATGGCTGATTCGGATCGGGTCTCGGGTCGGAGCAGCGATCGGGGTCACGGATCGGATCAGGTTACGGATCGGATCACGGATCATGGCAGTTCGGATCAGATCGTATTCGGTCACGCATTTGCCTAATTCGGATCAAATTCGAATCGGCCCTGATCTGATCCAAACCTGACCCGTTGCCATCCCTA
Organism: Campanula takesimana; assembly: GCA_026119855.1. Classification (NCBI taxonomy): domain Eukaryota; kingdom Viridiplantae; phylum Streptophyta; class Magnoliopsida; order Asterales; family Campanulaceae; genus Campanula; species Campanula takesimana. Next base: position 281,400 of record JAOWBW010000487.1, read on the forward strand.
CTGGGAGCCATGCGCCTCATCGCCATGCGCATCCTAGCCCTATGCGCCCTACTAGAAAAAACGCTCCAAAATTTCAAAAGAAAGATTTTGTTAAGGCTGGCTCATCTGACCCAAAGAAGAATGTTATCCCAAAGAAAAGTAAAGAGTCTGTAAAAACTCATATGATTGGTGGCTTTCATCATTGCTCTATTTGTGATTGTTTTGGACATAAGGCAGTGGAATGCCTTTTGAGATTCACTCCCAATGCCAAAGGACTTAAAAATCCTAAGGTCAAGCAAGAGTGGGTCGTCAAAAGTTGCTAACTCTAGGACCCAAAAGGAATAAAGGGGACCTGCTTAAATGTCTATATTTCAGGTTCTTTGCTTCATAGCTGGATCTTCTAAAGCTAGAACGTATGAATGGATTCTCGACAGTGGGTGCTCACGACACATGATTGGAGATGAATCCTTACTTTAGGATGTTCATGAAGAAAGTGGTCCCTCAGTAACATTTGGTGATAATAACAAAGGTCAAGTTGCTGCATATGGAAAGCTCAAGAAAGACAAAGTGTGCATTGAAAGAGTCTCACTCGTTGAAGGACTCAAGCACAACCTATTATCCATATCTCAATTTTGTGATAAAGGATTAGAATGCCATTTCACTTCAACGCAATGTCTTATCAAGAATGGCAAAACTTGAGCTATCTTACTCACGGGATATCGTAAGACAAATATTTATATTATTGATTTCCATAGTAGGAACTCTAGTACTAATCTTTGTTTTGTAGCAAAAAGTGTGAGCGAAAATAGTTGGCTATGGCACAAGCGCATGAGTCACTTGAACTTCAAATGTCTATCAAAACTCAGCAGGGACAATCTTGTCAAAGGACTTCCCAAGGTAGCTGATCATCATGACAACAAATGCGCAGCTTGTCAACTTGGCAAACAATCAAAGCACTCTTTCTCCAGTAAGACAAATCCCTTAACTTCAAAATGTTTGCAACTGCTGCACATTGATCTTTTTGGACCAGTTACCACCGCAAGCTTAAGAAGAAACAATTATACCTTAGTTGTGGTGGATGATTTCTCAAAATACACATGGGTGGAGATGATGATTACAAAAGACGAATGTTATGAAATTCTCACCTCATTATTCAGACTGCTCCAAACCCAAAAAGAAGATGACATCGTTAGTGTTTGATCCGACAATGGAACAGGATTTAAGAACAGCGGTGTTGCTCGATATTGCGACGATCATGGGATAGATCACAACTTCTCAACCGCTGGAGTTCCTCAACAAAATGGTGTTGTGGAAAGAAAGAATAGAACGTTAATAGAAGCAGGGAAGACGATGATAGCTGAAGCTAAATTGCCTATGTACTTTTGGGAAGAAGCTATCAACACTGCATGCTTTACTCAAAATCGCTCCCTCATCAACAAGTGCCATAACAAGACCCCTTATGAATTTTAGCGTGGTAGAACTCCCAACATTGCATTCTTCAAGATCTTTGGCTGCAAATGCTATATCATCTACAACGGAAACGAACATAAAGGTAAATTTGATTCCAAAGCGGATGAAGGTATTTTTGTTGGGTATGCTAAACATTCTAAAGCTTTTCATGTTTTCAATAGATCTACATTAGTGATAGTTGAATCTGTACATGTTATATTTGATGAACATTCTCTCCTTGAGCCACATTTGGCTCCTAATGTTGCTGATGATTCTGTTGAGTCTATTGAGACAAGTGCGCACATTCCAACTGTGCATACACAAGATTAGAATTTATCAACTCAAGGAAATCCATCTACATCAGTTTCGCAAAGATTTATCAATAGCACACCAAGTGAAGCTTCAGTTGCACCAAACAATGCGCCTGAAGATTCTACTAATGCGCATCATCCTAATTCTGCGCATAGTGTCACTCACTCTTTCAATTCTGAACCAGTTCAACCCCCTAAATTCAATGAATTTGATGCTGGTGAAGATGTGCCAATTGAAAACCTTCAAGTTACTACGACTCAACCTAACTTACCTCCTGAAATTCGTGAAGTTAGAGATCACCCAATCACAAACATCATTGGTGATCTTCATGTTGGAGTTCGTATAAGGAGAGCTACAAACTTTGATGCTTATACTGCATTTATCTCTCAAATTGAACCAAAGAAGGCTGATGAAGCGCTCCAAGATCCTAATTGGGTTGTTACAATGCAAGAAGAACTCAATCAGTTTGAACGATGTAAAGTCTGGACTCTTGTTCCAAGACCAAATGATCAAGTGTTCAGAAACAAGATGGACGAGAATGGAACCATCACAAGAAACAAAGCAAGATTGGTTGCACAAGGCTATAAGCAAGAAGAAGGAATCGACTACGATGAAACTTTTGCGCCCGTTGCAAGACTTGAAGCTATAAGGATTTTTCTAGCTTACGCTGCTCACAAGAACTTCAAGTTATATCAAATGGATGTGAAGAGCGCGTTTCTAAATGGTGAACTCCAAGAACAAGTCTATGTAGCTCAACCACCTGGGTTTGAAGATTCTCAATTTCCAAATCATGTCTACAAACTCCAAAAATCTTTGTATGGGCTAAAGCAAGCACCAAGAGCATGGTATGATACACTATCCAAGTTTCTCATTGAGAAAGGCTTCACGCGCGGTAAAATTGATACTACTCTTTTCATTGCCAAACATAATGATCATAAATTACTTGTTCAAATTTATGTCGATGATATTATTTTTGGTTGTACTAATGAATTGTTATGCAAGCGCTTTGAGAAACTAATGAAGAGCAAGTTTGAGATGAGCATGATGGGAGAACTCGCATTCTTCCTCGGGCTTCAAATCAAACAAATGGATGAATGCATATTTATCAACCAAGCAAAGTATACAAGGGATCTAATCAAGAAGTTTGGACTCGATAATGCTAAATCATATGATACTCCAATGGCTACCGGCAACAAACTCGACAAAGACTTGAAAGGTAAAAAGGTTGATCAAACTCTCTATCGAGGTATGAATGGCTCACTTCTTTATCTTACCGCTAGTAGACCAGATATTATGTTTAGTGTTTGTGTCTGTGCGTGTTATCAATCCGACCCTAGAGAAGCGCACTTAATTGCTGTGAAACGTATTATACGATATCTCTCCGGCACTGTTAACCTTGGACTTTGGTATACCAAAGATTTAAATTTTAAACTTGTAGGTTATTCAGATGCGGATTATGCAGCGTGCACAATTGACAGGAAAAGCACAAGAGGCACTTGTCATTTCCTCGGATATCGACTTGTGTTATGGGCTAGTAAGAAACAAGATGCAGTTTCTCTCTCAACTACTGAAGCAGAATATATTGCTGCTGGAAGCTGTTGATGTCAGATTCTGTGGATGAAGCAGCAATTGGTGGACTATGACATCAAAGAAGAAAACTGTCCCATCTACTGCGACAATACCTCAACCATTGTGGTTTCTGAAAATCCTGTCATGCACTCCAAGACCAAGCACATTGACATCAAGTATCACTTCCTCAAAGTCCACGTGGAAAAAGGGAACATTCATTTGGAACACGTGGGAACCGACTATCAAATCGCCGATATTCTTACAAAAGCACTTGATGCAAAAAGGTTCATCTTTTTTAGAGGTGAAATGGGTATGCTTGAACTCAGCTAAATTTTGTCCATAAAATTTGTCAATACTAATTCTTTTGAGTCTTCTTAAAATTTCTAAGTTAGATGCCTCATGCGCTGCGCATTCCATACGCACTTGATATTGCGCATAAGGCAAATCATTTCTGAGTCTAAGAAACTCTGCGCATTATAGAGCTGCGCATATACTTCATGCGCATGCCACATGGACCTCGGGTAAGTTTTCTTTTCAATAGTTTCACCTAGGTCCTTGACTTGCTGAGTCAGCACATAATTTGCAAGGGTACTTGCGTAATTATATATTTTCCCTCATCATTTCTTTTTAAATTTTTTTGGGAAATTACTGTTCTACCCCCACGTCCCACCCCATTTAATGCAAATGCATTGAGTGACGCGCCATTAATGCATTGTGTGCTACTTGTGACAGAAGTAGCAAAGACTTTTCTTGGCCATTAATGCCTGACACACGGGCGCGGCTAGGGATTTTCACACGCTCTCCTCATTGGTCCACGTCATCTGCGCGTGCGCCTCACTCGCGCGTGCGTTTCACTCGCCTGACACACCAACTCTCGTGTCATCGCGCCATGACGTCACCATACCTTTTTGGGCTATTTCCCTCTGAACCGCCGTCTTCTTCCTCACTTCACTCCTTCAAATTTCTTTCTCACTCAAACCGCCTCACCTTTTCTCTCAACTCTCTGACTTCTCTTTCTCTCTGCACTCATCATTTTTTTTTCTCCTTTTTCGTATAATCTTCTATATATATCTTTCTAATGGCTCCCAATACATCTACATCTTCCAAGAAACCTGAGGATCCTTAAATGGTAATATTTCATTACACTTCTTTCCAGTTTTTCCGCCATTTTTGGGTTAGAAGGTCTGATTTTTCCCCTTTGTGATTTCTCTATGATCCGTTACTCGTTTTTTAAATTATTTGATACTGTGTGATCAAATTTCTCATAGATTTTCATATATGTAATTTGTTTTACGATCAATGATCGTTTAGTTGGATTTTTGTTGAATTTTTGAGTTTTTGGTCTTTTCGAATTCTCTCTAGTTTTTGTCAGATCTTGGTTGTATGTTCTTGTTATTGCTGTTGTGGTTTACTTGTTTGTGTGTGATTTTTCATTTCGAACATTTTGATATGCTTTTTATGCATTTTGGAGCACTTTGACATTTTTATGTTCTTCGTGTATTCAACACATGTTCTTCATGTTCTTAGTGAATAGTCATATATTGTGCCTTAACATGATTCTTATTTATGTTTATGCTTTTCGCGCCAATTTTAGGCGTGTAGTTTCAAATTTTATGTTTTTGGACATTTTTACCCTTTGTATTTCATGTTTTGCTTAAGTATGGAGTCTAGTTCATGCGCTGCGCATATCACTCATGCGCATGCGCTTCTCTCCATGCACATGTCCAGCCCTAATTCTTAATTTTGTTTTTGCGCAGAATCTCAATTACTTTATTCCTGGTTGGGAACTCGATATGGAGGACTTGCGCCAAGAAGCACTTGGGCGCTATATGATGGAGATTATGGACACTTATGGTATTCTGCCTCTTTTCACTAAGGGCCAGACTTTCATTCTCCCCTCCTACATCGACGAATTCTTCAGCAATGCAGAAGAAGTGGATCGAGTCTACGACGATATTACAGTTCCCTGCCTAAAAATTTCAATTCGTGGGGTTTCTGTAGCGATCAACTATGCGCACATCAGACAAACTATAGGTCTTCCTGCTGTAGATACCCCGGGGAACCACGGCTTGGCTAGAGCGCGTGAATTACCTAGGATGTCTAATTGATTTTAAGAGTCGCCACCCACGTTTTAGAGGAACGCGAGAAAACCTAAAGAAAGCCAATTTTTGTACGAAAACCAGAGATTCGGGAGAGAAGGGTTCGGGGGTTAGGTGACGGAGTGGGAAGTACTTAAACACCCACTCCGCCCCGCTTACGCTGGTCTTGCTACTTTTGGTGTTCTAATGTTAATTGTCCTTCAATTTAATAATATAAAAGTGCTAACAATTACAATGAAAAGAAAGGGGAAATTTACAAAGGAAAATAAAAGAGAGTTGTTTTATTTATTTAATGGTAAAGATTACATGTCAAACTATTCTAGCAATTATATTAAGAAAAGAATGGTAAATTAAAGTAGAGATTAAAATGTAGGGAGATAACCTTAACCAACTTTAATGTAGTAAAGTGGTCATTTGCTCATGTCCCAATTGATGGGGATTGCGTACATTACTAAGACATGTAAATTAAGAGAAGAAGAATAAAGTACCTTAAGAAAGAGGACTTCAAACTTGGACTTGAAAGTGGTGTTGTTGTAGGGAAATTGTTGTCGAACAATTTTTGTAGAGTCTTGATGTTAAGAACTCTTGTTGGGAGAATTTGTGTATAGTGTAGTTTGTGAATCAAAGTTGAGGTCCAAGGTCCAAAAAGAGAGTCCTCTTCTAAGGTAGAAGAAGGGGGTTTTTATAGGTAGAAAGGAGAGGGAAAGGTTGGAGGGAAAATGGTCAATCCATGTGAGATGGAATTGACCAATAGAAAATAAGATAAATAAAATAATAAATGAAGTAAATAAAAGAAAATCAAATAATAATAAAAAGAAATATTTTGTTTTTAAGAAATGGCTAGAATAATGGGATTGGAGGTTAAAAAACTAGGGGGGATGAATGCGGAGGTAAAAAGAGGCTCTTTTGTGATCAAGAAGAGATGTTGTAAATAAGAAAAGGGAGGGAAATAAGGTGCAATCCGTTACTGCCATAATGGGAGGCGCGCGAGTCCCGTTTTAGGGGCGAGACGCGCGCGCAGCCCACAAACAGTGTCGAAAGCGCCCACGGGTGGAAAAGACAGAATGACAGAAATGACCCTAAAGTTAATTCTGTTATGCAGTTTAGTCCAAAACTAACGGAATCAGTTAGGAACTTAACCGAAGTAGCAGAAATTAACAAAAATAAGTTAAATAAAAATACTATGTATGCAATCGGGGTGAGAGGTCTAAGGCGGGGTGTCTACACCTGCGTGCATGATGGATGAGTTTTTTACTCATTTATTGGGTATTTTTCTAGACTTATTCTTAGTGAAATCCTTGAGTTTTGGTTATTTAATGTGGGTTTTAGTGTTTATTTAGAAAACAGGTGAATAGTGCATAATTCAGAGGAGATATGTCAAAAGTTACAATTCCAGGGACTTAAGTGGAAATTTCAGAAATCCAAGGGCTGCCGTGCTGAAGCTGAAGATACCAGGGACTGTTGTGCAGAATCTGAAAACTGGAGGGAAAAATATGCAAATAACTGGAAGTTCAGGGACTGTTCTGTAAATTCTGAAAGTTGGAGGACCATTTTGGAAATTCATAATATCTCAGGGACCATTGGGGAAATTCGGAGTCCAGCCTTGAAGAGCCCTAAAAATCAGTCCAAGCCTTGGAGAAAAAGAAATAGTTGACTTGTTTAGTTAGGATTTTATTCTAGTTTCCTAATTCTTTTGTTATTCCTTTTTATTTTGTATTTCCTTTTAGGTTTAGGTTAGTTTTTCCTATAAATACTAGCTTAGATTTATTGTTATAGACATCCATAATTCTACCCTTCTTCCATATTATTCTTGGGATTTGTTCTTTGTCTATGAAGAACTAATTTCACCATCTATGGATTGGAGGTAACTTGTATCAAATACTTATGCTTTAATTTAATTCTTAGTTCAAATATTTGTGGTTTGTCGCAAGTTTTAATTCTTCCATTCAATCTTAATTCTTGTTCATTAAAATATTTATCATTATTAATTCTTTAGTTTCAATTATATTTTAATATATAAATTGGCTTTAGAATTATTGGGTATATATTGCTGCATTAGCGTGGGTGATTATACGCTGACCACTATTTTAATGATTAGATTCAATTGAGGACCTAGCGGAAGTCAAAAGGATCTAGGTTCATGTGTTCTTGAGATCTTCATGAATTTCTTACATATTGTATAGACCTAGCGGAAAGTATAATATAAAAGAAATAATAGGATTGCAATCCGGCGACTGGACCGTCCCAATTCTTACTTTAGTGAACGAACCCTTGTTTGGAGATTGATTCTTTTATGATTTGTGACACCATAATAATTGACATCTTTAATCAAATAAGCATAAGTAGGAGATACTTGTGAATCCTTTCCATAGATTTTTCCTCCATATTCATATCCATTTATCTATCTTTGTTTAATTAGTTTATTTGCTTTTTAGTTAATTAGATTAAATCACTAAAAAAACCAAACTTTTATTTTATGTTATTTTATTTTACTATTAGTTAAATTGCTATCTTCTACAAGTCTCTGTGGATTTGACACCCTGCTTTTGCATATACTACTACGGTTATCTTGTGCGCTTGCAAGGGTTATAATTTGTTCATCAAGTTTTTGGCGCCGCTGCCGGGGACTTGTTTAAATAGTTAGTAGTTTAATTAGTAGTGTAAATATTTGTTTATAATTTTATTTTTTTTATTTTTTTATTTTTTTATTAAAAAATGTTTGAGGTGGTTAATAATTTAGAGAAATCATGGCATGAGCAAGTTATTGATGAAATTGAATTTGCCTTATATGGAGGTGAGGAGAGGAATAATGAAGAGGTTCACAATTTTATTGTTATATCTGACAAGCCCGATGAACATTGTTGTAGTGTCATCCCTCTTCACACTCTTGGCAATTTAAAAGAGAAACCCACTATTGTGATCTCTTCCCCTTGTGATTGTGGAATAATTGGTAAAGATCCAAAAGTGAAAAAGGCCCAGGAAAGAAAACGTCAAAACCCCCATTGCATTCTTAATGAGTTAATAAAACGGAAATCATACATGGGGAATGATGTGAATTTTCGTACTAGAGAAAAGGTAAAGTGGGCTAAAGGGCGTAAAGTAAAAGTTAAATTTGGGGAAGTTTAATATTTTGTGCATTTTTTTTATTAGTTTCGTTGTGTCGAGTCGTTCGAAAGAACCTCCTTGAGTTTGTGTGTTTATAGAGGAGTGTATATAGTTGTCACCCTCCAAAAAGATTTTCTATTTTTTTTAGTTTTTATAGATTTCTAACATTTAACGTGTCTGCTAGTATTTATGTTAAAATTCTGACGAAAGCAGGTCAACTTAACGGGAGATGGGCTGAACTGTAGAGATAAATTGGAGGCGGGGACTAAATTGCATAAAGTAAAAATTGGACAGGAAGTCTATACGTGCGAACTGGGCGCGCGCTTAGAAGAACAGAGACTTTTGGCTTGTTGGCGTTGGATTAAAAAAAAAAGGGGGGGGGGGGGGTTTCGTGACTCATCCCCAAATTCCCCAAATCAAATCCCTCTCAGGCTGGCGCTCTCTACAGCACCTCCATCTCAATCGCCGACCCACACTCCAACATCGCCGGCACATCTCCCTCTCATTCCGGACACTCCCTCTGTGCAGGTGTAGATACCCCGGGGGAACCACGGCTTGGCTAGAGCGGTGAATTATCCTAGGATGTCTAACTTGTTTTTAGAGTTGCCACCTATGTTTTGAGGAACATAAGAAAAACCTATGGATTGTAGCCTAAGTTTGATTACGAAAACAGAGATTCTTTGTTTTGAGGTTCGGGGGTTAGATTACGAGATGGGAAGTACCGAAACACCCATCACGCCCAACTTACGTTGGTCTTGCTTGATCAAAATCTACATGAATAAAAATGTTCTTCTTCTTCTTCTTTAAGTCATGAAAAGGGGGGATTTAAAATTGGATTTGGAATGTAGGAGATAACTCCTTAACCAACCTCAATGAGACGAGGTGATCGTTAGAGTCATGTCCCAAAATGATTTGGGTGATTGCACATTTGATTAAAGTAAAAGAGAGAAAGGAGATGAAGTAGAAAAGAAAGGAAAAGATGGACTTTTACCTACAATTTGAAGAACTTCAAATGTTGCTTGATGAGATCCTTGGAGAACCTTTAGAAAGTGATTTTTTTGTCTAGTTTTCGATTGGGTTTTTCCGATGATTTTTCGATGATTTTCCGATGATTTTCCGATCCTTCAAAATGGAGGTGAAGAGAGGTTTTTATAGGTGAAAGAGGGGTGTTTTTGGTGCCAAAACTCAGTCACCAAGAAATCCTTCCCGGGCAAAATCTTGTAAATTGAGCAAGGGAGGGAATCCTGGCCAGAAATCTGTAACTGACGCCCAGAGGCGCGCGCTTCCTGCTTTGGGGGCGGGAGGCGCGCGCGCGTCTGGCTCCTCCTGTCGGAGGCGCGCGACTCAGAGAAGGCAATTTTGACAGAATGGACTAGAAAGTCAGCCTTGTCATTCAGTTTAGTCCCTGGACTTAACGAAGTAAGTCAGGAACTTAACGGAAGTGACAGAAACTAACGAGAAACACTTAAAATGGGGAGAAACACAAGATCAAATGTGCGATCGGGGTGAGCGGTCCAAGGCGGGGTGTCTACAGAGCCCCTCGGCGACGTGGATTACAAAGCAAAACGCGTCGACGAAAGTTAAAAACACCCGCCGAGGACATCACCAAGAAAAGGCAAAGACTCGATGAAAGCAGGAATTTGAAATTGCGAGAGATAGTGGTGCGCTCCCTGTGTGAGCGGCTTTTGTTGATAGAGGGGGTGGCATGATCCGTTAGGTGAACCTGCCGGCTGAATGTTTTGAATGAGGCCGTTAGTGAACCTTTTGATGAATCCGTTAGTGAATCCCTTGGATGAGTCCGTTGGTGAACCCTTGTTGACGAATCCGTTAGTGAATCCCTTGGATGAGTCCGTTGGTGAACCCTTGTTGACGAATCCGTTAGTGAATCCGTTTGATGAATCCGTTAGTGAATCCCTTGGATGAGTCCGTTGGTGAACCCTTGTTGACGAATCCGTTGGTGAATCCGTTTGATGAATCCGTTAGTGAATCCCTTGGATGAGTCCGTTGGTGAACCCTTGTTGACGAATCCGTTAGTGAATCCGTTTGATGAATCCGTTAGTGAATCCCTTGGATGAGTCCGTTGGTGAACCCTTGTTGACGAATCCGTTAGTGAATCCGTTTGATGAATCCGTTAGTGAATCCCTTGGATGAGTCCGTTGGTGAACCCTTGTTGACGAATCCGTTAGTGAACTCGTTTGATGAATCCGTTAGTGAATCCCTTGGATGAGTCCGTTGGTGAACCCTTGTTGACGAATCCGTTAGTGAATCCGTTTGATGGTGATTTGTCTCCTTTTGCTGTTCATAGGAGAAAGTTGTTGATCCGGGATTTATCTGAAGATGATTGGAAGAAATTCTTTGCCTCTCGGGTGACCGTCGATATTGAGTGGTGTCCTCCTTCTTGGGGTCTTCGTCCTTTTGTGGAATGGACTCCTGGTTTTCAGCACGTGGTTGTACCCGGTTTGAGAGATTCTTCATTTTACCAGCCAGAGCGGGTTCTGCGGCAGTTCGGTCGCCAACAGACAATTCCTTTTCTGAGGGATGGAATGCTTGGTCCAGTTGCTTACATGGGTCCTGACTTCTCGAGTGAGCTTCAGTCGGCTTGGGGAGATGACCGCAATCGTTGGGCTTTCGCTCCTCTGCATCGGGGGAGTGTCTTCCTTCCCGAGAGCTACTTGGACTATTTATTTGGCACCCTTTACCGTGGCATTACTTGGGTTGATGTGCTTCGTGTCGAGTTGTTGGGACAGGGTTTTGAGCCTAGCAGCACTTTGAGATATAGGGAGGCTGCTGCTGATTCGAGTAACATTCTCGCTGACCCTTTCGGTACTCCTTTGGATGACTTTTATTCTAGGAGACGTGTTGCAGCACAGAAGGTTTCGGTGCGTATTAGTGCTCCTTTGTTACCCAAGAAGAAAAGGATTGAGAGACGATCGGGCGGTCCTTCGAAAGCTAAGAGAAAATTGGATTTTTCTTAGTACCCTAAGAGATTGCAATTAGACCACTTTGTTTTAGGATTTAATGTTTTGATGTCTTTTGTTGCTCAATAAATCCGTTGTAATGGTTTGAATAATTCATTGAATGAATAGAAATTGCATTTTGTTATTTGAAGTGAATTGGGTATTTTTGATATGTTTTAGACCGCACCCGAAGGTTGCCTACGTTCCTCCAGTTGGGAGGCTCAGGTCTTCGTAGTTCAAACAAACAAAGACCATTTTTTTTTTTTTTTTTTTTTGTTTGTGCACCCTGTTTTTTGCCTAGACCGCCCTTGCGGGTTTTCAATCTAGCGGGCTTCTTTTTTTGCACGTGCTCTAATTTTTGCCTAGGCCGCCCTTGCGGGTTTTCAACCTAGCGAGCGATTTTTTTTTTTTTTTTTTTTTAATGGTCTTTGTTTATTAAGCGTAGAACCTCTTGAGCTTGTCGAGGTTGACCTCCTTTGGCAGCTGGTCACCATCTAAATCCATGAGCCGGAGTGCACCACCGCTTAGCATCTTTTTGACCACGTACGGACCGATCCATCGGGGTCCCCATTTCCCCAGGGGATTCATGGCATTAGGAGGATGTTGTCTTAAAACCAAATCTCCCACATTGATGTTTCGAGGCTTCACCTTTTTGTTGAAAGCTCTTGCCATCCTTTGCTGATACGCCCTTGTGCGTTCGAGTGCTCTTAACCTTTTCTCGTCGAGCAAGGCTATTTGTTCATATCGACTTTGCATCCAGTCGACCTCGTTGACTTGATTCTCGAGGAGGACCCGTAGAGATGGGACTTCAAGTTCGATAGGGAGTACGGCTTCAGAACCATAGACCAATGCATAAGGAGTTTCTCCTGTTGCGGATCGTATTGATGTGCGGTAGCCCCACAATGCTAATGGTAGCTTCTCGGGCCAATCCCTTCTTGTTGAGGCCATTTTCTTGACGATGGTCTCGATGGTCTTATTTGCTGCTTCGACTGCGCCATTTGCTTGGGGCCGGTTAAGGAGATGACTTGTGCTTGGTGATCTTGTATTCTACCAAAAGTGCATCCATTTCCTTCTCGAAGTGAGAGCCGTTATCGGAAATGATTTCATGAGGCACGCCGTATCGGCACATGATATTAATCTTTACAAACTCGGCCACTTTCTTGGCGTTGAGGGTTCGATAGGCTTGTGCTTCGACCCACTTTGTGAAGTAGTCGACTGTCACTAGGACGAATGACTGCCCATTGCTCCCGGCAGGATGAACTTTACCGATGATGTCTATCCCCCAACAAGAAAAAGGCCAAGGTGTGACCATGTTGTAAAGTTGTGAGGGTGGAGCATGTTGCAGATTAGCGTGGAATTGGAACTTGGCACACCTTTTTACTTTCTCGATACAGTCTCGTTCCATAGTGCTCCAATAGTAACCAATGCGAAGTATCTTCTTGACTAGCATAAACCCATTCATGTGGGGTCCACATTCTCCTTCGTGCACTTCACACATTATTTCTTGAGCTTTGGCCTCATTGGCGCATAGGAGATTGATCCCGTCGTGGTGCCTTTTATAGACTCGGTCCCCAATCAGTACGTACCGAGAGGCTAACCTTTGCAGAGCTGCTTGAGACTTCTTATTGATGTTCTCGGGATAAGTGCCGTCTTTGAGGAAGTTCATGATATCCGAATACCACGGAGAGTTTGTTTGAACCTCGTTGATCTCGATACTCATGCAATATGCCGGACTGTTCCTTCGAGCAATTTTGAAAGGCTTCACCATTTTCCCTTTGGGCATTTCAACTAATGAAGCTATAGTGGCCAGTGCATCAGCGAAGCGATTCTTATCCCTTGGCAGGTAGTTGAAAGTGATCTCTTGGAATTGTTCAACCAGTTCTTCAAGGTGCTGACCATACTGTTGGAGAGTCGGGTCTTGGGTTCGCCATTTACCCGATTGCTGATTGATAAGGAGCAAAGAGTCGCCGAACACTTCTAGTTCCGTGACGTTTCTTTCGAGAGCTGCTTCGAGCCCTGCTATGCATGCTTCGTACTCGGCAATGTTGTTGGTAGCTTCGAATTCCAGGCGTATGGCAATGGGAGTGTAGATGTCTTTTGGATCGACAAGCAATACCCCTATACCAAAACCGTGTTTATTGGCGGCGCCATCGAAAAAAAGTTGCCACTTGTCTTCCTCGGTTGTAGTACAAATTAAATGCTCGTCGGGGAACTGTACATCTTCCCCTTCACTTCGTCACACGGGAATTCGGCAAGCTGGTCACTGAACACTTTCCCCCTGACGGATTTTAGTGTGACGTAAGTGATATCATAGCCGGCGAGCATGAAGTACCATTTGGCTATTCTTGTTGACATGAAAGGCTTCTCGAAGATGTAGCGGAGCGGATCCACCTTTGCTACTAGCTTGATCGGAAAAGCTTCCATATAGTGTTTGAGCTTTTGAGTGACCCAAACCAATGCTGCACATGACTTCTCTAAGACAGAGTAGTTCTTTTCGCCTCCTTGGAATCGGCGACTGACAAAATAAATGGCGTTCTCCTTTGTGGACTGTCGTTGCTCTTGTGCTAACATAGCCCCTAGGGCTTCATCATTGACAGTGAGATAAAGTAACAAAGGTTTCTCCTTGTGCGGCGGAACTAGAACAGGAGGGCACGTTAAGTAATGCTTCACTTGATCGAAGGCTTCTTGGCACGCGTCGGTCCATTCTAGAGCCACATTCTTCTTGAGTAGCTTGAAGATTGGCTCGCACATGGAAGTGAGTTGGTGCACAAACCGACTGATGTATTGTAGTCTGCCCATGAAACCTTTAATCTCTTTCTGCGTCTTTGGAGGAGGCATGTCAATGATTGCCTTGATTTTGGAGGGGTCTACTTCGATTCCCCTTTCAGTGACCATATAACCAAGAACTTTGCCTCGGATAACCCCGAATATGCACTTTGCAGGGTTGAGTCTCATCTTGTGTTGACGAAGCCTTTCGAAGAACTTGCGGAGATCGATTAGGTGTTGACCATCGGTTCCTTTGGAGTGAATGATCATGTCGTCCACATAGACCTCGATTTCTTTGTGAATCATATCGTGGAACAAGTCTGTCACGGCTCTTTGGTAGGAAGCCCCAGCATTTCTTAACCCAAATGGCATGACTGTGTAGCAAAAGGTACCCCATGGTGTTGTGAAGGCTGTCTTATGTTGATCTTCCTCGGTCATGAGAATCTGATTGTACCCAGCGAACCCATCCACGAATGAGCGAACCTCGTAGGTAGCAGTGGAGTCGACTAGCATGTCGATATTAGGGAGTGGAAAATCATCCTTTGGGGAAGCTTTGTTTAAATCCCGGAAGTCTACACAAACTCGAACCTTGCCGTTCGCCTTCCTGACTGTCACAATGTTGGCTAACCATGTCGGATACTCGATGACCTTGATGAAACCCACACTGAGGAGCTTCTCAATCTCTTCTTTGACCTGCAGAGACCATTCTGGCTTGATCTTTCTGAGCTTCTGCTTTACTGGCCTGGCATCTTCTCTGATCGGAATCCTGTGCTCCGCTACCTTTCTGTCTAAACCCGGCATGTCTTTGTATGACCATGCGAACACATCCACGAACTCCCGTAGTAATGCAGTCAATCTGTCTCTGTCGTCTCCCTTGAAGAAGCTTCCAATCTTGGTTTCTTTTGGCTCTTCTTCGGTACCCAGATTAACAACATGCAATTCTTCGTCATCCTTTGGACCATTCTCGCCACGACTACGGACTTGTTGAGCAAGTTCATTTAAGTATGTTGTGTTTTCGTGGTCTATTTCATCATAATTTGAATCGTTATTAACTTGTTCGTTAAGTTCATTATTAGTTAATTCATCATTTATGATGTTTGCAATCTCAGGGTACTCAGAAATATCAAATTTTTCATTAGCAAAGAAAGGAAACACACGCTCGGCTATGGCCTCCAAATCCTCTTGGGTGAGGGTATTAGAGACACTCTCGGACTCGAAAGTAAGTGTGAGCTGCTCTTCCTTTGTTGCTGTGCGGGGTATGCAACCATTTCTTGGACTAAGAATTCCTCGGATACCACGGGCCCTTTTGTTGAATACCAATTGTTGATCGGCTCGGAGCTTGGCGGGATCTCACTGAGAGTCTCGTTCATGATGACGGTGTCATGGATGGCGTTAACTTGGCATTTATTCATCATGGCAAGCTCTTCGAACATGGAGGCTAAATCTGTCAGTTCCTCCCCCACGGTGATTTCTGTCTCGGATTCTATAGTCATCTTCCTTCCTCACCATTCACGGGGCGACATGGGAGTTGGTTCTCTTTCGGATACTGGATCTCACAATCGGAGAAGATTTCGAGGCCGGCTTTTTGACACCTTTATTGTTAACCCACGGCTCGGGAAAGATCATGTACGGAACGTCTTCCCCTTGGCGGACAAAATAACCATTCAACGTCTTGCGGTAAGGCCTTAGATTAGGGACTACATAACGACGGCCTTCTTTACGAGCTCGGGCCTTTTCGTTATTGATCGCTTGCTCTTGTTTCAAGTCTTCTTTGGAAGGCTCATACCCCAAACCGAAGGTGTTCTTGACAAAGGGGACTTGCACGGGATGTATGATTCCTTGTTGATATTTCCCTAAGCCTAAACCAGGGAAGTAGTCCATATTCCTCATCATGCGGAGGACTTTGTGATTGCTGGGGGTCCATGATCCGTTTCCCCCTTCTTTGTCAATGGCGTTGATTGAGACGCCGGAGAGAGTGGAGTCTGGTAGACCATGCTGAACTTGGTGGACTGGCTCACCTTTTCTGTGGATAGTGATGTTTTCAGCCATTACGGTCACTATTTCATCACCATTTCGGATCTTGACACATTGGTGGAGAGTTGACGGTACGGCATTAGCACTATGAATCCATGGTCGACCCAATAGTAAGTTGAACGAGGCCGGGATATCAAGCACTTGGAATGGAACGGACATGACCATGCTCCCGAACTCAATGTCTATTTCGATCATACCCATGACTGTACGGGCGGTGCTGTCATAACCTCGGATTACTTGAGTAGAAGGCTTCAAATCAGAATCCTTAAGCCCTAGTATGCCCATGATTCTACCAGGCATGAGATTGAGTGCGGAACCACCGTCCACTAAGACTCTTGAGACGGGCCTCCCCCTTGCTCGTACTTTGAGGTAAATAGCTTCGTTGTGGTCGGAACCAAACGGTGGAAGGTCCATATCGGCAAAGGTGATGACGTTGCTAAAATGAATGTGACCAATCATTGCCGTGAGGTCCTCGGGAGTAGTATCGGGAGAAACTGATGTATCATCGAGATTGCGGATGACAAGATCTCGGTGTTTCTTTGAGGATGCAATGAGGTCCCAAATAGAGATGTTGGCTTGAGTTTTCTTGAGTTGGACAAGTAGAGGATCTTCGGGAGTGTTGTGAGCTTGCGGCCTTTGAGAAGAGGAGCTCGGTGCGGAAGTGGAAGGGTTGCTTGCTAAGACTCGACCGGATCGAGTTAGCATGTTGACGTTCCCATCTTGCTTGTTTTTCCTATTCTCTAGTACTTCCCTCATTACTTCATCATAAGTCACTACATAACAAGAATTGTCAAGTTTATTCATAACATTGGGGCCCCCATTCACAATTGGGATTGAATGGGTGGTCCCCTCGAGTTCTCCTATCTCTATTACATTGACATGCTCGTCATTAGTCACTACAAATTCTTTCTTATCTATGAGATCTTGAATGACATTGCGGAGAACGAAGCATTCCTCGGTGGTGTGGCCACTATATTGGTGGTAGCCACAATATTTGTGGTGAGCATGATTGGAGAGGATCGTCTTGGGTTGGTACCCTTGCACGGGTGTGACTTGACCCTTTGCCTTGAGGACCTCGAACACTTCGGGTTGAGTCATACCTTGGAGAGGCGTGTAGACACGGTCACTTCGGGACTTCTTCCCTTGAGGTGGAGGAACCTTTTTGTAATTCCCCTTATCAATAGTGACGGCATTGACCGAGGCCTCTTTTGTGGAGTTGGAAGCGGCCTTGTAGCGGTAAGTAGGAGTGGACTTCTTAGTCTCCTTGAGTAAGTCATCCATGCGTACCCCCGCCTCATACATTTGGGAGAAGTCGGAGTAGCAAGCCCCACTTAGGTGAGTGCGGAGATCAATCTTGAGACACTTGAGAAATATGTCCATTTGCTCTTTTGTGTTCGGCCTCTCAACAATTTCAGAGAGTTTGTCATTCCATCTCCTTGTGAAGTCGATGAAGGACTCATTGTCTCGTTGCGTAGTGTTCTCTAGCTCTTTCCTTGTGGGCCGGTGAGTGGTGTTGCCTTGGTATTGGTTCTTGAAGGCAAGCATGGCGGAGTCCCAATCAAGACGGACAGTGAGCGGGAGAGTAGCATACCAATCTTTTGCCGCCCCCTCGAGAGTGAGAGGAAAGCATTGAGCCATCACCTTGGTGGAGACCTTCTTTGGAACCATTGCCCAAATATAAGTCTCAATGTGAGCCATAGGACAAGAGTTGCCCTTGAATTTGCTTATGTCGGGCATCTTGAACTTATCGGGAAGAGCGGCCATAGTACTCATGAGGATGGATGATTGATGAAGGCTTGTGTCGGAGCCTTTCCCCATGTTGAGCCCATTGAGTTTTTGGTCGATGTAGGCCATGATAGAATCCACCATTTTGGGCTCATTGTTCTCGGAACTTGGTTCCCCCATTTTCTTGGTGCGGGTGTTGACATAAGGACTCTTGAACAAACCCTCGGTCCATTCGGATTCATCATCATTGTTCTTGTTCTTTCCCTTGGCAAGGTTGGTGAGCTTTTCTTTCATTAGTTCCATTTCGGCCTCGTGGGCCTCCCTTTGGCTATCGAGGTGGGATTGCCAAATGTCGTCTTTGCTTTGTGCCTCCTTGTTAAGGGTGGAGACTTGCTCTTGGAGGAGTTGGACCATAGTTGAGAGCTGTTCGAGAGACATGGTGTTGCTGCTGCCGGTCATGGTTGATGTTGGAGCTGTTGGAGTGATCTCTTCACGGACTAACCGATTTGCTGAATCCCGGTAGACTTTGTAAGTACCAATTGAACCTATATTGCAGAAGAGGCCCTTGTCAGTCTTGAGTAACACTTGCGGTCCATGAAGAGGCTTAGAACACACAGTTGGGCACACGACTCGAACCACATAAGAAAAGACTCTTTTTTTTTTTTTTTTTTTTATAAGTCGGAGGGAATGAATCCCTTTTGGGGTTTCTAAGAAAATAATGGAATCGTCACACTAGTATATAGACCATCTCGCGGTCCCATATACTCATCGGATTCCATCGCGCTTGTGAATCCTACATGTATCGGGATTAAACTAAATTAATGTAGTAAAGCATACATGCGGGGACGGATTTTTATTTTCGTCCAAAGTAACCACTTTTTGGGACGGATTTTTATTGCGTCCATTTCAACAAGTTGCCATGTATGATTTGAAGACATTAGTTTAGGGAAATCTCGGTACATGGAAACCGACTTGAGTCACGGAGTGTTAGACCCTAACTAGAATTGTGTGGTTTGTGCTCGGCTTGAATATGAGGCTCAAAGGTCACCCACGGCATGTAGTCTTGAACTACGCCACGGACTGAGGTTTACCGCTTCGAAAGAGCCAAGGTCTGGTGGAGCTTGAAACTTTCTAGGACGGGCCTCGACGGGTTTGGGGTTGGACTTGTGCGACTCGATAGTGAGCAGTTCATAGGAATATGTGCATGTAGTGTGAGGTCTAACAAGTGACAAAAAAAAAATTATATTTTTTTTTTTTTTGAAAAGAAAGAAAAATACACAAAACACATAAGCACATAAAGTTACAACTCCCGAATCACCCGTGTGACCGGTAAATAAAACACAAAATTAAAACAGTCCGAGGGTTCAATTCTGTTCTGATGCAGGCAACTGTGCCCACACCCCACTGTTCTGCTCAGTCACTGAAACCTGTTTCTGTTCTGGGAATCGACCCAGAAGCGCGCGCCTCTGAGTGCTGATATGGGACGCGCGCGCATGTCGAAATGCTTATGGGAGGCGCGCGCTTCTGGGGCACACCTGTCAGAATGTCAGACTTTAGACTCAGGGGATTGCCCTGGTCCTATGTTCATATTGTAACCCCTGCAGAAGTGATTAGTGTAGAATAACAGAAGAAGAAGATGAAGAACATGAAGAAGTGGGCGATTCTGGTTCTTGATGCGGGATGCGCGCGCTTTAGGCTTAAAAGGCCAGACGCGCGCGCCTCCCCCATCAGGAAACAAAATGCCCAGAAAAGATGTAGATTTTGATCAGAATGCAAGTTTAACCCTCAAATATATCCCCAGCGGAGTCGCCACTGTAGATACCCCGGGGGAACCACGGCTTGGCTAGAGCGGTGAATTATCCTAGGATGTCTAACTTGTTTTTAGAGTCGCCACCTATGTTTTGAGGAACATAAGAAAAACCTATGGATTGTAGCCTAAGTTTGATTACGAAAACAGAGATTCTTTGTTTTGAGGTTCGGGGGTTAGATTACGAGATGGGAAGTACCGAAACACCCATCTCGCCCAACTTACATTGGTCTTGCTTGATCAAAATCTACATGAATAAAAATGTTCTTCTTTAAGTCATGAAAAGGGGGGATTTAAAATAGGATTTGGAATGTAGGAGATAACTCCTTAACCAACCTCAATGAGACGAGGTGATCGTTAGAGTCATGTCCCAAAATGATTTGGGTGATTGCACATTTGATTAAAGTAAAAGAGAGAGAGGAGATGAAGTAGAAAAGAAAGGAAAAGATGGACTTTTACCTGCAATTTGAAGAACTTCAAATGTTGCTTGATGAGATCCTTGGAGAACCTTTAGAAAGTGATTTTTTGTCTAGTTTTCGATTGGGTTTTTCCGATGATTTTTCGATGATTTTCCGATGATTTTTCGATCCTTCAAAATGGAGGTGAAGAGAGGTTTTTATAGGTGAAAGAGGGGTGTTTTTGGTGCCAAAACTCAGTCACCAAGAAATCCTTCCCGGGCAAAATCTTGTAAATTGAGCAAGGGAGGGAATCCTGGCCAGAAATCTGTAACTGACGCCCAGAGGCGCGCGCTTCCTGCTTTGGGGGCGGGAGGCGCGCGCGTCTGGCTCCTCCTGTCGGAGGCGCGCAACTCAGAGAAGGCAATTTTGACAGAATGGACTAGAAAGTCAGCCTTGTCATTCAGTTTAGTCCCTGGACTTAACGAAGTAAGTCAGGAACTTAACGGAAGTGACAGAAACTAACGAGAAACACTTAAAATGGGGAGAAACACAAGATCAAATGTGCGATCGGGGTGAGCGGTCCAAGGCGGGGTGTCTACAGCAGGCCCGACGACCTAGCCACTGCTCCGATTTCTCTAAGCGCCACACCAGATCCGGTTGCCACCCTCCACTACTCCACCTACAGTCCGATGTCAGTTCTCTATTTCCGGCCGTCCCGTTTCTCTGTTCTCTGGCTTTATCAACACCGGCCACACCGCAGTCACACAGCCCTAGCCCCAAATCCAAACTTTAACCCATCTCCAGATTCCTCCTTCTTGAAACCACCGGAGCCCCTCTTTTGATCCCAGCAATGCTCCTCCTCACCTGGGTTTCGATCTATAAATACACATGGAATGGGAGTGATTGATGATGTTAGGGCAGAAAATTAATTGTGCCAGTCGCACATGGTTACACTCTGCTCTTGAATCATTCAAGAAGGTGGATTTCTCACAGTCAAGGTAACAACATTGTCCACCTAGTTTAGCTTCAATTACAGGTACATTTTTTTTAACTCTGCTAGATGCACTTTCAAGGTCTTACAATTGCAATTATCTGGTATTCTGGTTATGAAATCTCTTTGCAAGTTCAGATGCTCATTAAGAATTTGAGGGTAATTGGTATAATTGCTATCCATCTGAAAAAGTAAGCTCGTTGGTGTGGTTTTGTGAATGAAGTGTGGAGTATGTCATGGTGGTGCACATGTTAAGCATCTTGGTGGGAACTTTGTTGCTGGTATGATAGGAGGAGGTTGACACTAAATCACCCTGTCATATATTTAAGTGTTTTTGTTGCTTAATGAGGACATTGTCCATTATAAGTTTGGGGGTAGGGATGCTTTCACCTCCACGCTTGTTTACCTGATTTTTTTTCTTAGTTGTTTTTAGTAGTTCAATTTCCAAAAAAAAAAAAAAATTGAAAATAAAAAAAAATGTTTTTCTATAATTCTTTAGTTTTTTTTAAAAAAAATCTTTTTGTTTGACTACGTTCCTATTTCTGGGTTGGTACCTGAGCCCTTTATTGTGGGTTCGCTCACTTTAGAGGGAACGTAGGCAGCTTCGGTGCGGTCAAAGTTTTGAAAACATTTTGTGTTTTCTCCATAGTTTCTTGTGTCACTTAAAGCTGGCCAATTATTATGTGTTATGATTTATCTATTCTTGTCTTATTATGTATTAGATTAATTTTGGTTCTTTGCTTAAGTATTATAGTTCGGTTGTGAATCTCTAAATTTAAGTGCACTACCGAGTCTCCCTTAGTTGATAATTTTGATTTACTTTATCGAGTTTATAGTGCACCGTTATCCCTTAGGTTAATGAGTTTGTGTGCAAATAAAGCCTCTTAAAACCTAAAATATGGGTACGATTTAGACACTTGCTGTGTATATATATATGGGTTGGCACCCCAAGTTAGAATTAATAAATGAAAAAGGTGACTTGGGAAAAGTGGGAGCAATGGCAAAATAAAATGAATCAATAAATCAATAAATAATAATGAAAATGTGCAAAGTTGCTTTGGTGTTACCTCCAGACGTGTAGGTTAGCCGGTTAGGGGCTATTCTAGCTTAACCAGATTTCTGGGTATGCAGTAGCGTTATGGAGGGAGAGCTTTTCCGCCGTGATGGTCCGTTCCAAGCTCGAATCCGAAGTGAAGGCCAACTCCCTCCCCAAGAGTTCATCCTATGCTTGTGCTAAAAGCACTTGAAATATGTGCGTGAAATGTCAATAATTAAGTTTGGGGGTGCCTTTGCTTGTTAAGAGTCAAGTGCTAAATAGTATTCATATTTTACTTTTTAAGAATGTTTTATATGATAGACAAAGTCAATAAAATAAAGGATGATAGTGTACTTGGCTTTATAAAATTAGATCATGTTTGAAAACATAGGGAGAGTTTGAATTCACACACACACATAGATTCATCGTTTAATTATAATGCATATGCAAAATTAATGGTAATGCATATTAACACTTGCATAGGTAGATCTATTCATATCTTGAGGCACGTTGTAAGACTGATGCATGCAATTGTGGTGAATACAAGAATGTGGGGTCGTAGATAATTAGTGGATAGTATTTAGTTAGAGTAGATAGTTTTTATTTTTTTCTTGTTTGCTCGAGGACTAGCAAAGTTTAAGTTTGGGGGTATTTGATGGATTAGTTTTATACTCATTTATTGGGTATTTTTCTAGACTTATTCTTAGTGAAATCCTTGAGTTTTGGTTATTTAATGTGGGTTTTAGTGTTTATTTAGAAAACAGGTAAAACAGGTGAATAGTGCATAATTCAGAGAAGATATGTCAAAAGTTACAATTCCAGGGACTTAAGTGGAAATTTCAGAAATCTGAGGGCTGCCGTGCTGAAGCTGAAGACACCAGGGACTGTTGTGCAGAATCTGAAAACTGGAGGGAAAAATATGCAAATAACTGGAAGTTCAGGGATTGTTCTGTAAATTCTGAAAGTTGGAGGACCATTTTGGAAATTCATAATATCTCAGGGACCATTGGGGAAATTCGGAGTCCAGCCTTGAAGAGCCCTAAAAATCAGTCAAAGCCTTGGAGAAAAAGAAATAGTTGACTTGTTTAGTTAGGATTTTATTCTAGTTTCCTAATTCTTTTGTTATTCCTTTTTATTTTGTATTTCCTTTTAGGTTTAGGTTAGTTTTTCCTATAAATACTAGCTTAGATTTATTGTTATAGACATCCATAATTCTACCCTTCCTCCATATTATTCTTGGGATTTGTTCTTTGTCTATGAAGAACTAATTTCACCATCTATAGATTGGAGGTAACTTGTATCAAATACTTATGCTTTAATTTAATTCTTAGTTGAAATATTTGTGGTTTGTCGCAAGTTTTAATTCTTCCATTCAATCTTAATTCTTGTTCATTAAAATATTTATAATTATTAATTCTTTAGTTTCAATTATATTTTAAGATATAAATTGGCTTTAGAATTATTGGGTATATATTGCTGCACTAGCGTGGGTGATTATACGCTGACCACTATTTTAATGATTAGATTCAATTGAGGACCTAGCGGAAGTCAAAAGGATCTAGGTTCATGTGTTCTTGAGATCTTCATGAATTTCTTGCATATTGTATAGACCTAGCGGAAAGTATAATATAAAAGAAATAATAGGATTGCAATCCGGCGACCGTCCCGTCCCAATTCTTACTTTAGTGAACGAACCATTGTTTGGAGATTGATTCTTTTATGATTTGTGACACCATAATAATTGACATCTTTAATCAAATAAGCATACGTAGGAGATACTTGTGAATCCTTTCCATAGATTTTTCCTCCATATTCATATCCATTTATCTATCTTTGTTTAATTAGTTTATTTGCTTTTTAGTTAATTAGATTAAATCACTAAAAAAACCAAACTTTTATTTTATGTTATTTTATTTTACTATTAGTTAAATTGCTATCTTCTACAAGTCTCTGTGGATTCGATACCCTGCTTTTGCATATACTACTACGGTTATCTTGTGCGCTTGCAAGGGTTATAATTTGTTCATCAGTGCAAAAATACGAAGTTACCACAGGATTTGCAAGATAGGGTTGCGCAGAAGCTGATCAAGATCCCTACATTGGTTGGTCAATACAACAACCACGATAGGAAGGAGTTTGGAGAACTCATGTACCACCTCTGCACTTTGATTGGGGATACCATCAACTGCAAGAATAGGAACAAGTCAACATTCATTAGCAAGCAGTGGATGTGCTGCGCTGCTATTTATAAGAAGAAGCAGTTAAGCTGGGCTGAGATCATCTATGATGAGTTAGTGCGTTGGGTGCGCGTGTACAAGAAAAAGGCTACTAACACTAAGAGGCCACCCAAGTACAAGACTCACTGCAGAATCCTAACTGCTATCTTCATGTGCTTCCCTAAAGTGCGCAAATTAGTGGATGAGGACCCCTCTTTAAAGGTTGATGTGACTTCTACGCGCACGTATTCTTGCGTATTCCTTCAGAATTTCCGTCGTGAAGTTAACAACTTTGATTACTGCATGTACTGGGCTGCTGACCCAGTTGAGTTGTTTGAGGATATTCATCCTGATGACCAAGGCTCACCTCCAACTTCTGATAGTGAGCTCAAGGAAGCCTCCACATCTGAGTCAGATTCTGACGAATAATCCTTTTATGAGCCTGTTGTAAGCAAGGTGGGTGATAAAGAAAAAGGCAAGGGTCCAGCTACTAATGCGCCTCAGCGCAAGAAGAAGAAGGCCAGCAAATCTACTGCTGCGCCTGGGATAACTATCAAAGAGCCTTCTGCGCCTGCTCCTAAGCGCAACGCTACTACTGACCCTGAGCCTCTTAAGAAATCAAAGAAGGCTAAATCCCCTGCGCCTGAAGAACAAAAGAAAGCTAAGGCTGATGCGCCAGAAAAGAAAAAGGACAAGAAAAAGAAGCACGCAAAGGAATCAAGAACTCTATTGGATGAGTCTGATGAAGACATCCAAGTAGAAGATGATCCTGCGCCTAAGTCAAAGCGCGCATCTACTCCTCCTCCTGCGCCTCAAGAGGAAGATATCTTTGAAGGTGCTGCAAATGATCCACTCATTAGACCTTCCAAATCTACTGGAACCTCTAAGGCTGCTCAATCTTAGGGGGAGAAGCATATGGAGACTGCAAAGCCCATGCGCAATGCTACTTCTAGTGAGGATGAGGTCCCACTATCAGCGAAGAAGGCCACTCCATCGCGCAGGGTAAAGAAAGTTTCCACCAAGAAGCGCGCCTCAAAGCGAACCATGGAAGACTTATCTGATGTTGATTCAGATCCTCCAAGACATTCTCCTCCGCGCACTGAAAAGTCTGCGCGTGATATAGCAAGGGAAGCAAGACTTGCTGCAGTTGTGCAAAGGAACGTTGCGCAGCAGGCCCCACCAGTCTTTATTGATGGTGAAGGTTTTGTTCATGATGCGCCAGATCCTACTTTTTTGAGGATGCGCCTATAGTTGAAGATGGTGAAGACTCAAGCTCAGAAGATTATGAGGTCCATCGTTCTCCTATCCATGCGCATCAATATCACGCTCCTGCGCAAGTTACTCCTGGTGCTGCTTCTATTCCCGCGTAACCTACTGGAGCTTCACATACTTCCCCTGATATTCCAATTGTGCCTCCAACTAATGCTCCCTCAGATCCCTCTAGTTCAACAACTGACATGCGCCAAATCTTGGCCATGCTTCAAACTATTCAAGCAAATCAATTTGCCGTACAAACCCAGCACTTCCAAGTGGTCACTGCGCAAGCTAAAATTCAAGAGCAACTGGATGTGCAGTTTGTAAGGCTAGATGCGCAAGCCAGTTTGCTACAGGCTATTGATTGTGCCATTAAGGGGGAGAGTTCAATAAAGGCAACCGGTTCTGCTGCTACTGATACGCAGGCAACCAGTTCTGGAGCTGCGCACAAGCCTCAAATTTACGATGCGCTCCAGAAAGACTTAGAGCATGACTTTGGTATTATTACCACTGCGCTCTCGAAGATTCCCTCTATGCATGGTCTGTCTGAAGCTCTTAACACTTTGGCAAATACTCTCACTGAGGTAA
This sequence comes from Campanula takesimana, assembly GCA_026119855.1. Taxonomy (NCBI): domain Eukaryota; kingdom Viridiplantae; phylum Streptophyta; class Magnoliopsida; order Asterales; family Campanulaceae; genus Campanula; species Campanula takesimana. The sequence goes on from JAOWBW010000487.1 coordinate 307,685, forward strand.
TCCAGATTGAAACTGCCAAAGTTATAAACACCATTGATAACTTTGCGCCTAGAGATTCCAGCTCCTCCTCCTCCTCCATTGATGCGCTAAAATCTCATGTCACTCACTGCTTAGTTCAATTCAGTGATACATTCAATGGAGATATGAACCAAGCTATATTGGATATGTAAGCTAGCTAGAACATGGTTCAAGTGGAGTTGACCAAATCTCTAGCGGATGCGTAGAAGGAGATTCTGGACTCTTTTGCTTCTGCTCAGCAATCTCTGGCAAACCAATTTCGTTCCCTTGAGAATACTTTTAACAGAGTCTCTGAAGACCTTCAGAAAGACAACGATCTGATGCGCTCCGGCATGAAGACTTATTTGAACCAGGCTGTGGAATACAACGCCAAGTTTCAAGCTCTCAAGATTGAGATAATGGACAAGATTACCAGCCTGCAGAACGAGCTTAGGGAAGCACTTTCTAGGATTAACATAGACTAGAAATGTAATATTTTTTTTGCTGCGCATATTTTGTATGTTTTTTATGCGCATCTGTTTTTGCTTTTGATTTTTCTTCCATTGTAAAACTTGTACTGTAACTCTTATCTTTCAAGTTTTAATGAGAAGAAATGCATCATTGCTTTTCACAAAACTTTGTTCAATTCAAACTTTTCGTTTGTGGAACAATGAATGCTTTATTAAACCCTACATCATGTGCATATTCTTATCTGCTCATATTTCATTGCATGATGTTTAAACATTCAGTTTAAACGCATAATCAAACTTAAACTCATAATATTTTTGTATGCGCTGAATGATATTTCTGTCTTTCCCATAATGTAAGTTATTCTTTTGGATAGACTAGAAATCTATAACACTGGCTAGTGTGTGCATTGACTTGAGACATGATTTACCATTTACATTCTTATAAACATGTTTTTATCAAGTACTTTGTATTGCCTTTGTTGTAGTAGGTAATGGCATCAATCATTTAGGGGGAGATTGTTGGGTATGCTTATTACTTAACCCTCCTACTTATGTTAGAATTGATTGATACCATCACCTAAGTTTGTTTTAGGGACTTTAGGACCCTATGTAAGAAGTTTTATAACTTCATTTTTTAGCTAAGTCCTCTTTATAGACTAGGCTTAGTGTTTAGGGATGATGCTTTGGATTTTAGGTTCCAAGTGAAGTTGACTGTATGGTATGCGCATGACCCTCATGCGCAGCACCCTCTGCGCACATCAATGCGCATGGATTTCATGCGCAGCACAGATCTGCCTTAGTCAATTCTCTTGTTTCTGACCTCACCTTTATTCAGCTTGGAAAGCATCTTGTAAAGGTACGCTTATTTGAATGAGTCAAAATGCTGATGTGGACAAACGACAAAACATGCACACTCAGCATACACGTAGATGGAGACGTGCCTCATGTTTGAAATTCAAAAAGAAGACAGCTGTCATCCTTCTAGAAGAAATTTGAAGTCTGTCAACTTGCTGTCTCCAACGGCTATAAAGGACTGCTGCGCACCAATCACGTTGCGACAACACATCGTCCTTGCTGAAGCTCCCCAATGTCTAGTTCTTGGAGCTCCACTATAAATAGCCATCTCTTCCTTATTTTCCAAGTTGCTTGTGCTTTTTCTTCCAAAGAGAAAGTTTGAAGATTTGAAGATTGCTTGCTCATTTCCAGAACTCTCAACAACAACCTTCACCTTCATACTCATCCAAGCCCAGATCCTAAATAGCCCTTGTATTACCAGAATCTTGTGCTCTCCATCTTATAGATTCAAAGAGCCCAGATTTCTGATTCACACACACACCTCTTGAAGTTCCGATCTCATCGATCATACTTCTAGAGAAACACCGGTTTTTGTCTAGGATTTTGTTCTTTCATAGATTATAGATCTTTGAGTTAGTTTGTTCTACATCATTGTAACTTGTAACTCTCTCATATAATAAGATCTCCTTTAGAAATCCAAGACTAACCATCTTGGTAGAGGACGTAGATTTTTTCCCGATCAAACCTCTCCAAATAGCTTGTCTCTATAATCTGTTTTGCTTTCTACATTAATCATTTCTGATATATTGCTTTGTTTGATCTTGTAGATCTTATTGCGCAGATTGAATTGTGTTTGTGTGCTTATTGCCTTAGTTCTATTTGCGCCACTCTTTAAACCAAATCTTAGTGCGTGCGTATTTACACTTCTGCGCATCTCCATGCGCATAAGTGATTGCTTTAAATTTCCGACGTGCATTTCACACTCTTGCTGCGCGCTATACTTAGCCAAATTAAGAGTCGTGCGTGTTGGGTATGATTATTTCTTAACCCTCCCAATTTATGTTAGAATTGATTGATACCATCACCTAAGTATATTTTATGGACTTTAGGATCCTATGTAAGAAGTTTTATAACTTCAATTTTTAGTTATGTCCACTTTTTAAAATAGGCTTAGTGGTTAGGGCTTATGCTTAGAATTGAGGTTTCAATTACTGAAGACCAAGTATAATGCGCAGGGCATTTCATGCGCAGAGCATCATCTGCTCATTTTTATGTGCAGTGAACACTTGCTCATTCTCCACACGCATAGAATCACCTGCTCCTTTCCATGCGCAGAACATTATCTGCTCCCTTTCATGTGGAGACCAATACTTGCTTGGTTTCCATGAGCAGAACGTCTACACATTCTCTATACGCATGACTTCTATGAGCAGAGCAGATTAACTTGGTCCTTATGCTTATCTTTCAACAACCTCATATTCTTGAAGCTTGGAAAGCGCTTATACTTAATTTCAAGATTTGACGAAGACCAAGGAGCAAGCATGAAGACCATGTGCAGATCATCATCTGCGCATCCATCACTTGCGCATGACTCCCATGCACAGGTCCTTCAGACCTGATCCTTAACACTTCACTTTGATTTTGAGGTCTCATGTGCAAATGTCTAAGTGTGATGCGCATGACTCCCATGCGCAGCACCCATCTGTGCAATTCAATGCGCATGGCTTCTGTTAGGCCCAATTGGTAGGAAAATAGGCTAGAGGGGGGGTGAATAGCCTTTTTAAACTTTTACGAAGAAACACTTTTATAAATGCAAAGTCACTTATCAGTTTGCAAACTATTATCAGTAAGCGCAGCGGAGAAGATATGACTTGGTTTTAACTCACACAAAATTAGTGAAAAAGGTTTTGAGAGCTTGGTTTAACACAAAGTGATTGCTAAAAGTTCAATGCAATTTCAAGAGATTGGTCAATGGAAATTACAATGAATCAGTACAAACATATGCAATCTGCCGGTGATAGAGTTCCAACCGGCAAAGATAAAGTAAGCAACAGAGACACAAAGATTTGGAGAGGTTCACAGTGTAAATACTGCTACGTCCTCTACCAAGTTTGGTCAGAACTTGGATTTGGGTTAAGAGTACTATTAGATATCTCTAGTCTATTACAAGCACGGCTTTGCCGGAAACAAAGACTAAATTCTAGAGATCACTAATGGATCGTAATACAAATCTGACCAAGTGTTTTTAAGCGGCAAGTTCAAAAGAACTTATCTCACTCAGGTGGGTGTGTGAATAACTCAAACAACGTATTCCTTAAATGATCTAGTTCGGGAATACTAACATTGTTGTTGAGTTGGTGCACAAGTGTATGTTCTATTAAATGATCTAATGATTATCTGGACAAAATGTTTGAGTCTTTAATGAATACTCAAAAACATTAAACTCTCTTCAATGCTCTATTTTCACCAACCTTCTTCAATGCTCTAAGTCCACTATTTATAAGAGGAGTGAATGTCTTGAGTCTTGTAGAAGAAGGCTTGCAATTTGAATATCCAGCTGGGTAGTTGAGGAGCATTAAATGCGTATCCTTAGCATTAATGGCGAAGATATGGAGTACACGCATGCTTGCAAAAGTCTGATGGGTAAAGACCCCTTTGTCTCAACCGGTTACCTGCAAAAAGCAAGTAGGGACAAAGTATAGCTAAAACTAGCTATGTGTCAGACGGCGCAGTAATCATGACAGAGCAGTTTAACAACTTTCTGATAAGACATTACAGAAAAGACAGAGACAATCAGTAAGTTAACATTGAGATAGAAAAACAAAATCTGACTGTCAGTAAGGTTCAAATTATCCTTGCTGATTGTTTGAGTCATCGGCAACTTGAGTAGTAAGTTGATCGGCATGTTGAATTCTGGTATGCTGATTGTGCTTCCTTCTGCTGGTTTGCCAAGATTGAAGAGTTGGAATATACATGTGCTGGTCACCAAGAATCCTAAGGGTACCTTACAAAGGTTCTATTAAAAATTAGGGGATCCTAAGTGATAACTATGATTGGGATTAAGCAATTCTATGTCCTAAACATATATTTGAACAACAGCTTCCATGCGCGCGCAGATTTGCCTTAGTCAATTCTCTCATTTCCTGAACTCATTCTAGAATCTTGGAAAGCGTCAAGTCAAGCTACGCTTTTTGGAATGAGCCAAAGTGCTGATGTGTACATACGACAAAACGTGCACACTCAGCATACACGTCGATAGAGACGCGCCTCAATTTTGAAATTCAAAATGAAGACAGCTGTCATCCTTCTAGAAGAAGTTTGAAGCTTATCCACTTGCTCTGTCTCCAACGGCTATAAAGGACACCTGCGCACCAATCACATTGTGCCAGCACATTGTCCTTGCTCAGAGCTCCAACGGCTAGGTTTTGAAGCTCCACTATAAAAAGCCTTGCTCATCCTCATTTCCAAGCTGCTTGAGTTTTTGCTTCCAAAGAGAAAATTTGAAGATTTGAAGATTGCTTGCTCATTTCCAGAATTCCCAAGAACAGCCTTCATATCTTCATACCTTAACCAAGCCCAGATCCTAAAGCCTTGTATCACCCAGAATTCTTTGTGCTCTTCATCTCATAGATTCTTAGAGCCCAGAATTTCTGACACACACACACCTCTTGAAGCTTTGATCATTTAGATCTAACTTCTTGAGATACACCGGTTTAGTCTAGGATTTGCTCATCATAGAATAAATTTTGATTTGAGTTTTGATTCCTTGTAATCTTGTAAAAGCTCCTCATATCAATATAAATCTCATAGTTAGAAAATCCAAGACTAACCATCTTGGTAGAGGACGTAGATCTTTCATCAATCAAACCTCTCCAAATAGCTTGTCTCGTTACTCTGCTTTTCATTCTACATTTAAGCTTTTCTGATATATTGCTTTGTTTGATCTTTGTAGATTGTCTTTCACTGTTTGAATTGTGTTTGTTTGCTTTCTGCCTTAGAACATTTTGTGCCTCTATTTAAGGCAAACTTAGCGCGTGCGTTTTTACACTTCTGCGCATACACCTGCGCATAAGTGATTGCTTTAAGTTTCCGCTGTGCATTTCACACTCTTGTTGCGCGCTATACTTAGCCAAAATAAGAGCTATGCGCATTTGCCATTGATTTACAAAAGGGTTTGAAAATAATTTTAAAACGCTATTCACCCCCCCCCCCCTAGCATTTTTCATACCCTTGTTGCCCCTTTGGGACCAACAAGTGGTATCAGAGCAAACACCTTCATAAAACTTGTTTTGTTTTTCAAGCTTAACAGCTTGGGTGCCGATTCAAGATGGCTTCAAAATCTTTGACAATGGCTAACTATTCACATGTTCCTGTGCTCAACGAAGATCACTTCGACATCTGGAAGCACTGCATGCTCACTCATTTCTCTTCTATCGATGAGATCCTCCACGACATCGTTCTTGAAGGACCCTACATCCCTATGAAGGCTAATCCTAATACTGCTACCAACAAGGACAATCCTACTATCAAGAAGCCCAAGGAGGAATGGACTGATGAAGAAAAGAAGTGGATTGGCTATGATGGAAGAGCAAGGAACATCATCCTAAGCACCATGGACCTCTCTACGCACAATCAGATTGTGAGCTGCGCAACTGCAAAAGAGCTATGGGATGCTATTGAAGGCTATGTGAATGGTGACAAAGTTAGCAAGGAAGATAACAGATTTGTTGTGCAAAGAAAATTCAACTGCTTCATGAAGATAGATGGTGAAACCCTTAGACAAACTTATGATCGCTATTGTGCCATTGTAAACTCTTGTATATCTCTGGGAAAGACTTTCACCAATAAAGAAATTAATGCTCAATTCTTAGATGCGCTTGGTTCTAGATATGTGCACAAGGCAAGTCATCTGGAAGATTCTGGATTTCTGGATACTTGGCCTCTGCGCAGTTTATATGCTAATTTGAAAGTGTTCGAGTTAAAACTTGATCGAATTGATGAAACAGAAGGAAAAGGAAAAGCAATCTCAATGATTGCTCAAAAATAACCTGCGCATGCTCAAACCTCAGACAAAGTCTCTACTTCATCCTTACTTGAAACGGATGACGATGACTTCGCTAGGAAATTCTCAAAACCTGGATCCTCAAGTAAAGCTCCAGCAAAGTTCTCTCGTGGAAGAGACTCAAATAAAGATGATGACTTGGTTTGCTACAACTGTAGAAAGCCTGGTCATTTTGCATCAAAATGCCCTACTCCAAAATTTGAGTACATGAAGAGGAACGGTGCGCAGAGATCCTCTAAGCAGCGAGGAATGGTTGCTGAAGAAGACTGCGCAGACAAGGAGCTCAAGACCTGGATAGAGACAGACACTAAAGACAGTGATGATGATGACTCTGAGGATGGACTGCTCTGCTTGATGGCAAATGCTGATGATGATAGCGACTCAGAAAACGATGTTCCTGATATGAACGCACCGAATGAGCCAAGGAAAATTGCAAAGAAGAAAGGACCCACTATCACTGAACTGGTAGAAATGGGACATCTAACTCCAAGCAGACAGAATGGCAAGTACTTATTTGCCAGAGCAGACCTATCAAAGAAATTTGTAGCAGCGCCTCCGCGTAAAGAATCTCTTGAAATTCCTGCTGAAATTGTAAAAGTGAATGACTCTGCTGCTGAACGCGAGTCTGTATTTCAACAAGCTGAAAAGGTAATCAAAAGATTTAATTCTATGAAAGAAGCAGTGGACTTATATCTCGTGTCACTATGGATCAAATTCTAGAATCCCAAAAATCCAGTGGAGATAAGGAAGGCTTGGGGTTCTCAACTAGTGAAAACATTAAATGCGCCGTTTTTTTTTTGAAAGAGAAAAGGATTTTACACCCCAACAAACTGTTGAAATTCCTAAAGCAAAGAACACTACTTCAATGGCTAAAGGACAGGAGAAAGTCCAGAGACAAAATTTCCATTATGTCTACCCAAAGAAGCAAACTGGGAAAGCCAAGGGTAAGGCTAAAGTTGAATCTGCGCATGACAACTCATATTCTGACTATGGTTGCGCTTCAACTTCGAATGTCAAATCTGCGCAAAAGGGCCATGCGTATGAAAGCCATGCGCCCCAACGCCAGATGCGCATTCTTAAGAAAAGCGCACCCAAACCTCAAAAAATGATATTTGTCAAAGCTAGTTCAACTGCTCCAGTTCAGAATGCTAAGCCAAAGAAAAGTAAAGGGTTTGTAAAAACCCAATCTATAAGTGGCTTACATCATTGTGTTGTGTGTGATGGTTTAGGTCACAAGGCTGCAGAATGCCTTTTGCGATTTGCTCCTAATGCCAAGGGACGTAAAACTCCTAAGGTTAGACAGGAGTGGGTTGTCAAAAGTTTCTAACTCTAGGACCCAAGAATAAAGGGGACCTGCATTTTTAATGTCTATTTTTCAGGTCTCCTGCTTCACTGCGCACTCTTCCCAAGCTAAAGCGCATATATGGTATCTCGACAGTGGATGTTCTAGACACATGACTGGAGATGTCACCGCTCTTGAAGATGTGCATGAATGAAGAGGTCCCTCAGTAACTTTTGGAGATAACAACAAAGGGCACATAGTTGGATATGGAAGAATCAGAAAAGATAAAGTGTGCATTGAGAAAGTTGCGCTCGCAGAAGGACTCAAGCACAACCTGCTCTCCATATCACAATTCTGCGATAAAGGTTTGGAATGTCACTTCACCGCAACGCACTGCTATATCAAACATGGCAAATCCGGACTCACTTTGCTCACAGGGACTCGTAAGGCAAATGTTTATATCATTAATCTTACTGCTATAAATTCAATCACTAATCTCTGTTTTGTAGCAAAGAATGTAAGTGAAAGCAGCTGGCTATGGCATAAGTGCTTAAGTCATTTGAACTTCAAGTATTTGGCTAAGCTAGGAAGGGAAAATCTTGTCAAAGGACTTCCCAAAGTAGCTGACCATCATGACAGAAAATGCACAGCATGCTAGCTTGGTAAACAACCTAAGCAATCTTTCTCCAGCAAGATTGCTTCCTCAACTTCCAAATATTTACAACTGCTTCACATGGATTTTTTTGGACCTGTCACCACCGCGAGCATAGGAGGAAACAAGTATACCTTAGTTGTGGTGGATGACTACTTAAGATACACATGGGTTGAAATGATGATATCCAAAGACGACTGCTATGATATCTTGACTGCTCTCTTTCAAAGGCTCCAAACTCAAAAGGAAGATGACATCGTGAGCGTTAGATCAGACAATGGAACTGAATTCAAGAATAACGGTGTTGCTCAATATTGCGATGACCATGGAATTGATCACAATTTCTCTGCTACTGGAGTTCCTCAACAAAATGGCGTTGTGGAAAGGAAGAATCGCACGTTGATAGAGGCTGGAAAAACAATGATAGCAGAAGCAAAGCTTCCAAAGTATTTCTGGGGAGAAGCTGCCAACACTGCTTGCTTTACTTAGAATAGATCCCTCATCAATAAAGCCTACAACAAAACTCCATATGAGCTATGGAGAGGAAGAGCGCCCAACATTGCTTTCTTCAAGATTTTTGGCTGCAAATGCTATATCCTCTACAACGGCAAAGATCATAGAGGTAAATTCATTGCCAAAGCAGATGAACGTATTTTTGTTGGGTATGCCAAACATTCTAAAGATTTTCGTGTTTTTAATAGAACTACTCTTATTATTGTAGAATCTGTACATGTTACTTTTGATGAGCATTCTCTCCTTGAGCCACATTTGGCTCCAAATGATTCTGATGATTCTGCTGAGAATGTTGAGACAGGTACGCAACCACAATCTGTACCTGCGCAGAATGATAATCAAGCTGATCACAATCAGAATCAAGCAAGTCCATCCCATACGCCAACTCCGGATGCTGTACCAGAAGTGACGACTCCTGATGCACAGACACCCCCTCCTGCACATGATGTTTCTCCGCTTCAGCAAATCACTTTTGATGATATTGATGCTGAAGCAAATGAAGTTCCTATTGAAGATCTTCGTATTCCTACTACTCAACCAAACTTACCTCCCGAGGTTCGTGAAGTAAGAGATCATCCAACAACAAACATCATTAGTGATCTCAATGTAGGGGTTCGTACAAGGAGAGCATCCAACTTTGATGCATATAATTCCTTTATTTCTCAAATCTAACCAAAGAAGATTGATGAAGCGCTCCAAGATTCAAGCTGGGTTATTGCTATGCAAGAAGAGATTAACCAATTTGAGCGCTGCAAAGTTTGGACTTTAGTACCCAGACCTCATGACCAAGGAGTTATTGGTACAAGATGGGTATTCAGAAACAAGATGGATGAGAATGGAAGCATCACAAGAAACAAAGCAAGGTTGGTTGCGTGAGGCTATAGGCAAGAGGAAGGAATCGACTACGATGAAACTTTCGCGCCCGTTGCAAGACTTGAAGCTATAAGGATCTTCCTAGCTTACGCTGCTCACAAGAAATTCAAGCTTTATCAAATGGATGTGAAGAGCGCATTTCTCAATGGTGAACTCCAAGAGACGGTCTACGTAGCTCAACCACCTGGATTTGAAGATAGCAGATTTCAAAATCATGTCTTCAAACTTCAGAAAGCTTTGTATGGACTTAAGCAAGCTCCAAGAGCATGGTACGATACTCTATCAAAATTCCTACTAGAGAAAGGCTTCAAGCGTGGTAAAATCGATACAACTCTTTTTATTGCTAAGTATAATGATCATTCTTTACTTGTTCAAATTTATGTCGATGATATTATATTTGGTTCTACTAATGAGTTACTTTGTAAGCACTTTAAAAAGCTCATGAAAAGCAAGTTTGAGATGAGCATGATGGGAGAACTCACATTCTTCCTCGGACTTCAAATCAAGCAATTGAATGATGGCATCTTCATAAATCAATCTAAGTATACAAGAGACCTAATCAAGAAATTTGGACTTAAAAATGCTAAAGCATACAACACTCCAATGGCCACCGGCAACAAGCTTGACAAAGACTTGAAAGGTAAGAAAGTTGATCAAACTTTATATCGAGGTATGATTGGCTCTCTCCTTTATCTTACTGCAAGTAGGCCAGATATTATGTTCAGTGTTTGTGTCTGTGGGCGCTATCAAGCGGAACCTAGAGAAGCGCACTTAACTGCTATTAAATGCATTATTCGTTATCTTTCTGGAACTGTTAACCTTGGACTTTGGTACACCAAAGATTCGAATATCGATTTGCTAGGTTATTCAGATACAGATTACGCAGGCACAATTGATAGGAAGAGCACAAGTGGAACTTGTCATTTCCTTGGAAATCGACTTGTTGCGTGGGCAAGCAAGAAGCAAGCTGCTGTGTCCATCTCTACTACAGAAGCTGAATATATTGCTGCTGGAAGCTGCTGCTGCCAAATCCTTTGGATGAAGCAACAATTAGTGGATTATGGAATTCATGAAGCAAATTTCCCAATCTTCTGCGATAACATGTCCACCATCGCAGTCTCCAACAATCCTGTCATGCACTCAAAGACAAAGTACATCGACATCAAATATCACTTTCTTAAGGACCACGGGTAAAAAGGAAATATTCATTTAGAGCACGTGAGCACAGACAATCAAATTACTGATATCCTCACAAAGGCTCTTGATGCAAAGAGATTTTCTTTCTTGAGAGGAGAAATGGGTATGCTTGAACTTAGCTAAATCTTGTCCATATGATTTGTCTATACTAATGATCTTGTGTTTACTTGATAATATTCTAAGTTAGGAAATGCCTCATGCGCCTGCGCATATGAAGCTCACTAGATGTTGCGCATAAGGCAAAATATTTCTGAGTTTTCAAAGAAACTATGTGCATTCTATTACTGCGCATGAGTCTCATGCGCATGCCACGTGGACCTCAGCATCGACTGACATGCGCCAGATCATGGCCACGCTCCAAACAATTTAAGACAATCAATTTGCTGCGCAAATTCAACACTCTCAGGTGGTCACTGCGCAGGCAAAGATTCAAGAGCAACTGGATGTGCAGGCTGCTAGGCTCGATACGCAAGCCAGTATGCTACAGGCCATTAATTGTGCCATTAAGGGGGAGAGTAATCTAACAAAGGCAAAAACGTTCTGATTTGATGCTCCCGCTTCTGATATTGAAGCTCTGCGTAAAGCAATTTGGGAAGCTACAAGATGAAGTGCGCAGAGCTCTCTCAAAGGTGCACACTAATCTTATAATGCATCATTGCTTTTCCAACCTTTTTCAATTCAAACTTTTTGTTTGTGGAACAATGAATGCATTATTTTAAACTTCATGCGCATATACTTGACTGCTCATATTTTTAACGCATGATGTTTAAACATTCAATTTAAACGCATTCTTAAACTTAAAATCATATTATTTGTATGCGCTTGATGATATTTCTGTCTTTCCCATATTATAAGTTAATTTCTTTTGGATAGACTAGAAATCTATAACACTAGCTAGTGTGTGCATTGACTTGGGGCATGATTTACCATTTTCATTTCTATGGACATGTTATTATCAAGTACAATGAATTGCTTTTGTTATAGTAGGTAATGGCATCAATCATTTAGGGGGAGATTGTTGGGTATGCTTATTTCTTAACCCTCCCAGTTTATGTTAGAATTGATTGATACCATCACCTAAGTATATTTTATGGACTTTAGGATCCTATGTAAGAAGTTTTATAACTTCAATTTTTAGTTATGTCGCTTTTTAGAATAGGCTTAGTGGTTAGGGCTTATTCTTAGAATTGAGGTTTCAATTACTGAAGACCAAGTATAATGTGCAGGGAATTTCATGCGCAGAGCATCATCTGCTTATTTTTATGCGCAGTGAACACTTGCTCATTCTCCACGCGCATAGCATCACCTGCTCCTTTCCATGCGCAGAACATTATCTGCTCTCTTTCATGTGGAGAACAATACTTGCTTGGTTTCCATGAGCAGAACATCTGCACATTCTCTATACGCATGACTTCTATGAGCAGAGCAGATTAACTTGGTCCTTATGCTTATCTTTCAATAACCTCATATTCTTGAAGCTTGGAAAGCGCTTATACTTAATTTCAAGATTTGACGAAGACCAAGGAGCAAGCATGAAGACCATGTACAGATCATCATCTGTGCATCCATCACTTGCGCATGACTCCCATGCGCAGGTCCTTCAAACCTGGTCCTTAACACTTCACTTTGATTTTGAGGTCTCATGTGCAAATGTCTAAGTGTGATGCGCATGACTCCTATGCGCAGCACCCATCTGTGCAACTCAATGCGCATGGCTTCCATGCGCGCACAGATTTGCCTTAGTCAATTCTCTCATTTCCTGACCTCATTCTAGAAGCTTGGAAAGCGTCAAGTCAAGCTACGCTTTTTGGAATGAGCCAAAGTGCTGATGTGTACATACGACAAAATGTCCACACTCAGCATACACGTAGATAGAGACATGCCTCAGTTTTGAAATTCAAAATGAAGACAGCTGTCATCCTTCTAGAAGAAGTTTGAAGCTTATCCACTTGCTCTGTCTCCAACGGCTATAAAGGACACCTGCGCACCAATCACATTGTGCCAGCACATTGTCCTTGCTCAGAGCTCCAACGGCTAGTTTTTGAAGCTCCACTATAAATAGCCTTGCTCATCCTCATTTCCAAGCTGCTTGAGTTTTTGCTTCCAAAGAGAAACTTTGAAGATTTGAAGATTGCTTACTCATTTCCAGAATTCCCAAGAACAGCCTTCATATCTTCATACCTCAACCAAGCCCAGATCCTAAAGCCTTGTATCACCCAGAATTCTTTGTGCTCTTCATCTCATAGATTCTTAGAGCCCAGAATTTCTGACACACACACACCTCTTGAAGCTTTGATCATTTAGATCTAACTTCTTGAGATACACCGGTTTAGTCTAGGATTTGCTCTTCATAGAAAAGATTTTGATTTGAGTTTTGATTCCTTGTAATCTTGTAAAAGCTCCTCATATTAATATAAATCTCATAGTTAGAAAATCCAAGACTAACCATCTTGGTAGAGGACGTAGATCTTTCATCAATCGAACCTCTCCAAATAGCTTGTCTCGTTACTCTGCTTTTCATTCTACATTTAAGCTTTTCTGATATATTGCTTTATTTGATCTTTGTAGATTGTCTTGCACTGTTTGAATTGTGTTTGTTTTCTTTCTGCCTTAGAACATTTTGTGCCTCTCTTTAAGCCAAACTTAGCGCGTGCGTTTTTACACTTTTGCGCATACACCTGCGCATAAGTGATTGCTTTAAGTTTCCGCTGTGTATTTAACACTCTTGCTGCGCGCTATACTTAGCCAAAATAAGAGCTGTGCGCATTTGCCATTTATTTGTAAAAGGTTTTGAAAAGAATTTTAAAATGCTATTCACACCCCCCCCCTCTAGCATTTTTCATACCCTTGTTGCCCCTTTAGGACCAATAGTGCGCATTTGCCATTGATTTGCAAAAGGGTTTGAAAAGAATTTAAAAACGCTATTCACCCCCCCTCTAGCATTTTTCATACCCTTGTTGCCCTTCTGGGACCAACAGTTCCTTTGAAGTAGCTACCAATCTATGTCTCCTTTGGTTCATCCGCAGTCCCCAAATTCACCTTGGCCAAAACCTCTTCGGCAGCTTGGGCACGGTTTTCCTCTCGGTCAATAACCTGTTTTGAGAGTTCTTTAATGTATTGTTTGTTTAGTGCGTCTGCATTATTAGGTGATTCATTATTAACCATTTTCAGATTATTAGTTAATTTATCATCTAATAAATTGGCAATGAGGGGATACTCAGAAAGGTCCATCATTTCATTCAATGCAAAGGGGAATACAATGTTGGCTACAAGATCATAATCCTTGGAGAAAACAGACTCAAACTCAAAGACAAGAGACTGAGGGAACTCGGTTACACTAGACCCTACGACATGTGACTCTAGAAGGCGGGGAATCAATCCAAGTTCTGCGATCATTTCTTCCTTGCTGGCCACAGGTCCGGAGAAAGTCACCCAATTCTTCAGAGGCATACCACTTTAATCAACCAAGGTACGGGGGTTGACGACCTCGGGGAATCCATCCTCTATTACAACAACCATTTCTCTCCCTAAATTGATCAGATCTGGCACAACCAATTCTTCCCCAAGTAACCCTTGCATCACCACGCCATTCCATTCGTCGTCCATGACTTCCTCTCTGGTTTTCTTGGGAGCCCATTTTCCAAACTCGTACTTACCATTCCGACCCCAAACGGGTTTTCCTTCCTTGTCGTTTCCTTCCATGGACCAATCCTCAAATTGCTTCATCATCTCAGGCACCCCTTTGAAAGAGTACTCATGTGTTATCGTGGTTTTGGTAGTGTGAATACCCCTTTCTGATGAAGCGACGCATGGGAAGTATCTTGTGATTATTATTATTTACAAAAGGGAATATTCATAACGACATTAAATTTATGAGAGTCGCCACGCCGTTTTAATTAAAGCCAAAACATTGAAAAAAGCATTTTAGTGGGTTCGGGGGTCAAATTACAACAAGAGAAGAATATTGAACGTTATCACTCCTATTGCCCGAATTGATCGGTCTTTCTATCATGATGCGGTGTTAGTAGTGTGTTAGTGATTTAGACCAGATCCGAAGATTGCCTACTTTCCTCTCAATGTGAGAAGCTCAGGTCAGCGTAGTTCGAGAAAAATTTAGAATAGGTAGAAGAATCGGGATCATGCATAATGAGGGGGGAATTACCTAAAGATTAGGGTTTAGAAGTAGTTCCTAGATCATCCTCGGGTTGATGAACCCTAGATCATCATCGGCTATGAAATAACATGTAATTATGAAGATCGCAACCCTAAATATAGCATAAATAAGGTTTTAATCTATGAACACGATGAACATGCGAAGAACACATTATGAACATACGAATGAACATGCAAGGAATATGAAGAAACTATGAATAAACATGAAAGAACATGAATATTAAAGATCTACATTAAAAATGATGCAAGAACATGAAGAAAAAGTTAGAAAACTTACCTATGTTGGCAAGAAATAAACCTTGATCTCCTTGAGTGTTTGAATGCTTAATTAGGGAGAAAATTGTGTTTAAGAACTCTAAAATTCGGACTTAAAGCTCTCAAACTCGGGCCCTTTAACCAATGGGATGGAATTAGTTTATATAGTAAACTGAGGGGAAGATCTGACGGTCAGGATCATCCGGAGCAAGGTTGGCCGCCTGGCCATGATTGAAGACGGTGAAAATGTTGGCCGCGTGGCCAAGGTCGGAGGCGCAGCAAGGTTGGCCGCGTGGCCAAGGTTGCGGGCTGACGTGATTCCTAAGCTAGGGTTTCTGCATGGTTTAAGGAAACCATATTTTGACCATATTTAGGGTGTTCTAGAATAATGAGACATATTTTGGGAATCCGGGACAAGTCTTTGCAAGGTTTATAATTCTTATAAAGTCCTTGTATATTTGGGAAAGCCCTAATAAACTCATTTTCAGATCGGGTACTAACAGTAGCCCCTCGGCGACGCTTCTTGCAAGGCAATGGAGGGTCGACGATAAAAGAAGGATCCGTTCTAGAACATGAGTTTCAAAACAGATGAAAGGATCGATGGAACGGATGAACCTTGGAGGCGACCTACGTATCCACAGGGGAATCAAGCCAAATGTAGTTCAAATCTGATGGGAAATTGGGAATGATTGTCCACTGGTGGGGAGTAACCTCTTCTGCTGGGGAGAAGTCTGATCTGTAGGAAAATGCATCTACCGGGGAAAATGCAACTGCAGGGGATGAGAGATGACCATGTCGGTCGGGTGGCTGAACCTTTTCAGGTTTCCTACGTATCCTTGGAGGAATCAAGCCAGTCGTAGTTCAGAGATATTGGGGAAAGACGAGACATCGAACTTCTGCTGCGGATAATAAACCTACGGATACTATCTTGTATGAAGAACGAACATTCGTAAGCAATGAAGTTATTTGGGAAAAATAAAGACTACGTCGTCTAAATAATCCCAAGATGGAATGGTAAACGCAATCAGGATCGCCCGGGTTCCTACCGATCGCGCTAAAGTAATAGATGCTGGATCTCTCGCAATTAGAAACGCCAGGGTTTCTGCCAATCAAGATCGATCCAGGATGCGTATGACATAGAGGCGCCGAAGTCTCTGCAATCATACGAATCCTAAGCATATGTTTGGAAATTTTAAACACAATCAGAAATGCTCGGGTTTCTGCCGATCGCGTTAAAATAATAGATGATGGATCTCTCGTAATTAGAAACGCCAGGGTTTCTGCCAATCACGATCGATCTAGGATGCGTATGACATAGAGGCGCCAAAGTCTCTGCAATCATACGAATCCTAAGCATATGTTTGGAAATTTTAAACGCAATCAGAAACGCCCGGGTTTCTGCCGATCGCGTTAAAATAATAGATGCTGGATCTCTCGCAATTAGAAACGCCAGGGTTTTTGCCAATCACGATCGATCTAGGATGCGTATGACATAGAGGCGCCGAAGTCTCTGTAATTATACGAATCCTAAGCAAATATTTGGTGAAGAATGGAAATTTTAAGGGGCTTTCCGTTCCCAAAGGTAACGAATATCAGTCAAAATAGTGCTAAGGGCACCTAAAATGAATCAAAGGGAAAATATTAGGGGCAAAAATGGGATTTTATCTGAAGGGACAAGGTTGGCCGCGTGGCCAAGGTCACTGAATTGCAATAGTGGCCGCATGGCCAAGGACGCTGAGCGGTCAGATCTCCTTCACGCGGATCGCTGATCTGACGGCTGGGATTGCGAGGGCAGAAGTGGCCGCGTGGCCAAGGTCGCCGTCGGGCTGACTCCTTGGTCACATCACCAGAAACCCTCCCTCATTTGATATTTTTTTTGAGGATTTCGTTTCGAATACTTCGGATAAAATGGCGGACTGGATCAATGAGGCTTTGTTTGGGGGTTTTCCGGGCCAAGGTGGATATGTGCCTCCACAACAAGAACAAGAACAGTGGCATGGCGATCCTCAAGGTGAGGGAAATGTAGGGGCTGACCCAGGAGAAGGTTTTGAAGCGGCGCCCTTGATACCACGGGGCGGTCTGAGACTACGAGCGGCGACTCGGAATTTTCGCGACGGCCTTCTTCGGTCAACATTTGATCAAGACTATGATTTCTACATCGACTCGGAGCGTCACTGGTCGATGGGCCTTCCGGAGACACGAGAGGTAAATTTCAAATTTTCGCTCCTCTCATTTTCACATTTTTCGCACTTTTGTACAAAACATATATTGCTAGAATCGTAATTTGCTAGAAATGTAGATTGCTAGAAATGTAAATTGCTAGGAGTGTAACATGCATGTGCTGTGTTTACCTGCAGAGGATCAAGGATCGTGGGTCCACAGTGACTATGGGCAAACTGTGGGCGTCTCTACCGGAGGGACTGGGCGGTTTGCGTGCTCGGATTGAGGCTATGGGGTTTGGCCCATTCTTTGATAGTGTCCGCATTGTTGGGGGCACCCTGAAGGTGGCGGGGGTGATAGAGGTGTGCAGGGAGTTCTGGTGGGACACCACCCATACTTTTCACTTCAGTTGGGGAGAGATTACCATCACGCCGACGGATTTCGCGGCTATCACGGGGTTGAGGTTTATTGCTACCCCTTTGTCTTTTGATGAGATTTTGGCGGAGCGGCGGGACTATAGGCAGGCTCTGTTGGGAGTTGACACTGATCTGGGAGAAGGTGTCAAGGGTTATGGAGTGGAGGCTGGGAAGGTGAACCGTTTGGTGGAGATGGCTATTGAGGCCTTCGGTAGGGGGGAGTATGATTTGGATTGCTTGGTCCGGCTGTTCTTATGGTACAGCTTTTCAGAGATCTTGTTTCCCAGTGGGGCTACTGTCTGCAGGTACTCACTGCTAGGGGGTTTTGTGGACTTGGACCAAGTCGGTGGGATTTCTTGGGGCGGAGCTGGTTTGGCTGAGATTTACCGGGCATTGGACCATTGCTCGAGAGCTAGCTCATCGGCCTTTGACGGGTTTCAGTTCGCATTTGAGGTATTCTCTTGACTGCTCTTCTTTTCACTTGTTGGGATTTTTGCTCTATCTTTTGGTCTGAAATGTTTCTCTCATTATATGCACAGGCGTGGGTGTACGAGATCTTCGGTGTCGCCCCTTTTCAGTTGGTGATGAGTGCCAACAAGGTTGTTCCCCTCATGTCGTACTGGTGCAAGAGCAACAGGGCTCCTCCCCGCAGGAACCGGGATAGGAAGACAGTGGATGCCGCCGATCTGAGGAGGGCTTTTGCGATGTCTGAGCCTGTCGGGGTCAGGTTTTACCCATGGAGTCCGGCTAATAAGGCTTCAGTGGGTCCCTATGTAGTGGAGTTGACAGCTTCTAGGGTTCTGCTTGTGGGTCTCACCGGGTAGGCCATGTATCTCGGAGAGAGGGTGGTTCGTCAGCATAGGGCTGGCGCGTTGCCGTGGGCTCCTTATGATCCTCCTCGGGATATGCTCCGTCCCGCGCGGTTGGCAACTTTCTTGGCTCCCACTCCGGAAGAGCATTACAGGGGGAGTGACGACTACGCCGGCTACGTGCGGAGGTTGATCATCCCTCAGGTTCAGGCTAGGATGCTATCGGGAGAGGGATCGAGCTCGGCCCGGTATGTTGGTCAGAGTCGGCCTTTGGTGGACATGCCTCCCCGCTCGAGTAGCGTGAGGGTGATGAGGGGTGGTCGGGAGGTAGAGATTAGCTTGGAGCCGACTGCCGCAGATGTTGTCGAGGAGACTTTTGTTCCTCCGCTTAACGCTGGGGTATGTCTAGGGATGGCAATTTGGCCGAACCCGATCCGTACCGAAGGGAAATCGATCCGAAAATTTCATATATGGTTTGTATTTTTAAAGATCCGATCGGGTTCGGATCGGTTTCGGTAGAACCCTTGATCCGATCCGAGACCCGACCCGATCCGACCCGAACCTATTAAGTTTATAAATTTTTACTACTACCCCCTCATGTTATAAAATATACACTCCACCCTCCTTATATAAGAAAAAATCTAGGGTTAGGATTTTTATTTTCTTCTCAGCGTCGTTCCCTGCTCTCTCTCTGTGCGATCGTTCCCGACTCTCGCCGTTCTCGTTCTCATTGCCGGTGCCGGTGCCGATGCCTGTGACTCTGTTCTCTCTTCTCTTGGCTCTCCTTCTCCTCGTCTCTCTCTATTCAACGTTGCCCGTCCATGACGCCGCTCCTCTATCGGCAGTCCTTCTCAACTTCTCAATCGATGTCCAAATCTAACCAAAATCCGTCAAACCCAGATCTCATTTTCCATCGAGTTCGACTGATTTTATAACAAATTCATCTCTACTGAGGTAATGTAAAGAATTCATCTCTATTGTGAAATCTTGAGGTTAATTTCAGTTTTAGGGAAAAATCAAAACAAGGTTTAGTTGATTTTTTTTTTTGTTTTAAGGATGTGCAGTGCTGGGTCTTAAAATGAAAAGAGAAAACATGATGAAAACATCGGATCGGGGCACGGATCGGAGCTCGGATCAAGGTATTTCGGATCGGATCGGGTTCGGTAAATGGCTTATACTGTTCGGATCGGATTCGGATCAGTCCTGATCCGATCCGAACCCGACCCGTTGCCATCCCTAGGTATGACCTTATGATTTATCTCAATCATGCACACACACACTTGTTATTTCTGCATTGTAATCATTGACTTGGTTTCCCTTTCAGGTGACTCGGGAGGCGTACGTTCGTTCTGTTCAGCGGGAGAACGTACTGATGCGCCTACTGAGGGAGGCGTACCATTCATGTACTTGTCAGAGGGACGATGTTGCGTCACCCCAGCGTCGTGAGCGGTCTCCGAATGGTGCGGGCTCTTCTCACACTGGTGGTCGAGCGGTCCGGGGACGGAGTTCGGGTGCCGGTAGCTCTTGAGCTTTAGCGCGGCGTGGAGACACCACGGAGGAGGATTCTGATTAGGCAGGGCCCATCTTTCCATCTTTATTTCCTACACTGTTAGCTAGTGAGACAAATATGTACTGGACAAACATTTGACATGCATGTAAATATATTTATGAACTAAAATGAGAATGATTTTGTGACAACCTATCTGTACAAACTAATTATTTTACAATGCTCCTAATTTTATACAATGCATGAGCCTCGGGGAGGGATAGGTACGTTGTTTGCATGGATCCGTTGCGGAGTGGGAGGAAACAAACTGGATTTCTGCATGGGGGCAAGAGTGGCCGCGTGGCCAAGGCAAAGTCGGCCGCCTGGCCAAGAGCAATAGTGGCCGCGTGGCCAAGGACAATTGTGGCCGAATGGCCAAGTCTGCCGCCTTCTCTGGCTTTCCTTTTCCTGGCAAGAATTGGAGTTTGTGCACTATTTAAGGGGAGTTTGTGTTGCCTTAGAATTCGTACCAGCCACTTCTTTTGAGAAATTTAGAGTTCCAATCACCAATTTGCTTGCTCTTTGCCATGGATCATGAGGCTAGGATCACAAGTCTTGAGAAAAAAGTCTTTATAACCTCTTTGGAGAAGTGGGTTGCCAAACTTTCTGGTTCTAGTCGTAGGAAACTTGATGAACGGTATGGGATAAAGTGTCTTTGGTCACTTTTGCACATGAACTCCAATACCAACCTTTTGCAAGCCTGTGGGAAATTTTGGAATGATACCCTCCATGTCTTCAACTTTTCATTCAACGAGATGACACCCACTTATGAGGACATCGCGACACTTTGCGGCTACGAAGGGAAGGGTAAAGTTGCCTTGCCTTTTGACTTTGTTTGCTTGAGGGACAAGTTGATGACCTTTGGCGTGCCCGCGGAGGATTTTGATAGGTATGCTAGGGGCGGTTATGTCGACCTTTCTTGGATGCCACAACACTTTATGCACATGGATGTGGCCTCTGACTGTTCCTTGGACCATCTTGCGCTATGTCTGTTTGCCTCTATTCTTTTCCCTTCTGAGGTTGGATTTGCTAGTGAGGGGTGTTTGGGCATGGTGAATTCAGCTCGCTCAGGTTATGACATTGTACCGGCCATTCTTGGGGAGATGATCTGTGGGATTCCCCATCTCGCGGCTTATGGTGGGATGCCTTGTGGTAGTTATAGGCTTTTGACCATGTGGTTGCAAGAGAGGCTTCGAGTGAAAAAACCGGCGGCTTCTCTGAAGGTGGCCCCATGGATGCACCGCATTAGAGGCATGGCGGAGCGGTTTGAGGGCATGACTCTCAAAGGTTGGGAAAAGTATTTGGCGGAGATGGTGACTGACGACATTCAGTGGGTGGTGCCCCATTGGCACATTCATTCTGTGAGGGAAAAGCAAGTAGGACTTCACATGATCAAAGTTCCGACACTCTCTGGGACAACCTTTTACTACCCCGCTAGAGTGCTTCGTCAGTATGGTTTGGTGCAGACCATCCCGGAGGGTTGGGACGAGGAGAGAGATGATTTTCCCTTTGGGATACTCCATTTGGATGATAGTGCCTCAGTCCTCCTTTCTCAGATGTGGGGCGAGGCCGGCTTTAGTTGTAGGACCTTCATCACACGTTCTAGCAACACCTTCCTGTCACGAGAGTTTTTGGATTGGTATATGGGGAGACTTGGGCATGCGGAGCAGACTCTAGAGACCCTAAGGGGCACTATCTTGGGATCCTGTGCTCCGAGTTTTTCGTTGAGAGTGAAAGAGGCGGTGGCTGATGAGAGGAGGATGAGTAAGAGCGTGGCTAACGGAAGCGGAGAAGAAGTGGGGACGTCAAAGAAGAGGAAGGGCGAAGAGGCTCCTAATGGCAAGGCTAAAGGTGTTAGTGGATTTGAGAGGAGATTTTGTGAGAATCCTAACAAGAAAGTTCGCTGTGGACAAAGCAAGAAGAAGGAGACCGAGGGCACAAGCGGCTCTAAGGGGTAGTTCCGAGCATTCTTCCCATAGTCGTTACAGACACATTAATTTTAATTTATGTCTTATTTTACGTTTTAGTCTAAATTTCAGAATAGGTTATTTATTCAAAAAGTATGTCAAGCTTAGACTCATCAAATAAGTGTTAACATGCAATGACTATGGAAATAAAAGTTTTTGCTTTCAGAAAATACAACTTCTATCTTTATTGCTTTGTGACAGGATTTGGATGTTTATCTGTTTTTTAGACCGCACCTTTTGAAAGGCTGCCTATGTTCCCCTTTTACAAATAGGACTAAGGGGCTCAGGTCACCGTAGTTCACTCCAGTCGGACTAGAATGATTTTTAGAGAAAGGGAAGATAGAAGGGGAATGCTCTAACTTTTGCCTAGACCGCCCTTGCGGGTTTTCGATCTAGCGAGCTTTGTACGCACCCTTATTTTGCATAGACCGCCCTTTGCGGGTTTTCAGTCTATCTGGCTTCTTTTTGCGTAGTAAACATTTTTTTTTTGTAGAAGGGGAGTCTAGTCATAGTAGCGTCTGAGCTTGCTGAGGTTGACTGGTTCCTTGAACGGGTTGCCATCCAAATCTGCCATTCTGACCGCCCCTCCGGAGAAGATCTTCTGTACTACAAACGGACCTACCCAAGTGGGGGCCCACTTCCCGAGGGGGTTGAACTTGTTGGGCAAGCGTGCTTTGAGCACCAAGTCTCCCTCCTTTATGTCAACAGGCTTGACTCTTTTATTGAAGGCTTTCGTCGTTCTCCTTTGATAGGCTCGGATATGTTCCATGGCCTTCAATCTGCGTTCATCGAGCGTTGCCAACTGATCATAGCGACTCCGAAGCCATTCTACTTCATTCACTTGGTTTTCGAGTAAGATCCTCAATGATGGCACTTCCAATTCTATAGGGAGTACCGCCTCCATGCCGTATGTCAAGGCGTAAGGGGTCTCTCCAGTAGCAGTGCGGACTGCCGTTCTGTATCCCCAAAGTGCTAATGGTAACTTCTCAGGCCAATCCCGTCCTTGCAGAGCCATTTTGCGAATTATCTGTTCTATCGTCTTGTTGGCCGCCTCAACCGCGCTGTTAGTCTGTGGATAGTACGGGGAAGATTTCTTTCGTTCGACCTTGAATTCTGCGAGCAAGCGAGCACACTCGGCTTCGAAATGACTGCCATTGTCTGATATAATGAGGTTAGGGACCCCATATCTACACATGATGTTCTCTTTGATAAACTGCGCCACCTTCTTGGAATTCAGCACCTTGTAAGATTGAGCTTCGACCCACTTTTTGAAGTAGTCGACTGCGACGAGGACGAATTCGTGAGCGTTACTGCCGGCTGGCGAGATTTTCCCAATGATGTCAATACCCCATGTGGCGAATGGCCAAGGCGTGGTGGAGCTGTACAACTCGTGTGGGGGGATGTGGTTGAGGTTGGAGCATACTTGGCACTTGTGACACCGTCGAACCCATTGAATACAGTCCGCTTCTATGGTAATCCAATAGTAGCCCAGGCGAGTGATCTTCTGTATAAGCATCCTCGCATTCATGTGAGGTCCACACAAACCGTTGTGTACTTCCTCCATTATTGCTTCAGCTCTCTTGCTGTCGACACATAAGAGCAACAGCCCGTCGTAATGTCTCTTGTACAAAGTATCGTCTAACAATACGAATTGGCCCGCCAGTCTTTTAAGCGCTTGCAGACTTTTGGCCTTCACATCTCCATCAAAAGACGTCTCTCCGTGCTTAAGGAACTTGTAGATTTGGGCGTACCATTGGTCTTCGTTTACCTCCGCATCGATCCAGATTTCGTAGCAATAGGCTGGGTTCTCTCTTCGTCCAACCCTAAATGGCTTCACGGACCTTCCTTCGGGAATCTCGACCAACGAGGCCAATGTAGCTAGAGCATCTGCGAACCTATTTCTGTCTCGTGGCAGGAAATGGAAGGTGACTTCTTTGAACTGTGTTATCAACTCATCCATGTAACCTTGGTACCGCTGTAGGCAAGGATCAATAGTTTTCCATTTCTTCGCCGTTTGGTTAATAATCAAAGCTGTCACGACTCGAAAACTAGGCTCTATTTTATTAGTTATTAAATGATTTTTATTTAATTATTTGCTTATTTATTTATTTAAATTATTATTTATTTAAATAATTATGTGTGCAATTTATGAGTTATAATAATTCATGCCTAGCATTTTATTTGGGTTAGTGTAGTATTGTTGGGTCTTAATTGTAAGTAGGGAGTGTAAGTTTTGTGTGTAGTGTTGAGGAGGGGGCCTAAGTGTAAGTTCTTTAAAATCATTTTAACTACTCCCTCCCTACTCATCTTCTCCCTCACTCTCTCCATCTTCCAGCCCATTTCTCTCTCTCTCCCAAAAGAAAGGTAAACATTTCTTCTTCCTTCTCTCTTCTTTTTCTTCATCTTCCTCTTGTTATTTCTCATTTCTTAAAACATGAAATGTGTTTAGATCGTCGATAGGATCGCGTAGAATCAAGAATATTCGAATTCCGTCAACTTTCCTTATTTTCAAGTAAGTTACTTTTCCCCCATTTTGATGCTAAAATGTTCATATCATGTTTATATGATGTTTGATGTGTTATATTTGAAGTTTGATTGAGTTTGGAATTTATTGGGAATTTATTTTAGCTTTGATAAAAAATGGTGAAATCTAGAATGTGGGGATTTGATTCTTGATTTTGGTTGTTAAATGTTGTTGTATGAGTCTTTTTAGACTTGTAAGTTGTTTTGGTACATTAGTAAGCTAGTTAGAAGGTTAGATTTTGGTTGAAATGTGTTTTGGTATGAAAATGGAAGAACCCATGTTGTTCTTCCCGATTTCTGGCAATTCCAGAATATTGGGCGACCGCCCAAAAACGTATGGGCGACCGCGCACCTATCTGAAAGGTTTTGTTCTTGTTTGATGGCTTTTTGGGCGACCGCACAGTTGAGTTTGGGCGGCCGCACAGTCCTCTGAGAGTTTTCATTTTGTTGGTTTGTGTGATTGAAGAATGCGTTTTGGTCCAAATCTTGGGTGTCCTTCTAGTTGACCTTAGTGAACATTGTAGTACACTCTAGTGATAGAATTGGGTCCTTTGTGATGAAGCTTGTGATGGAAATTAATTAAGGGTTAATTGAGTTTTTGAACATCTTATTGAGGTATTGTTGGTTTGACTTATCTTTGTGATGATCATTTAGTATATGTTTGGGCATCTTATGATGTGTTCGTGATCATGTTCTAATAAGTGTAACCTTTTGGATTCGTTTGGGGTGTTTAGAATGGGTTCGTTATGAACGGAGATGAAGCGTGAATTGGCAATTGGGTACCTACGGTTCGATTAACCCTAAGATGTATTCATTCGGATTTCTTGTTTGGAATTCCAGGTGTGATGAGGTGGTTGAGTTCATAGTCCTAGTATATCTTTTGAGTAAATGTTTATGATCACTTTGGTAATAGTCATTGTGCTATTTGTGAGCGACCGTTTGGGTTGTGCTCTTTATGAGTAACTTGTGAGTATCATATTTAGGATGTATTTGGTACGTGCCTTATCTTGGAATCATTATGTTTTAATGGTCAATGTTGTTGGACTCTTTTATGAGAAACTCCTTGTGCTATTGTTGTTGAACTCTTCTTGAGTAATCGTTTGCATCTTTTGTGGTGATTAATTGGAATGATTCCCTACTTTGGAATCAATGGTTGTTTTTTGTGCTAGTATTTTATTACTTAGCCTTTACTTGAAAGTCCAGCTGGTATTTTGTGTGTGTTTGGGCGATGCGAAACATTATGATGGCACAGCCAAGTCCATTGTGATTGTTGACCATTGTTTTGCCCCATTATTACCCTCCTCCAGATTGGCCTTGGATGTGAGAAGAGCTAACTCCTTTGTGTGCATTTTAGCTTTACTTGGAGCATGACTTTGTGGCATGTCTCCCGTCCTTTGTGACACTTCATTTGGTTACTGGTTCCGGTACCGGGTTTCTCTTCAGCTTTCATGCTACTATGAAGATGGTTTGTTGATCGGTCGCTTCTGACCGGGGTTTTCTCTTCGAGCTTTCATGCTGCTATGAAGATGTTGATTGTTGATTATTGAAGCTGCGCAGCGACCTTTATTTGGTTCTTTCAGTTGGATGAAACCTTGGCTATGCATCCACTCATGAGTGTTTATTTCAGCTTTATGTGTTGCATGTTGAGCTGGTCGTTATTTCCAACCGGTATGGGACGGTTGGCGATAGGGAGCCTCTCATTTGTTGTTATATGTTTATTTATATGATTGATTATTGGATGTTACCGTTCGTCAGTATGTCACTTATTATTCCGCTGCTATCTGTCTTATGTTAATTGCTATTGGTCATTGCATATTAGCATGTCATGTAGTTGCATTAGTAACTTACTGAGATTTTATCTCACCCCGTTTATTTCCAACTTTGTTTTTCCTTAACCCCCCCCCCAGGAGGAGAAGGATTAGGATTCGCGGTTCAAGGAGGACGTCGAGAGGATTGAGACTTTGGGGCAGGTTGTTATGGATCGGTTTACATTATTTAAATGTATAACCTTTTGGGGATAGTTTTACCCTTTATTGACGTCATTAAGAATTGTATATTTTATTTTTTTGGCTTTAAGCTGTGGAGCTTATGTTGGATGTACATTGTTGATTAAATCTTGGATTTGTAAAACCTCGTGTTATCATCTTTTGGTTCAAAATGGAATTTTTAACTTCGGTATTTCATAGTTTTGGTTTTAAGTCGACGTCCAGCTCGCGATCTCGGGCCACGGGGTTTGGGGTCGCGACAGTTGGTATCAGAGCGATGGTTTAGCTCTAAGTATAAGTCTAGGTGGACTAGTATGACCTAGGAGGGTAGTTGTGTTCGGAGTGAGTAACGATGAGTATTTTATGCAGGTATTTGTTTGTAATGGCTAGAAGAAGAGCTGGCGAAGGCATCAGTGGGACTCAGAATCAGAATGGTCTACGGGAAGAAAACCATGCAGTGTTTCAGGGCAGGTTTGAGGAGGCCGTGAAATCAACTCATGACCAAGGGCCGAGAGAGGAACATGTAGCACCTCCGCGATATGGGTTGGAGCAGTTCTTAAAGTTGAAACCAAGTGAGTACGACGGTGAGCCGGATGTGAAGAAAGCCGAGCTATGGATAGAATCGATGGAGAAAATCTACGATGTCTTTGGTTGTACTGATGAGGATAGGGTTCTGTTTGCAGATTATAAGCTCGTGGGGGCTGCGGAACATTGGTGGAAGGCACTGAAGACCAGTTGGGATGCGACTCTTGTAACATATCCTTGGGAGTGGTTCGTGAGGAAATTCAAGGATCATTTTATCTCTCTAGTGGATCAAAACCGGAAAGAGATCGAGTTCCTCAGCTTGGAGCAAGGCATGATGTCAGTAGCACAGTACTCGGCTAAGTTCGCAGAATTAGCCAGGTGTTGTGACTACCTTGTGCGGACCGAGGAGCAGAAAGCGATGAGATTGATCTGGGGTTTGAAGACAGCTATTAGGACTCAACTTTTAGCCCAAAGAATTCAACCTTTTCAGGATGCGGTGGATCGAGCCTACTTGATTGAGCAGGATATTGGGGAACACAAAAGGAAGACTGAGATGGTTAACCCAGGTAAGCAAGGAGGGCAGAGTAAGTCACAACAGCAACATTCGGATAACAGAGGTAATTCTGGAGTGCAAACTCAATTCAGAGGGCAACTTCAAGGGCAACCAACAGTAGGAAATCAAGGTTCTAATAAGGGGACACGAAATGGGAATGTCTGCAGCTACTGTCAGAGGAAAGGACACTCAGAAGACAAGTGTTGGAAGAAGCAAGGAAAATGTGTGAAGTGTGGTCAGTTGGGACACTTCGTTAAAGATTGTCCGAGGTTTAGAGTTCAGTCATCGGGGACAGGAACTGGAATACCACAGGGTCAGAAGAGGGATGCTTCGGGGAAGCCCAAGGTTTCGGGTAGAGTATTTGCAATCAATCAGCACTCACCAGGTAACGGATAATTTCAGGAGGTATTATTTTGCGTCGTGAGAGCGAGCGCGTGCATTTTAGGATCATCGCATTTATGTGTTTCTGTGAATTTAGTTTCATTTATTTCTTCTGAGTCTTTGACTTATGTGTTGTAGGTGTCTACTCCTATGGAGGAGTTTAGAGTATCTGATGAAGTCTTATGTGCTTATGATGTGCTTAAGTATGGTTATGTCTCACCTGCTAAATTAGCCATGTTGCTATTACAAGATTTTGATGTTACTCTTGCTTTAGTCGATTGTTGTAGGAAGATGGTTATATTCTCCATTCCTGATTTCTTAAAATTATTTGAGACCGTTCCTTTGCGTAGAGTTATACCTAATTTTTTTTATTTATTGAAATCCGAGTATTTAACTTCGGTCAAATTGTTGGGTGTAATTATCATTGTAAGGTTTCTACTTTCTTCTAAATAGTACCTAGTGTTTGAGGAGAAGCTTGGGTTAAATTGGGGTGTTGTGGTACAAGGTTGTAATGCTAATATTTAGATCAATATCCATATTGTATCGGTTGAGTTATAGGAGTTGAGGATTCAATGAGGACCTCTTGAGGAAAATTTTGGTCACTTTTAGTGCATCTCCGTGAATGTATCGGAATGGATTAGCATGGAGAGGTGTACGATTTGTTATGGATGATGAGTTTGTGGTAGGAGTTATGATCATTAATGGTGGTAAGCGTGTTAAGTTAGAAAGGACTAAATACATTTTGGGAGAGTAATAATTTCTCGATCTATGTTAAAGGCATTTTGAAATTTTGGTTAAATAGTGGTTCTTTGGTCCTAAATCTCTCCTTGGTGGCGTTTCGCGATTTGGACCAAGGGTATGTGAGGAAAGTTGAGTATCAATATTTGGGCATAATTGAAGAATATTGTGATTTAGTAATGGATCTATTGGAATGAAGCTAGCTAATTGGTTTATGATTTTGGTAGTACCATTGAGCTTAAATATCATTAAGTCAATAAATGTATGCGTGAGAGACTAACTGGGGTTAGCTATTGAATTTAGAGTTCGTTGATTTCCTTTGGGTATATGAGCACGGATTATGACTTAAATGGGAGTTAGAGAAAATCTTTTGAAGATGAAATTTGGATCGTTTTGCAGACTATTGAGTATATTGAATGGTTTAGGCTTCAATACCAGATTAATGAAGGGATGAGAGTATAACATAGATTTAAGTGGACACTTTGTACGAGAAATTTTGGGGTTTGTATAGTACTATTTATTTAATGTGTTAACTCAAAGTGAAGACACTATAATGGTAATCCATAGAGATATAGCCATTTCGATGAATATTGTGGAAATAGAAATTTCTTTAGCCTTTTTATATTTTAAAAGCTAATTAGGCTCGGGATGGTGATGTTTTGAATTTCTGGGGAATAATACTAAGTATGCGATTTACAAAAGGAAACACCTTTGCAGTGTAATTAAGGTTATGAATAAGGTGAGCTTGGGATATCTCGAGAGTTATGTTTGGGAGCAATTGGGATTCTCCAATTTTGATTGTGGATTCTAATTAGTAGTGAAGGTTATGATTGAAGGAAGTTATGTGCGAGAGGTCGTGGTATCGTGAACATTATTTAAGGTTACTACGTGGTGGTTTAGAATGGACAATTGAGGAATTTGAGAAATGGCGGAACTATCGTATCCGTAGCTATTTGGTCTTTCCGGTAAGTCTCGTTAAAATTCGGGTCGAATTTTCTTTAAGGATGAGTGAATGTCACGACTCGAAAACTAGGCTCTATTTTATTAGTTATTAAATGATTTTTATTTAATTATTTGCTTATTTATTTATTTAAATTATTATTTATTTAAATAATTATGTGTGCAATTTATGAGTTATAATAATTCATGCCTAGCATTTTATTTGGGTTAGTGTAGTATTGTTGGGTCTTAATTGTAAGTAGGGAGTGTAAGTTTTGTTTGTAGTGTTGAGGAGGGGGCCTAAGTGTAAGTTCTTTAAAATCATTTTAACTACTCCCTCCCTACTCATCTTCTCCCTCACTCTCTCCATCTTCCAGCCCATTTCTCTCTCTCTCCCAAAAGAAAGGTAAACATTTCTTCTTCCTTCTCTCTTCTTTTTCTTCATCTTCCTCTTGTTATTTCTCATTTCTTAAAACATGAAATGTGTTTAGATCGTCGATAGGATCGCGTAGAATCAAGAATATTCGAATTCCGTCAACTTTCCTTATTTTCAAGTAAGTTACTTTTCCCCCATTTTGATGCTAAAATGTTCATATCATGTTTATATGATGTTTGATGTGTTATATTTGAAGTTTGATTGAGTTTGGAATTTATTGGGAATTTATTTTAGCTTTGATAAAAAATGGTGAAATCTAGAATGTGGGGATTTGATTCTTGATTTTGGTTGTTAAATGTTGTTGTATGAGTCTTTTTAGACTTGTAAGTTGTTTTGGTACATTAGTAAGCTAGTTAGAAGGTTAGATTTTGGTTGAAATGTGTTTTGGTATGAAAATGGAAGAACCCATGTTGTTCTTCCCGATTTCTAGCAATTCCAGAATATTGGGCGACCGCCCAAAAACGTATGGGCGACCGCGCACCTATCTGAAAGGTTTTGTTCTTGTTTGATGGCTTTTTGGGCGACCGCACAGTTGAGTTTCGGCGGCCGCACAGTCCTCTGAGAGTTTTCATTTTGTTGGTTTGTGTGATTGAAGAATGCGTTTTGGTCCAAATCTTGGGTGTCCTTCTAGTTGACCTTAGTGAACATTGTAGTACACTCTAGTGATAGAATTGGGTCCTTTGTGATGAAGTTTGTGATGGAAATTAATTAAGGGTTAATTGAGTTTTTGAACATCTTATTGAGGTATTGTTGGTTTGACTTATCTTTGTGATGATCATTTAGTATATGTTTGGGCATCTTATGATGTGTTCGTGATCATGTTCTAATAAGTGTAACCTTTTGGATTCGTTTGGGGTGTTTAGAATGGGTTCGTTATGAACGGAGATGAAGCGTGAATTGGCAATTGGGTACCTACGGTTCGATTAACCCTAAGATGTATTCATTCGGATTTCTTGTTTGGAATTCCAGGTGTGATGAGGTGGTTGAGTTCATAGTCCTAGTATATCTTTTGAGTAAATGTTTATGATCACTTTGGTAATAGTCATTGTGCTATTTGTGAGCGACCGTTTGGGTTGTGCTCTTTATGAGTAACTTGTGAGTATCATATTTAGGATGTATTTGGTACGTGCCTTATCTTGGAATCATTATGTTTTAATGGTCAATGTTGTTGGACTCTTTTATGAGAAACTCCTTGTGCTATTGTTGTTGAACTCTTCTTGAGTAATCGTTTGCATCTTTTGTGGTGATTAATTGGTATGATTCCCTACTTTGGAATCAATGGTTGTTTTTTGTGCTAGTATTTTATTACTTAGCCTTTACTTGAAAGTCCAGCTGGTATTTTGTGTGTGTTTGGGCGATGCGAAACATTATGATGGCACAGCCAAGTCCATTGTGATTGTTGACCATTGTTTTGCCCCATTATTACCCTCCTCCAGATTGGCCTTGGATGTGAGAAGAGCTAACTCCTTTGTGTGCATTTTAGCTTTACTTGGAGCATGACTTTGTGGCATGTCTCCCGTCCTTTGTGACACTTCATTTGGTTACTGGTTCCGGTACCGGGTTTCTCTTCAGCTTTCATGCTACTATGAAGATGGTTTGTTGATCGATGGGTTGATCGGTCGCTTCTGACCGGGGTTTTCTCTTCGAGCTTTCATGCTGCTATGAAGATGTTGATTGTTGATTATTGAAGCTGCGCAGCGACCTTTATTTGGTTCTTTCAGTTGGATGAAACCTTGGCTATGCATCCACTCATGAGTGTTTATTTCAGCTTTATGTGTTGCATGTTGAGCTGGTCGTTATTTCCAACCGGTATGGGATGGTTGGCGATAGGGAGCCTCTCCTTTGTTGTTATATGTTTATTTATATGATTGATTATTGGATGTTACCGTTCGTCAGTATGTCACTTATTATTCCGCTGCTATCTATCTTATGTTAATTGCTATTGGTCATTGCATATTAGCATGTCATGTAGTTGCATTAGTAACTTACTGAGATTTTATCTCACCCCGTTTATTTCCAACTTTGTTTTTCCTTAACCCCCCCCCCAGGAGGAGAAGGATTAGGATTCGCGGTTCAAGGAGGACGTCGAGAGGATTGAGACTTTGGGGCAGGTTGTTATGGATCGGTTTACATTATTTAAATGTATAACCTTTTGGGGATAGTTTTACCCTTTATTGACGTCATTAAGAATTGTATATTTTATTTTTTTGGGTTTAAGCTGTGGAGCTTATGTTGGATGTACATAAGTAATGTCGAACTCTCCCAAGAACACTGGCTATTTAGCGAGTCTCATAGAAAAGGAGGGTTTATCAAACAAGTACTTGATAGGATCCATTTTCGAGACTAGTAAGATCGGATGGGATACCATGTAGTGCTTAAGCTTCGTCACCACCCATACTAGGCCTACGCAGGTCTTCTCGAGCGCGGGGTAATTGAGCTCGCTACCCTGTAACTTTCGGCTGACAAAGTAAACTGCATTCTCAATCTGGGAATCTTTGGCTTCTTGCGCTAACATGGCTCCGACGGCGGTGTCTGTCACAGTTAAGTATAGTAGCAACGGCTTCTCCTTATGCGGCGGGCGCAGGATTGGGGTATTCACCAAATACTGTTTGATCCTCTCGAAGGCTATCTAGCAGTCATAATCCCACTCTACATTGGCTGTTTTCTTCATCAGTTTGAAAATTGGTTCGCAGATGGTGGTCAGCTGATTGACAAACCGACTGATGTATTGCAGGCGTCCCATGAATCCTTTTATCTCCGTCTCGGTACGGGGCGGCTTCATCTCCAGGATGGCTTGAATCTTCCTTGGGTCGGCTTCGATCCCATTCTCGGTGACCATGTAACCCAATACTTTCCCTCTACGAACTCCAAAGGTGCATTTCGCCGGGTTCAAACGCATGGCATGCTCTCTCAACCTGTTGAAGAATTTTCTGAGATCTATCAAGTGTTGGCCACCAGACCCTTTTGAATGTATAATCATGTCATCCACGTACACCTCAATCTCCTTGTGGATCATATCGTGGAATAAAGTCGTAACTGCCCGTTGGTAGGTAGCCCCAGCGTTCCTTAGCCCAAACGGCATGACAGTATAGCAAAAAGTCCCCCATGGGGTGGTGAAAGCTGTTTTCTCTTGGTCCTCCTCGGCCATCTTGATCTGGTTATAGCCGGCAAACCCATCAACAAACGACTTTACCTCATAATGGGCGGTCGCGTCCAACATGTCGATATTTGGCAGGGGGAAGTCATCCTTCGGCGTAGCTTTGTTGAGATCCCAAAAATCCACACACACTCTGACTTTACCGTTGGATTTTCTGACAGTCACCAAATTTGATAACCAAGTTGGATACTCGATCACCCTGATGAAACCCACACGGAGTAGCTTCTCAATCTCTTCCTTCACTTGCAAAGACCATTCCGGCTTGATGCGGCGCAGCTTCTGTTTGACTGGCTTAGCGTCTGGTGCTGTCGGGATTCTGTGCTCTACGATCGAGTTGTCGAGCCCCGTCATGTCTTTATAAGACCATGCGAACACATCCACATATTCTTTGAGTAGCTCAATCAGTGCTTCCCTTTTGGCTCCGCTGAAGAAGCTCCCAATCTGCGTTTCCTTAGGCTCGACTTCGGTTCCCAAATTCACGCACGTTAACACCTCATCGGCAGCTTGGGCTCGAGATTCTTTTTGATTAATAACATGTTCTGAAAGTTCTTTAATGTATTCATCATTTAATGTGTCTGTGTCCGCCTCTTCTAATGAATCATTATTAACTAAGTATATATCATTAGTTTGATCATTAGCCAATTTATCAGTTAAAAGAGTGACTATAGAGGGATACTCGGAAAGGTCGAGGGTTTCATTCATGGCAAAAGGAAAAATAGCGTTTGCAACAAGATCATAGTCTTCGGACGTAATGTCGTCAGACTTAGAGGAAGACTCAAATTCAAAATGTAAGACACTAGACTCTGGGGACGGGGATTTTGGGTGAGTGACAGGAAATGCTGCAGGAGTGGCGGCAGGAGAAGGAGTAAGCCCCAATGTCCCCACCATAAATTCCGGAGTAGCTATAGGTCCCCCAATGATGCACCAATTCTTGAGCTTGTCCCCCATGGGTACCACCAATGTCCTCGGATCCACGTCCTTCTCTGATTCATCCCCAATAGCGGCTACCATGTCGTCGTCCAGCCCCAGATTACCCAGATGCTGAAGCAGATATTGGCCGTCCCACGTCTCAGTCATTCTTGGCGCTTCTGCAGTTTCTGCTGTCGGCTTGTCAAGGGTTGCGGCTTCAAGTTGATCTGCCAAGTCATCTGCAACCTTGGCGGAGTACTCATGCCTGATGGTTCTAACTCTGCCCGTGGCTGTGTCATATTCCATGTAAGTCAGCTTCATGTTGGACCGATCGAATTCCACATCTCTGAAAATTTCGAACCCTTTCTGCAACATCCCGGTGTGGTCAATCCATGGCTCTGTGAACTCAAAACACGAAAACTCCTCGCCTTCCCTAAAAAAGTAGCTATTCAGGGACAGGCGGTATGGCCGCATTTCAGGCTTTTTGTAGGGAAGCTTCATCTTTTTAAGCAATTCTATCCTTTGTTGCTCCATCTTGTCTTCAGGAGTAAGGGTGTATCCTAGACCGAACAACCCTCGATGATCAACCTCTTCAACCAATTCTGTGGGGCCTTGCAAGTTCTTACCTAGCCCCATCCCCGGTATGAAGCCCATGTTTCGTAGCATCCTCACTATAGGTGACACCCTAGTCAATAGCGCAGATCTGTGCTTGAGCTACTATTTCAAAACCGTTGAAGAGTCTGCTCTCTTCCCCATACTGAATCTGTAAGATAGGAACGCCCTTGGTGTCCGTCCCTTAGGCAGTTACGAGATCGCTGTAGATGATGGTCACTTCATTACCAGGTTGAAACTTCACACACTGGTGCAGGGAAGATGGGACAGCGCCCGACTGATGTAACCATGGCCGGCCAAGGAGGAGTGAGAAGGTTGCGGGGATGTCTATGACGTGGAAGTCGGTCGGCAGGATCTTTGTTCCGATGGTAATGGGCAAGGTGGCTTCGCCTATCACGGCGCGGCATGTAGAGTCATAAGCTTTGATGGTTTGCTTGGATGGGCGTAAATCAACACCATGAACGCCAACCACATCCATCATCCTTGAAGGCAGGATATTAATAGCAGAACCATTATCAATGAATACACGGGGAATTTTCTTGCCATTTACCTCGACAGTGATGTATAAAGGCTCATTATGATCAACTCCGAACATTGGCTTGTCTAGCTCCGAGAAAGTGATGATGTTTCCATAGTGGATATTACCAATCATGTGGGTGACGTCCTCCAGGGTAGTAGTGGATGGTACCATGGTGGCGGCGAGGTTTTGCTCGAGCATGAGGCGATGGGCTAGGGAGGAGGTGAGTAGGGACCATAGTGAAATATGGGCTTGGGTTTGTTTGAGTTGAGTGAGGATAGAGTCTTCTTTGCCTAGGTCGGCTTGCTCGGGTTCCTTCCCAAAGATTTTCTTTGCACCTTTTGGGTCGGATTGGTACACTTGACCGGATCTTGTAAGGAGACAAACTTCTGCACGTAGCTTCTCCAAAGACAATGGCGTGTCACGATAAGGGGGCGGAACTTCGGTCCTTTCGGCTTCCTCGAAGATTTCGGCCCAAGAAAGAGGTTGAGAGGGTTTGGGACCCTTTTCCTCTAGAGATTCGACTTCACTAACTAGTTCTTTTAAAGACAACAAGTAGCAAGAAGGTTCTTTATTATTAATCATTGAAATTACAACCCATCTTATCACAGTCGGCCACAACAGGCTCGGTCGGATCAGTGATCTCACTAAGTTCTACCGTGAGTACATTGCTAGCTACATAATCTCTAGGGTCTTCGACAACTCCCTTGTGGATGAGCTCTTGCACGGCTTTCTTGAGTTCAAAGCATTCTTCGGTAGTGTGACCGGTGCACTTGTGGTAGTGGCAAAACTTTGACAAATCGCAACCAAGGCAAGGGAGGTGTCCTTCTAATGGTTCGAGAATTTCTAACGTCACCAATGCCATGAAGATATCCACCATAGTGAGCCTTATCTTGTCAAAGGCATCCATGAGCTCTAGGATACTGATCTCGCATGTTTGCACCATATTCACCCCACCATTATTAGGAAGGCGATTACTCACCACATTAGGACCCTTCGGCTTCTCAATCTTCTTGTCATTGATCAAACCTTGAACTACGTGTTTCAGTTGAATACAACCATCCGTTGTGTGCCCGATGTGCTTGTGATACTTGCAGAACTTGGAGGCGTCCAAATCGGTTCTTGGGTAGGCGGGTTGGTAATTCTCTAAAGGCTTGATAAGACTTCTCTTGGCTAACACGTCAAAGACTTTCCCCATAGGCATTCCAAAATCGTCAAAGTGCTCCCTATCTCTTTGCGGTAGAGCCCCATTCCTTGTGACAGCTTGAACATCTAGCGGGACCTCATTTTGGACCATATTCACTTGGCCGACGGCCTCCTTTCCACCCCTAGGAGGCGCAGGCGCAGTAGGAGCCTTGTAGCGGAAGGAGTTGTTGTTGTTGGTCTTTGGACTTTCCTTTGGCGGCACAATCCCAGTGAACCCTGCTTCGTACCTTACTCCGGCGTCAACCATTTCCCGCAAATCAGGGAAGTAACCATTACCTATAGCTGCTTTCATCTCCGGTAGCAAGCATTTGTAGAAAATCTGCTTCTGTTCCTTTGCTTTTGGTGGGTATTGGACCTCGCACAACCGATGGTTCCACCTCTTGTAGAAATCATAAATGGCCTCGCCAGGCTTCTGCATAATGTTCTCAAGGTCGGTTCGATTCACATGCCAATCCATGTTAGCTTGATACTTCTCACAGAAAATGGCACTGATTTGATCCCACGTTTGCCTCTCGCTTGGTTCTAGCCCCAAGAACCAACGCAGAGCGATACCATCCAACGTGCTATGGAATACGCGAGCCATTTGTTCGTTGGTGCAGTAACGAGCCCTCATGGCCAACACATAACTATCCAAATGAGTCTTAGGACACGAGTCACCATGAAACATTGCTACTTTAGGCATCTTGAAATCTTTGGGGAGAGCTCCCACTTGGCTAGGGTTGATTGTCTTGGTAGTCGGTGCAGTTTGCTTATCCACGGTCTCGATCAACTTGCGCATTTGCTCTTGCATGGCCGTGACCACAGGGTGATTGGAGATGTCGGGGATAGATTCTGACAGAATGACGGGAGGAGTAGTGGAAGTAGTAGCAGCGGCCATCCCAATACTCAGAGGCAACGAGGGTGCGGGTAGTTTGCTAGCAGAGAGGTAGCCACCAAGCAATTCAGGGGAAGGTTCATAGACAGCCTTGTTTTTGCTCATGGTAGTGAAACCTTGTTGGGTATAGAGAGAAGGAGGTGGAACATTGCGGTAGCTTGGGAATGGCAAGGTAGTGGCATTGGTGTTGGAGGGACAGTTGGTATTGACCTCTTAATCCTCGACATAAATGAAATT
The DNA here is from genome assembly GCA_026119855.1 of Campanula takesimana. Lineage (NCBI taxonomy): Eukaryota > Viridiplantae > Streptophyta > Magnoliopsida > Asterales > Campanulaceae > Campanula > Campanula takesimana. The sequence continues at coordinate 345,444 of JAOWBW010000487.1, forward strand.
CTTACCATCGGGCACCATTCTAGTCCCCTTTTGCTGAATGTGGTCCTTCAACAGTTGGTTCTGGTCTTCCAGAATCTCGTTACTTTCCTCGAGATTCTTGATCTTGGCTTCGAGACCGGTGAGGAAGTTCTGGAGGCTTGGGGGAATACCATTGAGAGTGGTCTCGGTGTTGAGCTCGGCGGCACTAGTAGGAGGAGCAGAGGCTGAAGATGAAGCGGGAGTTGACATTGCTGATGACGAGACTGAGAACATGGACGGAGTAGAAGCTTCACGTTGTAGTCGACCACCCGAACGGATCCAAACTTGCTTTGCTGAAAGGTTGAAGGGCAATGAAGCTTTTAGGAGAGGGGGAAGGCTCATGCAAAGTATATTTTAATTTACAAAAACATACATTATTTACATCCTAATTGGTTGGAAGGGGTACCCCTTTTTCGCAACTAGTTAGAAGACTACGATTAGTAGAGGCCGTCACTACGTCTATAGACCCCTCGTTTTTCACCTGCATTGCACACCCCCAAACGGACAATTTGGGCGAGGGTCCTATAGGGCCAGCGACTTCCACCAACCATCGGATCCTACGACTAACCCTTCCTTAAAGGCATTTAACGTGATGTCTATGTTGCATCCTACGCAAGTTAACGATGAGCGGAGATCTTAACAACAAACACTCATCTCACCATAGCACGTCCCTTGTAGGGAAATCAATTTTTTGTGCACTTTCTCTCAAAAGATCTCGATTCATCATTGACTTGGGGATGACTAACATGGACAGCACGTTAATTGACTATTAAGGAAAAGCTAGCCAAACCAACCGGTCAAAACCTAGGTGTGTTACCTACACTAGTGTGGGTTGACTTGGGTTAGGTAAAAGGTTCCCACCGTATACGGTGAGTGGAATAGACGAGTGACTCGAAAAGAGTGCGACAGTAGCGCACAAATTCCTGCACATCGAATACTCCGGGTAATGGGGACCTGTGCAGTGCTGACACGGACTGTGGTAGTGTGTGGTAAAAACTAATTCTTTTTTAAGGAGAAAAGAGAGAAGTTTTTAATGTTAGGATGATGCAATGCAATGCATGAGAGAGAGAGAGAGAGAGAGAGAGAGAGAGAATAATGTACAAGGGAGCATAGCAGAGTTTTGTTTGACCCTAATACTAAAGCGAAGATAACAAGGGTACATGGTACAAGGTACAAGGTACAAGTATTAACATGGCGGAGTGCGCGGGTGCATGTGTAACATGGCTTAACTGTAGGGGGCACGGGAAAACATGGCAAGTGTGCATGTGTAAACATGGCAGGTGTGTGCATGTGTAAACATAGCAGGTGTGTGCATGTGTAAACATGGCAAGTGTGTGAATGTGTAAACATGGCAGGTGTGTGCATGTGTAAACATGGAAAGTGTGTGCATGTGTCGAAAGTTAGACCCACTAAGTTTGAAAAAGTTTCAAAGCAGTCCCCAGCAGAGTCGCCACTGAGAGTCTCCACGCCGTTTTAATTAAAGACAAAACATTGAAAAAAGCATTTTAGTGGGTTCGGGGGTTAAATTACAACAAGAGAAGAATATTGAACGTTATCACTCCTATTGCCCAGTAGTGTGTTAGTGATTTAGACCGGATCCGAAGATTGCCTACGTTCCTCTCAATGTGAGAAGCTCAGGTCAGCGTGGTTCGAGAAGAATTTAGAATAGGCAGAAGAATCGGGATCATGCATAATGAGGGGGAATTACCTAAAGATTAGGGTTTAGAAGTAGTTCCTAGATCATCCTCGGGTTGATGAACGCTAGATCATCATCGGCTATGAAATAACATGTAATTATGAAGATCGCAACCCTAAATATAGTATAAATAAGGTTTTAATCTATGAACACGATGAACATGCGAAGAACACATTATGAACATACGAATGAACATGCAAGGAATATGAAGAAACTATGAATAAACATGAAAGAACATGAATATTAAAGATCTACATTAAAAATGATGCAAGAACATGAAGAAAAAGTTAGAAAACTTACCTATGTTGGCAAGAAATAAACCTTGATATCCTTGAGTGTTTGAATGCTTAATTAGGGAGAAAATTGTGTTTAAGAACTCTAAAATTCGGACTTAAAGCTCTCAAACTCGGGCCCTTTAACCAATGGGATGGAATTGGTTTATATAGTAAACTGAGGGGAAGATCTGACGGTCAGGATCATCCGGAGCAAGGTTGGCCGCCTGGCCATGATTGAAGACGGCGAAAATGTTGGCCGCGTGGCCAAGGTCGGAGGCGCAGCAAGGTTGGCCGCGTGGCCAAGGTTGCGGGCTGACGTGATTCCTAAGATAGGGTTTCTGCATGGTTTAAGGAAACCATATTTTGACCATATTTAGGGTGTTCTAGAATAATGAGACATATTTTGGGAATCCGGGACAAGTCTTTGCAAGTTTCTAATTCCTATAAAGTCCTTGTATATTTGGGAAAGCCCTAATAAACTCATTTTCAGATCGGGTACTAACAGTTAGGACCGAGCATTGTGGGTGTGTCTAGGAATGCCCTTCTCATGGGGTTGGCGGTCATCCCTCGGAATCTTATAAGGTCCTCTTGGAGCTTGTCCCAGTTGGTTACCATTGGTTCCCTTTTCATTGGGGCTTCAGCTTGGATTCCTCCTTTCAAAAGTAGCGGCTCATATCAAAGGTATATGGGCGAAGGTTGGGAGTTTTGTAAGAGAGTCCTTGAGCTCGGGCTTGGCTCTTCCTTCGGGAATTTTCCTTATCCATTCTGAGGTCTTCGGGAGTTGGCTTATACCCCTAGACATGGAGTGTCTTTTGCTCCTTGATCTCGACAATTTTGTGAGTCCCTTGGAGCTTCTTTCCAAGGCCAAGTCCTGGGAGGTAGTGCATCAGACGCATCATCTTCATTGCGGGGGGATTTTATCCTTGGTGAGTGTGAGATCCACACAACAAATGTGGGTCTCGGAAGGTATTCCTATGAATCCGGTTAAAATCATACCGTTCTCCTCGTGCTTAATCTCCAGCACAGGAATCCTGTTGGTGTTGGTTCCTTCCATAGTAACACTGTCCCCATAAATGACCGTTAGGTTACCCCCTTACACATATTTCACGCATTGATGAAGGGTGGAAGCCACTACATTAACTTTATGGAGCCAAGGATGTCCTAACAAAGCGGTGAAGGAGATAGGGATGTCAAGTACTTGGAAGTCAGTTGGCATCCTTTGCTTTCCAAACTATAGGTTCAAGGTGACCATCCCTAGGACTGATCGGGCGGTAGAGTCATAAGCTTTGACGGTGATCGTGGAGGGCCTCAAATCATCGGTCTTAAGGCCGAGGAGGTCCATCATTTTGGCCGGCAGGACGTTCATGGCTGAACCGTTGTCAACCAAAACTCGTGGGAGGCGGCGCTCGTCCAACTGCACCATAATGTAGAGAGCTTCGTTGTGGCTAACCCCAAATTTAGGCAAATCCAAATCGGTGAAGGTGATGATGTTTCCATATTGAACACTCCCAATCATTTGCACGGCCTCCTCGGGGGTAGCCATGGTAGGCACCATGGTTTGAGCCAGGCATTCCTCTAACTTGAGCTTATGCGGGTAAGACGACGTAAGGAGGGACCAAAGAGATATGTTGGCTTGGGTCCTTTTTAGTTGAGTAAGGATGGGGTCTTCCTTTTCAAGATCCGTATCCCCTGTCTCTTTGGCTAAAGGGGGAGGTGAGCGATGCTCCTGTGGTGGAGGCTTCTTGGGATTCTCCATGTGCACCTGCCCGGAGCGGGTCAATACCCTTACCTCCGCTGAATCGTGAACTTTCCCCAATTCTTCCATGGGTGTTGGCAAATCCTCGGTGGAGTAAGGCCATGCTACCTTTCTTAACTCATTCACTGTGATTATTCCCTTTGATGCATATGCTGACTCACGGATTTCTTTGAGGGAAACAGGACGGGTGTTTCATTCTTCCCAAACTCCCACGGTTTCTCGGAGTTTTTCCAAAGTCAACATACAACAAAAGTATTCCGGAAACATCGACCCATCATCGCCAAACTGAGGTGGTGGTGATAGTGGTGGCAAGGATAGGAAGGCATCTAAAGGTGGGAAGTCTTCCACCATTCCTGGGGATGGGACACGGGGAGGAACATAGGAGGAGGACACCTCGTCGTCATCACTTTCATAGAGAATCCAGAGTTCTTCGCGAGACATGGAGCGGATTTCCCCTCTCATTTGGGTGAGGTGCCCTTCATAATTAGTCATTCCCGGGCTTCCCATCATTTCTGGAACATTTTCCTCATCGTGGTTGCATACCCTTCTAACCAATCTTTTGCCGGTCGAGGAGCTACACGGTTCCGTGACATGGAAGTGATCATGATGAGGGGGACAACACCCGTTTGGATTATGGCTTTGGCCTTCCACCTCATCTTTAACAGCCTTCTCCAATTCTGCCATGCATTCCTCATATGTTAGATTGTGCTCAGTGAGCTTAATCACGACCAAATCGGTGGCATTCCAGTGTGGGGTCCTTGCACTTAGCACATTGGCTACCATACAATCCGGGGGGACATTCCATCTTTCCTTCTTGTACACATGCCTACAGGATGTCCTTCTACCTCTCCCCGATTTCCACCAGTGGGGTGTTAAATTCCAAGAAGGTTACCAGTGCTGGTTCTCTAAACTCAATCATGTTCACACTTTCTCGCCCGAACTCGATCATGTTGATGGCGCCGTTGTCGGGGAAGGGGTTGTGACCACATTTGGACCACAAGGGTGTTCAAGCTTCCCTTTTGTCAATCAGGTCAAGGATGATGCATTTTACCACAGAGCAGTCATCGGTGTTGTGGCCATGATAATTGTGAAAGGCACATCTCCTACTTTTGTCGAGGTGTTTCTCGGGATTCCTTGGTTGGTAGTTGACCAAAGGCTTCACAAGGCCCTTCTGGACTAGCCCTTCAAATACCTTGCTTATAGGCATCCCAAAATCTTCAAACCTTACATACGGACGCCTTTCTGGATTTCTAGCCTTTTGTGGGGCTTGCCTTGGGCTTTCCTCTTGGATGCTGTTGAATGTCCCCAAAGTTTCTTTTCCTTTGCCAGTGGTTGGAGGGCGGTATCTATAGGAGCTACCACCACCTTGGGTGGAAGATTGTTCACTGAGAGCCTTCTCAAACTTGGACCCCGCGGTTACCATGGCCCAGAGATTAAGGTAGAAGTGGTGACTGATCAGAGCCCGCAACTGAAGTTTCAAACATGACTGAAAAATATCTAGTTGCTTATCTTCGGTAGGCGGATTGGAAATTTCTCCAAGTTTGTAGTTCCACCTTTTGTAGAATTCACCAATTGGTTCATCGTTCCTTTTCAAGGTGCTTTGCAAGTCAGTACGATTGGTTTCCCACTCCAAGTTAGACCGGTATTTGGTGAGGAATGCTTCTTTGATCCGGTCCCATGTGACTGAGATTCGTCTTTTAGGTTAAAGAACCATTTGAGTGCATTTCCTCTCAAAGATAGTTGAAAGTGATCGGCCATTTGTTGCACGGTACAACCCTTCGCCCTCATTGCTAGGGTATAGGCATTGAGATGAGTCTGGGGGCAAGCAGTTCCATTAAACTTATCAATCTCTGGCATTTTGAACCTCTGAGGGAGGGGAACAATTTTATCGGGATCGGTGATTCCCGAGGTGGACTTCTTCTCGTTCATCCCCTCAAACCTTTCTTCCATTTGTTTCAACTTCTCCACCAACCATCCCATTTGAGGGTCCACAGGCGGGCTATAATTGATGGATCCCATAGTTTGGGTTGTTACTGGCATTATGGTTGGAGGTACAGTGGTGGCCTGTACTACCGGGGGAAGGCTTTGAGGTGGTGCATGGGTGTAAACAAACCCATATCTCATATTATTTACTGGGATGTATGATGGGATGGCTTCAGGGGTTTGTGCTACCAGGTAGTGAAACGGGTACGACATCCCTTGGGACGAGGTTGGCAAGGCCGGAGGCGGTAACCCGGTGGTGGACGGGGCTAAGGGTGCTCGGCTCGTTGGGATTGGGCCATATGGGTTGAATCCGGGCGGACACATGGGAAATCCTTCCGGCGGGATGAAAGGAACCTGGGTGGTAGGCACATTTTGGTGAATGGTGGCTTGGAGTGCGGGACGTGAGGTCGCTACATTGGGGTAATTTTGGGGAGGGGGAACTCGGTTATAACCCTGGGGTCGTAGATTTTCAACCTCCTCTTCCTCCGTGATTTCCACAAAACCTCCATCATTCTCAAATACGACGGCTATCCCTCTCTGTCTTATGGCTTCCACAACCCTATTTTGCATATCTTCCTGATGTTTTCTGACACTTTCTTCCCTTGCCCTGGCGGCCTCTAGAGCTTGTACCAACTCTTCCCTGGTAAGCCCATTAGGATCGACTATGTTGTCGCCCCCACTACTACTTCCTGTCGGACTAGTCATTCGGAGAAGTCTGAGCGAAGCTGCTGATGAACTGTCGGACTCGGCACTAACCAGACGACAACCCGGAACTCTGACCCATTTCTTACGAGCTGCGGAGGAGAGGGAGGTTCATTTCAGACTTGGGCATCAATCTTGGGCTAGTGTTTGGGAAAAGGCTTAGGCTCATGCAACATGAAATTTTACTCTCTTTATTTATCATATATTTTTTGTTCCTGTTTACTTAAAACGCATTTTATTCCTAATTGGTTGGAAAAGATTTCTCTTCTTTTTCGCAACTAATCTAAATCCTGGATCAGTGGAGGCCATCACTACGCCTATAGACCCCTCGTTTTTCACCTGTATTGCTCACTCCCAAGGATGGACTATCCCGGGCGAGGGTCCTATAGGGAACGCAGCTTCCACCGACCGAAAGAAGCCAAACCTAGGGTCTAGTGCGTCGCAAAACGCCAATGTGTGAGCCATTCTTATCATAATTAAGCCCCGGATAAGGTTAAGATCGCTTTATCGAAATTCCAACATGACCTCATTTAACGAGGGGTCTCGGACCTTAGCCTTGGGCTTAAAGATGATTAGGATGGGTCAAGCATTAGAGCTTAATGACGCGGTGTCATCCTATCCTTAATACATGACTTCGGTTAACTATGGTTGGAATTAACGCATAAGTCAAGGACTGGGTCAAAGATGACCTTGTTCACACTCGCTTTCACGAGGAGTCATGACTCAGGCGTTAACTTGGCCATAATTAGCGTTTGGACACGTATTAGGGACGTGATGACGTGGGCTAGACCAAAAACCAACCAAGGTCACGGTATTTGTGTGTCACGGACAAGTGTGGTTGACTCGGCTCGGAAGGGGAGGTGGAATGGACCCGTGCGCGCGAGAAGGGCACAAGAGCACCAATCAAGCTGCATCCTGGCATCCATCCTGGGTTTAAAGGGTTTTTGGAACGTGCACAAGGTCGAGTACGCGTCGTGTGAAGCCTTCTATGTTCCCTTTTGAGTCAAAATAGAAATTTTCAATGCGTTTTAATATCATGAGCATGAACAAGAGTATATACAAGACATGGACAAACAATTTAAAAAAGTAATTTGCACAAGTAATCAAGCAAAGATATGAACAAACGAGAGTCAAAATTTTGTACATGGAAAAGGTTGTGCACAACCAAATGTTTTTTAAACCAAAATTTTACAACAAGAACAACGTCCTTTTGAAAATCATTTGTACAAAAAGGTTGTGCACAACAAAAGAATTTGAGAAACCAAAACTTTTATAAAAAGGGGTAATGCACAATGAGGCTTTGAAAACCCTAATTTTATGTCCAAAAGATTTGTGCATTACCAAGATTTGAAAATCCATTTTTGGCTAAGAAAAAAAATGAGGTAAATGTGTACAAGTAGAGGCTGTAAATGGAACCTGGACAAGAAGAAGCAAGGGGACAATCAGAATGTTTCTGCCCTGCACAAAATCGTTAACTTGAAACATTCTGTGGGCCCGGCAAAACTAGCCGTACGGCTAGGGATGGAGCTCCATTATTTTTTGCAAATTTTCAGCTTCTGGTCATCAAGCCCTAGTCTATTGCAATCCCAAAACAGTTTCATTCCCAGAAATCAAAACAGAAACATAAAATACACACAAAACACGCACAAAGTCAACAAACAGGGATGTGAGTTTGACCCATACAAAAGTGTTCCCAAAGCTTCTAAAAAGAAGTTTGAAAACACTTTATTCCCCAGCAGAGTCGCCACTGTGAGGATCCCCCCCTCAGGGCGAAACGAGTTCGTTCGAGGAAGAAAAGCCAAACACGTGTAACTTAACAAACTTAACGGAGTCGCCCCATTTGTTAACTTTTAACCCAACAAATGAAAATGGTTAGAGATTTATGAGTTCGGAGGTCAGGTTATGGCTTGGGAAGAGTTTTATGTCACCCAATCCGCCTCGGACAAAGCCGAGTCTCCCTTGTGCTTGTTAACGAAAAGTGCATGTGTGTGTGTGTATTTAACAAAAAAAACTGCGAAGTTAACTGGTTATCGATTTTAACAGAACAAAAGGGGTTCATTTGCACAGATCTTGACAGAACAAGACAGAAAAGAAAAATTATCCCTCTGACCCAACTTAGCCGTACGGCTATACAAGGTCTTCCCGAGGATTTTACAGTTTATCCAGAAAATGTCCAGTTTCAGGCAGAAACAGAGCATTCTGCTGAAACTGGACTGAACTGTTTATTTTCAGTTTGCATTTTAACAAACAGGCTTTGATTGACATCATTCCTATGCTCATTAATCACTAAATGGACCCCAAATACATGGAATTGGGTGTGATTGAAGCAATCATTGGAGAAAAATTAGAAAATGTGATGAAAGTGGCCTTTGAGCCAAGATGGCCATTTTGATGAGTAAAGATGCAAACTTTACCATCAAAATGGGATCTTTATCAAGATTAAACCTTTAGGGACAACAAAATGACATAAAGATTGAATCTTTATGACCCAAATATGGGATTTTTAGGCTAAATCAAGGTTGGGATGATAAAGATTGGAACTTTATCACCCAACATGATCATCATGGCCAAATATGAACAATATTGACATAAAGATGCATGCTTTCACCATAAAAATGGATTATCAAGTTATTTAAAGACAAAAAATTAACAAATCATGATCTTCTTTAGGTTTTAACCCTTTATCACATACATGGATGTGAAGGAACCTTGAATCATCTCATGATTTGGTTCCAAGATACATATAACAAGAATATAAGGTGCTTGAAAGGACAAGACTTGCAATATAAAGGTGCTTGACAAGGGCAAGGCTTGAAATGCTAAGAAATAAATAACATGAACAAGAACAAGAGAGTTTAAGATGGAGAGAAGATGGGGAGAATGAGGCTTCACCTATGGTGGTTATGGCCTATATTCCTCTCTTTTCACTCAAGTATTTGGTGGTGTTTCACTCATACTGTATTTCTGCAGAGTTTCACCTACAAAACTATGTTTCCTCCCCCCCCCCCCACTGAATGATTAGCAAGGGTCTCAATTTATAGGGACTGAAGGTGCCTAAACCAGCCGTACGGCTAGGCCCTTCCCGCGTCCGAACCATCCGTACGGCTCAGCCTGGTGAGCTTCTGGATTTTTCCAAGTTTAATTCCAGAGTAGTCCTGAAATTTTCAGTTTATCCTAGTAAGGTCCCAGCCTATCAGTTTATCCCTGAATGGTGCTAAGAGTTCCTCTAAGGTTGGTCAATTTCAGATTGGGGTACTTACAATTACTACGACACAGAAGAGGATCTTACGGAATTCGGTCGTTTGATTCAAGAGTGTTGTATGTTATTATCCGATTTGTCCGATGTTAAAATGTCACTTGTAAGGCGTAGTGCTAATACATTAGCAGATTATATATCCCGATGTGCTTGTCAATCGACAGGCTTTGTAACATGGGATGAGCTACCTTCGTATGTGGATAGCCATCTCCTACGATTTTGTCTTTGCAAGTAATGATAATAATCATCTTCCTTCAAAAAAAAAAAGGGCAAATTGCAATTTGGTTCCTGACATTTACAAACTTTTGTAATGTTGCTCCCAACAGTTTTTTTCGCCAATTGGTTCCCAACATTTACATTTTTTTGCAATGTGGCTATAAAAGTAACTGAGCGTTAGTTTTCTAACAGATTTTATGTCATGTGACTAGCACATGACGTTTTAAGATATTCTTAAAGCTACACATATCCGATTAATATGATTCTTCTTTTGAACTGAAGCTAATATTTAAATCTACAACATATATTTTTTTTGGAAATTTATTGGGTAGTTGGATTATTTTTACATTTAATCTTAATTTTAAATATTAAAAAAATAGAAAACACGTAAAATATAATTTAAAAAGATATTAACCCAAATATGTTCCATATGAAGTAAATTCTATATGTAGATTATCAGTTCGTAAAAATGTTTGATAGAAAAAAAGGGAGAAGATGAGGACGATGAATCGAGGGAAGAGTGTATGTGGAATGGGTGTTGCGGGAAAGTGGCAGAGGGGTGGAGAAAAATAATTTTTTTTATTTTTTTAATATTTAAAATTAAGATTAAATGTAAAAATAATTTAGGTACCCAACAAATTTCCGGAAAAAAAAAAATTATGTTGTAGATTTAAATATTAGTTTCAATATAAAAAAAGAATCATATCAATCGGATTTGTGTAGCTTTACGAATATTTTAAAACGTCCTTTAAAACGTCATATGCTAGTCACATGACATAAAATCTGTTAGAAAACTAACGCTCAGTTACTTTTATAGCCACATTGCAAAAAAATGTAAATGTTGGGAACAATTGGCGAAAAAAAATTGTTGGGAGCAACACTGCAAAAGTTTGTAAATGTCAGGAACCAAATTGCAATTTGCCCAAAAAAAAAAGGTCCGCATATGGAACGAACTATTCAAAATTCACATAACTCTTTTCTATTATAAAGTTTACATATATGAATTGCAATGTCCATATTTCTGATAACATTTATCCATCACAAAAATAAGACCAATCAAAAATTTGCAACTTCTTTATTTAAATGCAAATTAATATAAATAACGTCTTAATGAAAGAGTATAACCCTTTTTTTAACAAATGATATGAGTAACTGCAATTGAATAGTAGGTGATATTGAGTGGCGTTAGTTTAGGAGGACCAAGTATGGTAACAGTATTGAAATGAAAGGAAAGCGTTTAATGGGAGAAAAACATGGGATGACCAATTACCTTTCCATTTAGGTTTTTTCCAAAAAAGCATTAAGTTACCAAATACTACTCCCTGTCTCAGAATTATGACAAACACTTGGCGTCTCACCTTGTGAGACGTATCCACCCATGAATCACCCATGGATATGTCCACAACCCGCCCAGGTAACCCGCCCAGCAGCCCCCTCCATCCACTCAGCACGCGACACGTGTCACACACTTTTAAAAAAATCTCATATTTTTAAAATGCTATATCTTGAGATTTTAAAGTCAAAAAAAATATTTAAAAATACCGTTGTGTTCGTCTCGACGAGACGAACAAAACTATATAAGTCATGATATATTTTGATTTTTTTTAGAAAAAAACATAATTTTTAACACACAAAAAAATTGGGCTGCTCGTCTCCTGAGATGTAACACGTTCTTATGAAGAAAGTAACAGTTTGGTCTTAAAAAAGTAACACTTTATTGTATGCTATAACAGCAGTTTTACAAACAAAAATAAATGGGTTTTGCATTTCAATTGTTACTTTCTCAATAAAAAATTGTTACATTTCATATATAATGTTACATTTAAGAATATAAACTGTTACAATTGAGAAAAAAAATGTTACATTCATTTTTTATAAAATGTAACATAAGTTTATTTGTCAATCGTATGTTAATTTTGGGAAAATATAAGTGTTACATTTGAAAAAAAGTGTTACATTTGAAAAAAAGAGTGTTACATTCTTTTATAACAAGTGTGACATTAATTTAGTTGTCAATCTTTATGTTATCTTTAATCTATTGCAGCATAATTGTGGTACATTTTTTGAAAAAAAAGTGTTACATTTAACAAAAAAAGTGTTACATTTTGTTATAAGAAGTGTTACTTTTGTTGGAAGGAAAAAAAGTTGGGGGAAAAAAATCGGCAAAAAAAAAAAAAAAAAAAAATTGGCGGGAACGGTCTCACAAGGTGAGACCGCCGCACAGGAGTCTCCCCCCCAGAATTATAATCCCCCTATTTTCATGGTTATTACGAAGGAATTTTGGGCAATAATTAAGGCTACTTTTAATTATTCTAATGAAATTTTTGTAATTATTCTCGATACACCATTATAAATACTATTAATACTAATTTTTAGATTCACATTAACATAATTATAAGTAGCTTTTATAATTGCTCAAAGTTCACTCGTAGTAACAACGAAAAAAGAGAGACTATTATATTATTATTATTATTATTATTATTATTATTATTATTATTATTATTATTATTATTATTATTATAGATTAAAGTCATTTTTTACCATCAACAATTTTTTTTCTGGCTTAAACTTCCCCATAGCGTGAATATAATTTAGGTACATGTCTTTAAATTTTATTGAGAAATAATAAACAAATTATTTACAAATTTAATAAATGCACTTTTTAATGATTTGTATTAATAGGATACCTCATTATTGCATTATTCAATAATTAATTACTAAATTCTGTTTTAAAACCATAAAATCAGCAATTCATATATTTATTGGGCTTATTTGTCAGTGTACAAGGTGTTACAATTAAATTGAGAATAAATTGAGACAGCGGAGGGAGTACTCCCTCTGGTCTAAAATAACAGTCGCTTTTGGTCAATCAGATGTAACTTTGACCAATAATTCAAATAAAAAAATAATGATGCTAATAAAAATCTAATATTTGTCATTGTATTATAATTAATAATACTTTTAATAACAACTTTTATATTTTTATTAGGATTATTATTTTTGGTTTAAATTTATTGGTCAAACTTACATCTGTTTGACCAAAAGTGACAGTTATTTTGGACCAGAGGGAGTAATATTTTTGTGCTAGTCTCCCATGAGAACACCTATATCCGTCTCTTCTATGAGACGGGTTTTTTTGACCCACCCGACCCATTGAACCGGATCCATGACTCATGACCCATGGGGCATAACCTGCCACGTGGCAACCACCCATTGGCCAAAAAGAACAAAATAAACATATTTTTTTCCCCGGCTTTTCCGTTGTTTACCAAAAGTAATAGTTATAATAATTTAATGTAATGACTGTATACATATAAAGTAACATTGTTCATAAGTAAACGTAACACCTGTTTTACAAAAACAAAAACTCGTTTTGCCCATTTTTTTCAAATGTAATACTAACTATAATTACGTGTAACCAAACAATATCTAAATGTAATTATCATTTATACTGAAATACTCCCTCCGTCCCAAAATGATCTTCTCATTTGACATTTCTCATTGTCCCAAAAAGTTCTTCACCTTTCCACATTTTAGGCTTAAAAGTGCATAAATAAGCCATAGCTAGTAAAACAAGTGTTCATATCCTTAAAAAGTTTGAATAGTCAAATGCGAAGATCATTTTGGGACGGGGGGAGTATAATAGTGCTTTTGCAAAATGTAAAATATTGTGTATTTTGGTTTAATTTTTTGAAAGAAAGTAACATTTGAAAAGTAACAACTCATATACATGAATGTAATTGTTTGTACAAGTAAATGTAACACTTTAATAAATGAAATTATAACATATTTCTATAGATAATGTAATACTTTTACATGTAATACTAATCAAGTGTTTTTAGCTCTAAAAATGTAAAATGTAAATGGTTGAATTATTACTTTTTCTATACATATGTGTTACAATTATGTATAAACACTGTTACATATAAGAAACACGTTCGTGACATTTTAGTTGTAATAAATATTACTTTTGGCAAACGAAGAAAACATAAAAAAAAAACACTGTTACTTTTCTGTATATATGTATTACTTTTATGTATACAAACTGTTACATATAAGTAACACGTTTGTTACATTTAGGAGTAGTAACTATTACTTTTGACAAACTGGAAAAAAAAAAAGAAAAATAATAATAAAAAAAAAAAAAAAAGCAATTTTTTTTTTTTGGGCAATGGATCCGGGGCACGGGTCAAAAAAGACCCGTCCCTACTATAATACGGACGGGTCATAATATTCTCGAGTACATATACTTGCAAGGCATGAAACACACAAGGCATATGCAATTTACTATAATACCCTCATATATATACTCCAAAACACTCAAATCCTCTCATTTTAAAAAAACCCTCCATCCCTCACTCCCTCCATCAATGACTCAGCGACTCCACGCGACAACCACCACCGCCGGCTTTACCGCAACACACATTCGCCGGCAACAATGAAAAAGAAGCTCCCCACCGTCGGTGGTAAGTTCGGCGCCGGCGCCGCCTCCTCTACCGCCGATACACAGGTAACCTCAATTTATAACCCTAACTTTCAATTTCAAAAACTTGACTTTTATGCCTAAAATTCGATCTTATAATGCTTAATTGTTGTTTAAATTTGATCCTACATTGTTATAATTGTGTTTTATTGCTTTATTTGAGGTTTTTTGTTCGAATTGTGTACGAGTTGGTGGTTTAAAAATCTGGAATTATCGGGGTTGATTTCGTGTGGTTTTACACGAGTTGGTTTTGTGTGTTTCGTATGAACTGTACACGATTTGGTTCTCAACATTTCGTGTGTATGCATACGAAATGGTTCTCAACATTTCGTGTGATTACACACGAAATGTTGAGAACCATTTCGTATGCATACACACGAAATATAAACTGTTACTGAAAAAAACAAAAAATTGTAGAATGATGATTTATTGTTGTAGATTGTTTGTATCATTTTCAACTAGAATTATCGCTTATTTATTGTCTCTTATTTAATTTTTTTTAGGGACGTGAACGTTCGAATGCGTCTAATAGAAAAAGGAAGGCTGAGGAGGCAGCTTTGCGCACCAAAAAGAAGCATGACAAGAATGTCTTGCTTGATCAGACTGAGGATGTACAGACTGTGGGACAGGAGGAGCGTACAGATGATGAGACAGATGTGGAGTCGTCATCTTCTGATTCTGAGGAGACGGCATCAGACGAGGCATCTGATGACGATAAGGAGGAGGATGCAGCTTTGAGGCCTCGCCTGAGGCAGGGTCCGCAGGTGGCTAGAGGGGAGGCACGGGCCGCAGGGGGGAAGAAGCCTGTTACACCATGGCAGATTGAGAGCGACCCTGGTGGCGGCCCAGTGGTGTGTGAGTTGTTATACGGGTTCGGTCATCACCGAGCCCGAGAGATTTGGGGCAACCCCACTTGTCAGTCTGTGGTGAAGTTCCATACCAGACAGCAGCAACTGGATAGGTAAGCCATTTGTTTATAAATAGTTTTATTAGTTGTTTTTAGTGTGTTTTTCTGTAACGGAGAGAGTATTAATTATAATGTTTTGTTTGGAATCAACAGGTTCTCGCGTGCTAATCTGGCGGAGGATGATAGATCTTGGTTGACTGCAGTTGATGCATCGGGTATCCAGCACCTGCATGATACCACCATTCGCCGGACTAGCTCGGCGCTGCTGATGGCATTTGCGGAACGGTGGTCTCCTGAGACTAACACGTTCCACATGCCGTGGGGGGAGATGACGATCACTATGCATGACGTCACTCATATTCTAGGTATATTGTTGTTATATAGTTTTATCAATTTCATAAATTTTATCAATTTTATTAATATTTTCATTTTCAATTTATAGGTATCAGCTGTATAGGTTTTCCTGTTAGGAAGGCGGATCCAGAGCCTGACCTAGGCGAGATCCAGAGACACCTCATCGGCTGTCTGAGGGGCACGTCCTACACATTACTGTTGGGTTTCGGAGTAACATGCGCAGCGGAAATTAGCATTTAAAATTTATGAAACCCAAAGCCCATAGATCCGTTCGTATGATTAAATCAAATACAATAATATGAATAGAGGAAAAACTAACCCTTGATGACTTTGAATTCTAGCTTTGATCTTGGTGGAGAACTTGAAGCTTTAATCACAATAGTAAGAACACGAACTTCGAAGATGATAAGCTTCACCCTCTAGCGGTATCCACACCACGAACGAATATCAAGGAGCTTCTTGATCTTGGTTGCTAGACTAAAATTATGAAACACACTTTCACAACTTTAATATAACTATATGGAATTTTATTTGTGTGTTATTTTGTTCTTCAATCAAAGATGTCTAACAAAATAAAACCTCTCTCAAACTCTTTTGAGACTCACAGAAACCTTCGTAGAGAGTGCTGGCCGAATTTGGTCTTTTATACACAAGTAGGACCTATTCCAAATAGGAAACTTGTGTCAAAATCCGTCCAAAATTCGTTTCCTAATCAAATTAGGAATCTGCCACCCGACAGTACTGTGCGGCCGCCCAGAATCCACTGTGCGGTCGCACAACTATCTAAAACAAACTGGTACAAAAATGAGCTAAGTGTGCGGCCGCCCAGTCCATACTGTGCGGTCGCCCACTTCCCCAGATTTCCAGAATTTCCAAAATTCCAATGTAGTCCTTATTTAAGATTCGTTCTATCGTGTGTGACCCTCTAGGATTATACTAAGTTGGTAATTGGTTCCAACATAAAACCATAAGATATGATTAGGTTCTAGCAAACCATCATAACTATCCAAATAGTATAACTAGATACAAGTTCGCATTCATTTTAGAACATGTCGTAATCCCTTTGTCCACGATGTCATTGAACACAAGTCATGGTCAAACAGTCAACTTGTTTTGTTCAATACTTTATCGATTCCGAATATGTTGATAATCCAAATGACATTGATCCAATCAATTCATTTGAGTCCGGCCGAACATTTCATCAACATCATTCCTACAAGAGGCCCAAACTTGACATCTCTCCGAAGAGGGACAAATCCATTTAGCTTATTACTCTTCCCTACGTGAATCCTATTATGCCAATCATACCCTTTATGACTACCCGGTTAAAGGTAGCGTTTGAATATGTCAAACATAATGTTCATCAAGTGGAAGACCATAATAACTTCATGTCTAAGGATTCAAACGACATAACTAATATGAGATATATGTTCGACATAGACCATGACATAATTCTCATACAGCGAGTCATGTCCAGTACCTTGTTCCAAACAAGTACCCATAAATCTAACATGATCATCTCATGATCATTTAGCCTTTATACTAGTGCTTAACAAGTACTAGGGACGGAGATTATTATAAGTAAACATGAACAACAATAATAATCAAAACATTTCTTTATTGATATGAAATAAATGATAACAATTACAACGTTTATTAAACGTGCCTAGGGCACCACTACCAACAATCTCCCACTTTCCCTAGGCCCAATCTCCCATGTATCTAATACCCATGGACCTAACATGACCTTCATGTTTAGCTTGTGGAAGTCCCTTTGTTAGCGGGTCCGCGACATTGTCATCAGTAGGTACTCTGCATATATTTACGATTCCCCTATCAACGATCTCTCGAATGATATGAAAACACCTAAGTATGTGTTTGGATTTCTGATGTGCTCTTGGTTCCTTTGCTTGAGCAATAGCACCATTATTATCGCAATAAAGTTCTATTGGATTAGCAATGCTAGGAACCACTTCAAGTTCAGTAATGAACTTCTTAATCCAAACAGCTTCCTTTGCAGCATCTGATGCAGCAATATACTCAGCTTCTGTAGTAGAATCAGCGGTTGTACTTTGCTTGGAACTCTTCCAGCTTACAGCTCCATCATTTAACATAAACACAAAACCCGATTGCGATCGGCTATCATCTTTGTCGGTTTGGAAGCTTGCATCCGTGTAAGCATTTACAACGAGATCATCTTCCATTCGTCCATAGACCAAAAACGAGTCCTTAGTTCTTCTCAAGTACTTAAGAATCGCTTTTACAGCTACCCAGTGATTTTCGCCAGGGTCGGATTGGTATCTACTTGTCATGCTTAAAGCATAAGATACATCCGGCCTAGTACAAATCATGGCATACATGATGGACCCAATTGCCGAAGCATATGGAACATCATTCATGTTCTCACGCTCATCTTTTGTCTTAGGACATTGAGTCTTGCTTAGAGAAACTCCATGTAACACGGGCAAGGCACCTCTTTAAGAATTTTCCATACGGAATCTTCTAATGACCTTGTCAATGTATGTACTTTGGCTTAAACCAAGTAGCCTCCTTGATCTATCTCTATAGATCTTAATGCCAAGAATATATGCGGCTTCACCCATATCTTTCATTGCGAAACACTTTCCCAACCAAGTCTTTACGGACTGAAGTGTAGGAATATCGTTTCCAATGAGTAATATGTCATCCACATATAAAATTAGGAATAGCACTATGCTCCCACTAATCTTCTTGTATACACAAGGCTCATCTTCGTTCTTGATGAAACCAAACTCTTTGACCGATTCATCAAAACGGAGATTCCAACTCCTAGAAGCTTGCTTCAATCCATAGATGGATCTCTGCAATTTGCATACCTTAGAATCTTGTTCAAAACCTTCTGGTTGTGTCATATACACATCCTCTTGTAGTTTTCCATTTAGGAAAGCGGTTTTGACATCTATTTGCCATATTTCATAGTCATGATATGCGGCAATGGCAAGCAAAATTCTTATAGACTTGACCATTGCTACGGGTGAAAAGGTCTCATCATAGTCAATACCATGAACTTGCCTATAACCCTTCGCTACAAGTCTAGCTTTGTAAGTATGCACCTTCCCATCCATGTCAGTCTTCTTCTTGAAGACCCATTTGCATCCTATGGTTTTTACACCTTCGGGTGCATCAATCAAATTCCAAACTTGATTGTCTTGCATGGATTGTGTAGATACCCCGGGAAACCACAACTTGGCTAGAGCGGTGAATTATCCTAGGATGTCTAACTTGTTTTTAGATTGTTTAGAGTCGCCACCTATGTTTTTAAAGGAACATAAGAAAAACCTAGAAATAGCCTAATTTATGTACAAAACCAGAGATTCGGGAGAGAAGGGTTCAGGGGTTAGGTGACGGAGTGGGAAGTACTTAAACACCCACTCCGCCCCGCTTATGCGGGTCTTGCTACTATTGGTGTTCTAATGCTAAATGTCCTTCAATTTATTAACAGTGCTAACAATTATAAAGTAAAGAAAAAGGGGAAGAAAAGAGAATTGTTTTATTTATAAATTTATGCTAAACAATTACATTAAGAAATGTATAGGAAATTAAAGTAGAGATTAAAATGTAGGGAGATAACCTTAACCAACTTTAATGTAGTAAAGTGGCCATTTGGTCATGTCCCAATTGATGGGGATTGCATAATAGTAAGACTAGAATAAAAGAAAAGAAGAATAAAAGTACCTTTAGAAAAGAGGACCTTAGACTTTGACTTGAAGATGGTGTTGTTTGTAGAGAAATGGTTGTGCAACACTTTGTGTAGTGTTTGTTTGTAGGGAAAATGTGTTGAGAGAACTTGTGTATAGTTCTTGTAGGGAAGATGAAGTTGGTTCAAAGAATGTAAAAGGAGTCCCTCTCTAAGGTAGAAGATGATGGTTTTTATAGGTAGAAAGAGAGGGAAAGGTTGGAGGGAAATTGGTTAATCCATGTGAGATGGAATTGACCAATAGAAAATAAGATAAATAAAATAATAAATGAAAGAAATAAAAGAAAATCAAATAAAATAAAAATGAATTATTTTGTTTCAAAAAGATGGCTAGAATAATGGGATTGGAGGTTATAAAACTAGGGGGGATGAATGTGGATGAGAAAAGAAGTCTTTTGTGATCAAGAAAAAGATATTGCAAATAAGAAAAGGGAGGGAAATAAGGTGCAATCCGTTACTGCCAAAATGGGAAGCGCGCGAGTCCCGCTTTTGGGGCGAGACGCGCGCGCAGCCCGTTAGCAGTTCCGGAAGCGCCCGCGGCAGAAAAGGACAGAATGACAGAATGACCCTAAAAGTTAACTCTGTTATGCAGTTTAGTCCAAAATTAACGGAATTAGTTGGGAACTTAACCGAAGTAACATAAATTAACGAAAATGAGTTAAATAAAAATACTTTGTATGCAATCGAAGTGAGAGGTCCAAGGCGGGGGTGTCTACAGAGCCCCTCGGCGATGTGGATTGCAAAGCAAAACGCGTCGACGAAAGTAAAAACACCCGCCGAGGACATCGACAAAGAAAAAAGAAAGAAAAGAAAGCAAAGACTCGATGAAATCAGTAATTTGAAATTGCTAGAGATAGGGGTGCGCTCCCTGTGTGAGCGTCTTTTGTTGATAGAGGGGGGCCGGCATGATCCGTTGGTAAACCTACCGGCTGAATCTGTTGAGTGAGGCCGTTAGTGAACCTTTGAGGAGGCCGTTGGTGAACCTTTTGAATGAGTCCATTAGTGAACCTTTGAGGAGGCCGTTAGTGAACCTTCGAGGCCGTTGGTGAACCCTTGAATGAGGCCATTAGTGAACCTTTGAATGAGGCCGTTAGTGAACCTTTGAGGAGGCCGTTAGTGAACCTTTGAATGAGGCCGTTAGTGAACCTTTGAGGAGGCCGTTAGTGAACCTTCGAGGCCGTTGGTGAACCCTTGAATGAGTCCGTTAGTGAACCTTTGAATGAGGCCGTTAGTGAACCTTTTAGGAGGCCGTTAGTGAACCTTGAGGCCGTTAGTGAACCTTTGAATGAGGCCGTTAGTGAACCTTTGAGGAGGCCGTTAGTGAACCTTTGAGGAGGCCGTTAGTGAACCTTTTGACGAATCCATTAGTGAAATCCGTTGATGAGGCTGTTAGTAAACCTTCGAGGCCGTTAGTGAACCTTTGAATGAGGCCGTTAGTGAACCTTTGAGGAGGCCGTTAGTGAACCTTTGAGGCCGTTGGTGAACCCTTGAATGAGGCCGTTAGTGAACCTTTGAATGAGGCCATTAGTGAACCTTTGAGGAGGCCGTTAGTGAACCTTGAGGCAGTTAGTGAACCTTTGAATGAGGCCGTTAGTGAACCTTTGAGGAGGCCGTTAGTGAACCTTTGAGGAGGCCGTTAGTGAACCTTTTGACGAATCCGTTAGTGAAATCCGTTGATGAGGCCGTTAGTGAACCTTCGAGGCCGTTAGTGAACCTTTGTTGACGAATCCGTTAGTGAAATCCGTTTGATGAGGCCGTTAGTGAACCTTCGAGGCCGTTAGTGAACCTTTTGACGAATCCGTTAGTGAAATCCGTTGATGAGGCCGTTAGTGAACCTTCGAGGCCGTTAGTGAACCTTTGTTGACGAATCCGTTAGTGAAATCCGTTGATGAGGCCATTAGTGAACCTTTGTTGATGAACCCGTTGGTGAATCCGTTGATGAGGCCGTTAGTGAGCCTTTGAATGAGTCCGTGGGGAGGCGGGCATGGTTGACTGTGGACCATTTTCTGCTGGGGATGAAGTGCCTTGAGTAGCGGATGCTGTTGACTTCGTGGTAATACCTGTTATGTGTGTGCTTGGCTGGTATATGTGTTTGTGCAAGAAGATGCATGAAGAGAGAAATTGTGCTCGTGGTGCAATGTGATTTGAGAGCAGTTTTGCATGAGAGAGAGCTTTTATAGGAATGGAGAAAGTGATTTTGTGTGCGGTGTGATTTAAGGAAAGCCTCGGATGCATTCATACCTTCACTTACCATTGCCGCTTGATTGTAGATGGATTGCCGAAGGATGTTGATACTTTCGATGAAGGTGATGAACTACCGTTGCCTTCGATGGAATGTTGTTGAGATGACATTCTGAATGATGGGTTGGTCATGCCAAAGGCTGCCTACATATCCTTTAAAGGGAATCAAACCAGCATAGTTCAAGGATGATGGAGAATGCTGGAGGAGAAGCTAGGATCAAAGCAAAGTAAAGCACATACTTTTGCACATAGAAGGAGAAAAAGAAAAAGAAAAATCTTTTTTTTTTTTTTTTTTTTTTTTTTTAGATTAGAAAGGAAAGAATATGCACACATGTGAGGAAAAGATTTTTTTTAGTTCGTGGGTGAACCATTTTAACCATTGTGTGCTTGTGAAGCCAACCCAAGATCAAGTCATGTTCAGTCGATGTCCGGATTGCCTCGCTTGAATTCTGTTGTCGCCGGTGTGCCCAACGAAGATTGATGTCTAGCCCCAAGAGATTTGTCGATTATGGGGCTTCAAAAGGCTTTTGATGCCGAGATGAGGGGTTGCTGATTGTAAATCCCCTAGAATGCCTTTGATGCCAAATTTTGAGGGACTTGCATAGCTCCAAGATAAATCAGCTCTTGGCCTATTCGAGTAAATCATCCTTTGTTGTTGTAGTGAGCAAGCCCCAAGAGGAGATCGTTGATGCCAAGCTTCGAGAGATTGCAAAGCCCCAAGTGTCGTGGGCTTGTAGATGGCGGGATGTGAAGACCTTTCATTGTAAAGCCCCAAATTATCTCGTGATTGGCTCGGCATTGAGAGCGGATGTACCATTTGGTAGAATTCTTGATAGAGATCTCCTTCTTGCTCTTACTGGGGAGATGAATGGCCTCATTGTGGTCTATACCCAAATGGCTGGGGCTTATGTCAAAGGATGCAATAATGTCTTACGGTGCCGTCGAGGTCGCGGAGGATAAGGTCTTGGCGTGATAAAGTCTCAAATGAGTATGCTTGCTTGACTCTTCTTGAGTTGAACTAATGACGGATCTTCAGATGCAACTAGTGCTGTGGCCCAACTTTATCTGAGCTGCACCTTGTGCTTTTGATCTTGGAGAAGGGGGTGCTGAATTGCAGAAACATTGGGATTGGCCGTGGCATTTCCCGCTATAACCTTGTTTTGATTAGAGTTTAGCATATTGAATCTTTTTCCTTTTCTCTAAGACTTCCTTCAAAATCTCGCTGTGAGTTCTAACAAAAATCATCAACTTCATTCATAACATCGGTGTCTTCATTTAAAACCAAGAGGCCTTTGACTTGAAGTGTTGAGAGACCCTTGAATCTTGATTGTTCTCATGGAGCCATAAGACTACTCCACATTGTACTTGCTCGAGTATTGTTGCCCAAAAGACTGTCGGTCGCGAAGCCCTAATACTGCCCTTTGCTTGAATTACTGTAATGGCGTAGCCCAAAAGATTGTAGATTGCGAAGCCCGTTGAGACCTTCGGTGACGAATTGAGGAAGCTTCCAATGTTGCACATGACTTGGCTGGGGATACTGCTGGGGAGTTAATTTCTCTTTGCCGAGGGAGCCTTTAAGACTTGACCGTAGCCCCTAGAGTGCCATCATTGATTGTGAGAAAGGTCCACCCTTGATTGGGGAAACGAGCATGGGCACACATGACAAGAGGGCTTTTTGACATCCCTTTTGAGGGACTTTGAGGATAGTCTCACACATCTTTCTTGAGCATAGCCCCTAGGGCGTATTGATTGCCAAATGAAGCAAAAGAATCCCTTGTTCTTGAGTCACATAGCCCCTAGGGCGTCACCATTTGTTGAGCAAAGCAAGAGTGACTCGTCCTCTTGTGAGGGAATAAACATGAGAGGATATGGCAAGAGCTACTCCATTTCTCGGGAGCCTTTCGGCGTACTTTAGAAGCACATACTTGAAGAAGCCTTGAAAACTGAGACACATGTTGTTGCTATTTGCTGCCCAAGCCAATTGACTAGCTAGGGATTATTTGTGCAACCTCGTGCCCTTTTATGATGGGCTTGTTCTCGGATGGATCTTGGTTACCACGGGCCTTCTTTTCATGAACCCAAAAATGCACACTGCTGGAGAATGATGCCGATAACCCAAGACAACCTTTGATGGTGCTATATCTTGTCGAGCTTTTTGCAATCCCAAAGTTGACTCGGTGGGGAATTGACTTGCTGAGGAGATTCAATGTAGAACTTGTCTTCTTTAGAGGCCGGGGATCTCCATTTCTCTTTCCCTTCTCTCTCTCACTCTCTCATATTTTTTAAGCCGTACCCTGTTTTTTGCCTAGACCGCCCTTTCGGGTTTTCAATCTAGCGGGCATCTCTTTTGCGTCTTCATCATTTTTTTTTTACTCAAATGATGAGGAAGTGTGCATTGACTCTAGCTGAGGAGATAAGACATGTGATTTTGCGGTGGAGACCTTTTGTCACTAATGATGAGTGACATTGACTCGACTAGGGAAGTTTCCCTAGTATTGACATGTATTTTTTATTGAATTGAATGACTCGCGAAGGCAAGTAAGTCATTAAGAGAGAAGAGAAGGAAAGCCCCAATTTGATTGCAAGAAATTGGGAGTATGCAGAAAATATAGAAGTCCCTAGACTCGACAAGGAGCGCGAAATGATTCCAAATCTAAGAAAGTTGTTCAATCTTTTTGGTGATTAATTCATTGGCAAATGAATCGTACAAAGATGTCTTGACAAGTTCGAGATGAAGGCCAATCACCATAACGCGCTAGGGCTAAACATATCTTCTTTCTTGCATGAGACCGGACCCGCAGGTTGCCTACGTTCCTCCAGTGTAGAGGCTCAGGCCACCGTAGTTCTTGTTGATTCGCCATTCTTTGTGATGGAATTGTTGCTTCGTAGCTTCGTCCTTTGTTGGTGGATGATGATGTTGATCTTCTTTGATTGAGGGGGATTTTTTTTTTTTTTTTTTTTTGTGCTCTAACTTTTGCCTAGGTTGATTTGATGATTTCAACCTAGCGAGCTTTTTTTTTTTTTTTTTTTTGATCCCCTTTTGAAAACTTTGCTTGATTTTTCTCCATGCTTGATGTCTTTGATTCGCCGTTGTTGTTGATGTCGTTGCCTTCGTCACGATGTTTAGCCCCTAGGCGTTCAAGCGATGGCCTTCGTTCTAAAACTTGTTTAGATATCTTTTCATCATTTTGCCAAGAATTAATTGAACAACTTGGAAGAGTGTATGAGGACAAGAACGACTTTTATTTAATGATTGACTCAAAATTTATCATTGGACGAGAGAAAACATTAATGCACACATTAGAGGACTTTTGACTCTCTTTTTTTATCCTATTTCTAGGTAGAGAAAAAGAAACGGAGATTGTTGTCGTCATCCCCCATGTCGTTGTAGTCCTCATTGTCGTTGTAGTCTTCCATGTCACTACATTCTTCCATGTCATTGCTTGGGAACCCTTTGTCGTTGAAGCTTGTGTCATAGGAGGACTCGGTCACTTCTCGGAGCAAATTGTCAATTCTAACCCCCGTATCATACATGCTTGAGAAATCGGAGTGAAAAGCCCCACTAAGACGAGTGCGGTAGTCCATTTTCAAACATTTCAAGAAGATGTCCATTTGTTCCTTCTTGGAAGGCCTATCAACCATCTCGGCTAGCTTGTCATTCCAACGGCGATAGAAGTCTCCAAATGATTCATTACCCATTTGCACGGTGCTCTCCAATTCCTTCTTGGTGGGGCGGAATATGGAGTTGCCTTGATATTGTGACTTGAAGGCAAGCATAGCGGCATCCCAGTTGAGGCGGGTGGAAACTGGAAGACCCATATACCAATCTTTTGCGACCCCCTCGAGAGTAAGCGGGAAGCATTGTGCCATTATTTGAGGAGACACTTTCTTTGGTAGCATGGCCCAAATGTAGGAGTCGACATGGGCGTCGGGGCAAGAGTTGCCGTTGAACTTGCCAATATCGGGCATCTTGAATTTTTCAGGGAGAGTCTCCATTGTGTTCATGAGGAGAGAAGCTTGATGAAGATCGGTGCTTGGGCCCTTGTGCAAATTTAGCCCACTAAGCCTTTGGTCAATGTAGGACATGAGAGTGTTGACCAAACCGGTATCAATGCTTTGGACCTTTCTTTCACTCGTGAGCCCTTCCAATTGGTCCTTGAGTTTGGATACTTCTCTTTTATGGGCCATTTCTACATGCTCGTAACGGGCTCGCCATAAATCATCCTTGCGGCGAACATCCTCGGCTAGTGTATCAATTTCCCCTTTCAATACTTTCACCATGCGGAATAGTCCTTCGTTGGACACGGGAATGCCGTTGTCGTTGCCGTTTGAAGCCATTGGACCTATGGAGAGAATACGATTGATCTTAGGATGGCCCCACAAACACCTTTTGAGTAAAATGATTTCACCCATAAACAAGAAAAGACTCAACCACATAAAGAAAAACGACTCTTTACAAAAGTCGGAAGGACGTGGTCCTTTTTGGGGTTTCTAGAAAAAATAGTGGAATCGTCACACTAGTATATAGACCTTCTCGCGGTCCCATATACTCATCGGATTCCACCACGCTTGTGAGACCTACATGTGTCGGGATTAAACTAAATTAATGTAGTAAATCATACAGGCGGGGACGGATTTTTATTTTCGTCCAAAATAACCACTTTGGGGACGGAGTTTTATTTCGTCCATTGCAACAAGTTGGCATGTATGATTTGAAGACATTAGTTTAGGGAAATCTCGGCACATGAAAAACCGACTTGGTCACGGAGTGTTAGACCCTAGACTAGAATTGTGTGGTTTGTGCTCGGCTTTAATATGAGGCTTAAAGGTCACCCCCGGCATGTAGTCATGAACTACGCCACGGGCTGAGGTTTACCGCTTCGAAAGAGTCAAGGTCGGGTGGAGCTTGAAACTTTCTAGGACGGGCCTCGACGGGTTTGGGGTTGGACTTGTGCGACTCGATAGTGAGCAGTTGATAAGAATATGTGCATGTAGTGTGAGGTCTAACATGTGACAAAACATTTTTTTTTCAAAGGAAATAAAAAAAAAAAAAAAATAAGCACATAATTACAACTTTCGAATCACCCGTGTGACCGATAAAACAAACAGAAAATAAAAGAAGTTCTGTGCAGGCCTGGTGCCCACACATTGTCATTCTGCTCTGTTCTGTTTTCTGTGCACTGTTCTGTTCTGGGAATGCGCCCAGAAGCGCGCGCATTGGGTGGCCTATGCGGAAGGCGCGCGCGGTAGACAAAGAAGGGCAGAGGCGCCCGATTCTGGGCAGTACCTGCGAATTAGTGGGTTCAAGGGATTGCCTTGACCCTAAATAAAAAATTCTTTCCCCTGCAGTAATTGTTAGCACAGAAACATGGAATTGAAGGACAAGAAAGGAGGCGGGCGATTCTGGTAATTGGGGTCGGACGCGCGCGCTTTAGGCCAAGAAGGCCAGAGGCGCGTGCTTCCCACCCTTTTTACCAGAATGCCCAGAAAACAGTAATAAGAACACCAAAAGTTAAGAACGCAAGTTTAACCCTCTAAATCGTCCCCAGCAGAGTCGCCACTATAGATACCCCGGGAAACCACAACTTGGCTAGAGCGGTGAATTATCCTAGGATGTCTAACTTGTTTTTAGATTGTTTAGAGTCGCCACCTATGTTTTTAAAGGAACATAAGAAAAACCTAGAAATAGCCTAATTTATGTACAAAACCAGAGATTCGGGAGAGAAGGGTTCGGGGGTTAGGTGACGGAGTGGGAAGTACTTAAACACCCACTCCGCCCCGCTTATGCGGGTCTTGCTACTATTGGTGTTCTAATGCTAAATGTCCTCAATTTATTAACAGTGCTAACAATTATAATGTAAAGAAAAAGGGGAAGAAAAGAGAATTGTTTTATTTATAAATTTATGCTAAACAATTACATTAAGAAATGTATAGGAAATTAAAGTAGAGATTAAAATGTAGGGAGATAACCTTAACCAACTTTAATGTAGTAAAGTGGTCATTTGGTCATGTCCCAATTGATGGGGATTGCATACTAGTAAGACTAGAATAAAAGAAAAGAAGAATAAAAGTACCTTTAGAAAAGAGGACCTTAGACTTTGACTTGTAGATGGTGTTGTTTGTAGAGAAATGGTTGTGCAACACTTTGTGTAGTGTTTGTTTGTAGGGAAAATGTGTTGAGAGAACTTGTGTATAGTTCTTGTAGGGAAGATGATGTTGGTTCAAAGAGTGTAAAAGGAGTCCCTCTCTAAGGTAGAAGATGATGGTTTTTATAGGTAAAAAAGAGAGGGAAAGGTTGGAGGGAAATTGGTTAATCCATGTGAGATGGAATTGACCAATAGAAAATAAGATAAATAAAATAATAAATGAAAGAAATAAAAGAAAATCAAATAAAATAAAAATGAATTATTTTGTTTCAAAGAGATGGCTAGAATAATGGGATTGGAGGTTATAAAACTAGGGGGGATGAATGTGGATGAGAAAAGAAGTCTTTTGTGATCAAGAAAGAGATATTGCAAATAAGAAAAGGGAGGGAAATAAGGTGCAATCCGTTACTGCCAAAATGGGAAGCGCGCGAGTCCCGCTTTTGGGGCGAGACGCGCGCGCAGCCCGTTCGCAGTTCCGGAAGCGCCCGCGGCAGAAAAGGACAGAATGACAGAATGACCCTAAAAGTTAACTCTGTTATGCAGTTTAGTCCAAAACTAACGGAATCAGTTAGGAACTTAACCGAAGTAACATAAATTAACGAAAATGAGTTAAATAAAAATACTTTGTATGCAATCGAAGTGAGAGGTCCAAGGCGGGGTGTCTACAGATTGCAATTCGGATTCCATGGCTCTAAGCTACTTGTCCGAATCAGGAGAAGACATCGCCTCTTGGTAGGTTGTTGGTTCATCATTCTCAATGATTTCTACCTCATTACTATCCGTTACGAGAAATTCATATCTCTCGGGCTCGGATCGTAACCTACTAAATCTGCGAGTTGCTTGTGTATTTTGAACAGGTTCCACAACTCCTTGTGGTTCTTGTTCTTGTTCCACTATTGGTTCAATGTTATTTTCTGGGTCTCGAATTTCTTCAAGATTTATTTTACTCCCACTGATTTCTTTGGAGAGAAACTCTTTCTCTAGAAAGACACCAGTTCGGGCAACAAACACTTTGTTGTCCTCACGGTTGTAAAAGTAATATCCTCTAGATTCCTTTGGATATCCTACGAAAATACATTTGTCAGATTTGTGTGCAAGTTTGTCAGAGACAAGTCTTTTGACAAAGGCTTCGCAACCCCAAATCTTCATGAAAGATAAACAGGTTTTCTTTCCACTCCACATCTCATATGGAGTCTTTTGAACCGATTTAGTTGGAACACGATTTAGTGTGAAAGCAGCGGTTTCTAGAGCGTAACCCCAAAAGGATATTGGAAGATCAACTTGACTCATCATTGATCGAACCATGTCTAACAAAGTCCGATTTCTCCTCTCGGATACACCATTCCATTGTCGCGTTCCGGGTGGAGTCAATTGTGAAACTATTCCACAATTCTTTAGATGATCATCAAATTCTTGACTCAAGTATTCTCCACCTCGATCTGATCGAAGTGCCTTAATACTTTTGCCAAGTTGTTTTTCTACTTCATTTTGAAATATTCTAAATATCTCAAATGCTTCAATTTTATGTTTCATTAGGTAAACATACCCAAATCTACTATAATCATAAGTAAAGGTTATGAAGTATTGAAATCCTCCCCTAGCATTGCTACTTAATGGTCCGCATACATCGGAATGTATCAACCCCAATAAGTCGCTTGCCCTTTCACCCAACTTGGTAAAAGGTGTCTTAGTCATTTTCCCAAGAAGACACGACTCATAAGTATCATATGACTCTAAGTCACATGAACCCAAAAGTCCTCCCCCATGGAGTTATGAGATACGCTTCTCATTAATATGACCAAGACGGCAATGCCATAAATAGGTATGATTTACATCATTAGGTTTAGATTTCTTATTTATATGATAGACATTTTCATTATTTTCATTCTTGACATCCAAGACATAAAGGCCATTAAATGAATTAGCAATACCATAAAGCACATCATTTAAATAAATAGAAAATTTCTTATTCTCAATAAGAAACTTAAAACCTTCATTATCCAAACAAGAAATGGAAATAATATTTCTAATTAAATCCGGAACATAATAACAATTGTTCAAAACAAATGTGAGAACCACATCCGGTATCCAATACCCAAGAATCAGTGGTAGAAAGGAGAATATCTATCATATAGATACCTGAAGTCGAC
The DNA here is from genome assembly GCA_026119855.1 of Campanula takesimana. Lineage (NCBI taxonomy): Eukaryota > Viridiplantae > Streptophyta > Magnoliopsida > Asterales > Campanulaceae > Campanula > Campanula takesimana. Next base: position 375,363 of record JAOWBW010000487.1, read on the forward strand.
GCAGCCTTGCTGCTCTTCTTCTTCTTTTGCTCTTCCAAGAAAGCCTTGCAATTACGTTTCCAATGACCAATCTCTTGACAATGGAAACAGATTGCATCCTTTTGTGAATCGGGTTTTGCCTCAGAAGCCTTGGCACCACTTGCCTTGATTATCTTGGGTTTGACAACTTTCTTACCCTTTCCTTTGGCACCAGCCTTCTTCCCATCATGAACTAAGATCACGGGAGAACCTTTCTCCGCAATCTTCATCTCCGCAGTTTTAAGCATCCCATGCAACTCGGAGAGATTCTTATCCATTCCATGCATGTTATAATTCATCACAAACTGATTATAACTTTTAGGCAATGAATTAAGAATGAGATCCGTGGCTAGCTCCAATGGGATTAGATAGCCAAGTTTCTCAAGGTGCTCTATATAACCTTTCATTTTCAGCATGTGAGGACTCACTTGTTGCCCTTCATTCATTTTGCAAGTAGTGAATGAAACGATGGTCTTGTACCTCTCTTGCCTAGCTTGCTCTTGAAATATGGCTCTTAACTCCACGCCTATCTCATAGGCTTCCAAATGTTCTAAACTTTGTTGGAGTTTTGAGCACATAGTAGCAAGCATGAGACAGCTTACATCTCTTGAATCATTACGATGTTTCTTGTAACTGTCTCTTTCTGCCCTAGGGGCAGTAGGTTCTGGTTCAGCAGGAAGAGGCCCATCGAGAATGTACAACTTGTCTTCTTTCCTAAGAACAATTCTTAGGCTACGGATCCAATCCATAAAGTTCGTACCATTCTCTTGGAGCTTATCCTTCTCAAGGATCGATCGCAACGAAATTGATTGAGTGTTAGTAGTCATTATCTACAAATATGCAAAATTTCCAAAATTTAATAAGTACCCGTTTTTCATTAAAGAAATAAACAATGCATTTTCAAACAAAATACTCCCACTAAATTATATAGCCTTCATATACAACCAATGTATAATATAATTTAATTGGGCTAAGATCCAACTTTAATTTAACTTTTGAGTCCACGGAGGCAGACCACTCAAAACTAAATTAATTAGGTAGACAATCATGTCAATCATATCCCATATGATTCTTAGATCTTTTTATGAGATTCTTTGAAAATCCAATTTCAAAAGCATGTTTAATCTCATCTTTTGCCTAGGCCCAAAACCGTTTTGACGCCTAATTAAGTCCAACCATTTTAAACGCATAGGAACCATTCAATTTAATGTACCTTGCGGAGGCAAGCCCACATTAAACTAATGAACCTCATCTTGCTCATACATGAATAAAATTAATGCACCTCGCAGAGGCGAACCCATATCAAGATCACCCATGTATAAACAAGTGTTTTAATCATGGCATGGCAATGAAGGACTTAAAATTTTCTTTGAAGGTTCATCACATATAACATATAACACATTTATGAGCACATAATATAAACATGTTACACATCAAGTTTAGCCACTAAATTAATCTCCATTAATTTAAGCATGATATTTATGTGTCATTAGTTTTTCTATAATTATGAGGATGAGACTATTTCAACTTTGGTTATTATCTCCAAATCAAGACAACAAGAAGTGCGGTCGAACTAAGCCATTAGGCAACCACAATCCCGCACTAATTCAAGAAACCAAGAAAGTAGTCCATGTGGCCGAAACTAAGCAATAGATGGTCTCGATGAACGTAGGCCAATTGCATCCACAATTCCACATGGATCTCCAATCATTGAATCAAGAACTTTGTTTCTAAATTTTAGCAATTATGAACTCTTCATAATTCTAACTTCGTTTTATCTTTGAAACTTTGATTGCGATCAAGTTTAGGAAACACAATCTCGATGAACGCAGATTAGCCATCCAAACCTTAAACCAATCTTAGAATCACAGGACTAAAACAAATAGGAAAATCAAACCCCAAAATCCACACACAAACCAACTACCCAAAACCCACTCTGGATCAGCAGGTCTGGACTGGTTCTGTTACTGGTTTTGTTGAATTTTTCGAAAAATTCCAGATTTTGTTTTTGACGAAAATCAGAATTTCTGATCCCTTTGTGCGGCAGCCCAAAAAGACATGTGCGGTAGCCCAAAGGTGTGCGGCCGCCCAGAATCTTCTGTGCGGTCGCCCACGATGATCAGAATGTGCAGAATTTTCAAAGTTCGAAAATTTTGTCTCAAAATTGTTTTTCCCCGATTATTAAAACTTTGTTCCAATCAAAAATTAATAATCAACAATTCTGAATCCATCATAATATTTATTGCGATTGAATCGTGCCATTAAAGTTTCAAAACAATAAACCACATAAAATCACAAAACACATAAGAATCATATATTCCAATATTCATATCATGCTAGGCACATAAACAATTTATATACACATAACATGATCTAGGTATTGAAAAAATCAACATGAACGGGGATCTGATACCACTGTTGGGTTTCGGAGTAACATGCGCAGCGGAAATTAGCATTTAAAATTTATGAAACTCAAAGCCCATAGATCCGTTCGTATGATTAAATCAAATACAACAATATGGATAGAGGAAAAACTAACCCTTGATGACTTTGAATTCTAGCTTTGATCTTGGTGGAGAACTTGAAGCTTTAATCACAATAGTAAGAACACGAACTTCGAAGATGATAAGCTTCACCCTCTAGCGGTATCCACACCACGAACGAATATCAAGGAGCTTCTTGATCTTGGTTGCTAGACCAAAATTATGAAACACACTTTCACAACTTTAATATAACTATATGGAATTTTATTTGTGTGTTATTTTGTTCTTCAATCAAAGATGTCTAACAAAATAAAACCTCTCTCAAACTCTTTTGAGACTCACACAAACCTTCGTAGAGAGTGCTGGCCGAATTTGGTCTTTTATACACAAGTAGGACCTATTCCAAATAGGAAACTTGTGTCAAAATCCGTCCAAAATTCGTTTCCTAATCAAATTAGGAATCTGCCACCCGACAGTACTGTGCGGCCGCCCAGAATCCACTGTGCGGTCGCACAACTATCTGAAACAAACTGGTACAAAATTGAGCTAAGTGTGCGGCCGCCCAGTCCATACTGTGCGGTCGCCCACTTCCCCAGATTTCCAGAATTTCCAAAATTCCAATGTAGTCCTTATTTAAGATTCGTTCTATCGTGTGTGACCCTCTAGGATTATACTAAGTTGGCAATGGGTTCAAACATTGTAACGACCCGAAAACCCGCATCTACTTCTTAGTAATAAATATTTAATTATTTATTTATTTCTTATTTATTTATTTCGATTGTTTATTTATTTAAATTATTTATTTATTTAAATAATTATGTGTGCATTTTGTGTTTCATAATATTTTATGACTAGCAATTTATTTGATCATTTGTGTTAGTGTGGAGTTAGTGAGTCTTAGTTGATAGTGGGGAAAAATGGGTTTAATTGTTCTAAGTGATTGTAGAGGGACCTAAGTGAAACCTTTTCTTTTATCATCTTACTCCCTCCCTCTCCCTCACCCTCTCCCTCACTCTCTCCTGCACACACACACACACTCTTTTTCCCTCTCTCTCCTCCATGGGAAAAGGGTAAGTTTCTCTCCTCTTTCTCTTTTCTTTTTAGTCATCTTCATCCCACTATTTCTCATTTCTCATTTTATGAAAAATGTTTAGATCGTCGATAGGATCGTGTAGAGCAAAGAAATTTCGAATTCCGTCAACTTTGATAAAATTCGGGTAAGTTGCTTTTCCCCCATTTATGCTAAAAATGTTCATCTTTAACTCCATTGATGCTCTAGTTGATATATATGGCTTCTTTGGTTGATTTGGAATTTATTTGTAATTTATCCATCTTTGTGAAATTTATAAATTTGGGTGTTTGAATCATCTAGCTTGGAAGAGGTAAGTTACTAAATCCCCCTATTTATGCTTAAAATTCATCATGTATGTTGTATGTGTTGATATATGGGTTTATGTTCTTGTTTTAGAAATTTATACTTAAAATTGTGCAAGAACTTATATGAACTTGATTTTGGAAGCCATGGAAGGAATTGTTTTTCTTGAAGTGATTTGTGAAGATTAGGTGATGGATTGTTGGATTGGGATGATGAGTTATGTGTTGTTTGATATATTTGGAGTTAAATGGGGTTTTAATGGAGTTAGAATTGGTTTGGGTCGAGCTCCACAATGGTGGGGAGGTATAAGGGTTGTTATATCAGGATTTAGGACAAAAGGAGTGAAATTCGGGTGTATTTTGGGGTCTGGGCGGTCGCCCACTTAGTTTTGGGCGACCTCCCACTAAATCAGCCTCTTTTAGCTTGGTAACAGGGTTCCGGGCGCTCGCCCACTCAATTCCGGGCGCCCGCCCACTTTTTCCAGAATTTAGGTCGATCTTCCGGAGGCCATAACTTCTTCGTCCGGACTCTGTTTTGGACGTGTAAACTATCGTTGGAAAGCTATTTTCGATTACTATGAAATGGTTCCATTGGCCGAATAGTTTCAGATAAGAATGGTTGTTTTTTCATTGAGGTTTAAGATCAAGGTGTAGTCTCGGTCTAGGTTCCGTAGTACTATTCTAGTTGACTTAGTTGGGCACCGTGGAACTCTTTAGTAATTGAAATTGGTTCCTTTGTGAACAATGGTGTTATGTAATTTGATCATGTATTGTTTGGGAATGTTTGGGCATCTTATGATGTGTTCGTGATTGTTCCAATCGAATTGATTTTCGAGTAAGACTTGGTCTAGGTTTTAGGCGATGTCCTATAGTACTTAGAGGGTTTTTATTGAACACCAAAGTGTAGGGTTTAGTCCGGTTGTGATCATGTTCTAATAAGTGTAACCTTTTGGATTCGTTTGGGGTGTTTAGAATTGGTTCGTTATGAACAGAGGTAAAGCGTGAATTGGCAATTGGGTACCTACGGTTTGATTAACCTTAAGGTGTATTCATTCTGATTTCCTATTTTGGAATTCTAGGTGTGATGAGATGGTTGAGTTCATAGTCCTAGTATATCTTTATGAGTAACTTGTGGGTATCATATTTAGGATGTGTTTGGTACGTGCCTTATCTTGGAATCATCATGTTTTAATGGTCAATGTTGTTGGGCTTTCTATGAGCAATCTCGTTTATCGTTGTTGGACTCTATTATGAGAAACTTCTTGTGTTTGTTGTTGTTGAACTCTTCTTGAGTAATCGTTTGCATCTTTATGGTGATTAATTGGTATGGTTCCCTACTTTGGAATCTTTGGTTGTTTATCGAGCTAGTATTTATTATTTGGAATTTACTTGAAAGTCCAGCTGGTATTTGTGTGTTTCGGGCGATGCGAAAGATTATAATGGCAATGAGCTGAGTCCATTATAATTCTTGACCATTGTTTTGCCCCATTATTACCCTCCTCCAGATTGGCCTTGGATGTGAGATGAGCTAGCCCCTTTGTGAGCATTATAGCTATTGGTTTTGGGCTTTGACTGTGTGTCATCGTCCCCTTGTTGTTATTGGTTCCAGTACCGGGGTTTTCTCTTCAGCTATTATGCTACTACGAAGATGGTTTGATTGGTTGATTGATTGATTGGTCGGTTCTGACCGGGGTTCTCGTCAGCTGTTATGCTGCTATTGTTGATTGGTTGATAGGTTGAAGCTGCGCAGCGATTGTTCTATCAGTTTGGTGAAACCTTGGCTCGGTATCCTTTGTAACGTGTTTATTTCAGTCTTATGTGTTGCATGATGAGTTAGTCGTTATTTCCAACTAGTATGGGACAGTTGGCGATAGGGAGGTTTCTCATTTGTTGTTATGTGATTTACTTGTTCAGTTATACCGTTGATTTGCATGATATTATGCCATGTAGCTGCATTAGTAACTTACTGAGATTTTATCTCACCCCGTTTCTTTTATCCTTGTTTTTCCTTAAACCCCCCCCCCAGGAAAGCAAGTGGTAGCGTTGTGACTTCCGTTGTAGCGGGAATCTTCTGAGCAGGTTGATCGCCTTTGGGATAGTTACTCTTCGGAGCCTTTATGTATTTTATTGTGGGTTCGTAGTCGTTCAGTGTTTTGTATATACGGTTGTACTTTGGGTATTTTTGTTAATAGTTGTTCTTGCTTCCGCGTTTGTTTCTAGTCTCGGAGTTATAATCTCGTTGAGGTGTCGTTTGATGGTATTGGTTTCATAGTTGAATTCACGCACCCGGTTTGGTATTTTGCATTTTAGAGATGTATATTATGTAAATTTTATATTTATGATTTTTAGAATTTCTGGGGCGTGATAGTTGGTATCAGAGCAATGGTTTTAGAACTTGAAGGAGGATAAGAACTCTGATATTGAATAGGTTTCAATATTAGGGTGTTATGATTTTGAGCGGTTTAGAAACTAAGTTTTCTTGAAAAGATGAGGTTAAGGTAGAAGTTGGTTGAGTTATGAGTCATGATATTGACGTCGAGTGTTTCTTCTCTTGTGGTATATCAAGTATAGATTGGTGTTAATAGTGTTGGTTCCCTTGGGTTAGTTGGTTTGGGAATCGAGAGTGCGAGTTTTGAAGACTTGGACGTACCTATTTCGTAAAGTGGAAATGTCTTGTGCCATATTCGTATGTTTGTTCTCATTAAGTGATTTATGTTGAGGTGTATTCTCGAGTACGAAATTTCATGATTGCTCCTGATAGAGGTAAGGTGATTTGGTTATGTCACCTATACAGGGTATTGACGAGTTAAGTAGTATGGCCTAGCTTTCAATGTGTTACGAATTTCTTGGGTGCCATCGATAGGTGGTGAATACTTCTATATTGGTATGTTTGACTTTGTTTAGAAGCATACTAGGTATATATATATATATAATGTTCAGGTTCTATATTGAAAATCAGAAAATCTTCATTATAAGGTTGTGCTGGGAAGTTAGCTTACTCTGTTGGCAGTATTAACTTTGAAATCTTGGGTATAATTTATACTGGGTGCGATAGGTCGTTCGATCGATAGGGAACTTGGGTAATATGATGAGTTGATATGGGCTATAATGCTGATAGGTGAATCAGTGAACATATAATATCGGTTGGGTTAAAAGAGTTAAATATTCAATTTGAGAATTTCTTGATAGGAGATTTTTCTTTACTTTTAGTACATCTACGTGAGTGCATCGGAATTGCTTAGTATGAAGAAATACTTAATTTATTATGGGTCATATTAAGAAGTTGAGTTATGATACTTTTGTGATCGTTTTAATACATGACTGGAGTTGAGTTAAAGCAATACGAGTTATGAGTATCTTGTGGAAGTTATAATCATTAATGATGGTGGGTGCGTTAAGTTTAAAGGTCTAGACATATTTAGCGAAGGTGAGAATTCCTCGAACAATATTAAACGCATTTTTGGGTTTTAGTGAACAGTTGTCACATGGTTCTGAATCTTTTCTTGGTGGCGTCCTCATTTGGATTAAGGATTTGTAAAGGAAAGTGAGTATAGATACTTTGGCATATTAAAGGATACTATGATTCTGTATTAGGAGGGAGCAGTTATTGAATATTTCAGATTATTAGTGATCATTTGTAATATCTTTTAGAGTTGTAAGTTGTAATATATTGATATTTATGAAAATAAAGATTGTGAAAATTTCGGATCGTTACAGTTGCTACTTTAATGGTAATCCTTAGAGATATAGTCACGCGGTGAACATTTGGAGGATGAGAAATTTCATTAGATTTTCATAGTTTAAGAAGTTGAGTAAGCTCGAGGTGGTTTAATGTTTTGAATTTCTGGGAAGTAAGTATGCGATTATCTAATGGAAGTATCTCTACAGTATAATTAGGGTTGTGAATAAGACAAGTTTGTAGTATCTCGAGAATTATGTTTAAGAGAAATTTGGAATCTTCAAGTTTGGCCTTGGGTATGGATTTTAGTTAGGAGTGAAGATAGTGATTGAAGAAGGTTCGGTACGAGAGATTACTAAGTTGTAAGCATTACTTAAGTTTACTATATGATGGGGAAGTGGATAATTAGGAAATTCGGGAAGAGACGGAACTAAAGTAGCCGTGGCTATTGGATCATTCGGGTAAGTATTCTAAAATTCGGGTTAATAAATAGAGCTATCTATGACTAGGGATTGATTGTGGTTTTATTGATATCGCCTTAGCAAACTATAGTTGTTTTTATGGGACCAAGTTTAGAAATGATGTTATGGGTTATCAATGTTGGATAGTTATATGTTCTTCAAGTAGGTTGAGAAATACAAAGATTATGATTGTATTAGTTGTATTACATAAGGAAGATGACTTTTGTAGTGGAGTTGATTCCAAATACTATTGGGATAATGAAAAATAAAACCGATGAATGTTGGTGATTTAAGGGTTGATTGAGAGCATAACGCTAATCAGGATCAAATTAGTTATGTTTCATAATTGGTGATCAAGTGATAGTCGTGGGAATTTGAAATCCCGGATGAAAGAAGAAGTTGACTTAGAATGTTTAATACGAGTATACTTGAGATATATATGTGTTCAATATGTGTTGGTTTATTTGAGTCATGGAGACTATGTTGGAAATCTTTAATAGGTACTTGATTTGGGGTTATGAGTGCTATATGAGAATTGATATTTTGTAGCCTCGTTGTGACTGCGTATAGTGATTTTTGATAAGTGAATTCGCGGGCGAATTCTTTTTTTTAGGAGGGTAGATTGTAACGACCCGAAAACCCGCCTCTACTTCTTAGTAATAAATATTTAATTATTTATTTATTTCTTATTTATTTATTTAGATTGTTTACTTATTTAAATTATTTATTTATTTAAATAATTATGTGTGCATTTTGTGTTTCATAATATTTTATGACTAGCAATTTTACTTGATCATTTGTGTTAGTGTGGAGTTAGTGAGTCTTAGTTGATAGTGGGGAAAAATGGGTTTAATTGTTCTAGGTGATTGTAGAGGGACCTAAGTGAAACCTTTTCTTTTATCATCTTACTCCCTCCCTCTCCCTCACCCTCTCCCTCACTCTCTCCTGCACACACACACACACTCTTTTTCTCTCTCTCTCCTCCATGGGAAAAGGGTAAGTTTCTCTCCTCCTTCTCTCTTCTTTTTAGTCATCTTCATCCCACTATTTCTCATTTCTCATTTTATGAAAAATGTTTAGATCGTCGATAGGATCGTGTAGAGCAAAGAAATTTCGAATTCCGTCAACTTTGATAAAATTCGGGTAAGTTGCTTTTCCCCCATTTATGCTAAAAATGTTCATCTTTAACTCCATTGATGCTCTAGTTGATATATATGGCTTCTTTGGTTGATTTGTAATTTATTTGTAATTTATCCATCTTTGTGAAATTTATAAATTTGGGTGTTTGAATCATCTAGCTTGGAAGAGGTAAGTTACTAAATCCCCCTATTTATGCTTAAAATTCATCATGTATGTTGTATGTGTTGATATATGGGTTTATGTTCTTGTTTTAGAAATTTATACTTAAAATTGTGCAAGAACTCATATGAACTTGATTTTGGAAGCCATGGAAGGAATTGTTGTTCTTGAAGTGATTTGTGAAGATTAGGTGATGGATTGTTGGATTGGGATGATGAGTTATGTGTTGTTTGATATATTTGGAGTTAAATGGGGTTTTAATGGAGTTAGAATTGGTTTGGGTCGAGCTCCACAATGGTGGGGAGGTATAAGGGTTGTTATATCAGGATTTAGGATAAAAGGAGTGAAATTCGGGTGTATTTTGGGGTCTGGGCGGTCGCCCACTTAGTTTTGGGCGACCTCCCACTAAATCAGCCTCATTTAGCTTGGTAACAGGGTTCCGGGCGCTCGCCCACTCAATTCCGGGCGCCCGCCCACTTTTTCCAGAATTTAGGTCGATCTTCCGGAGGCCATAACTTCTTCGTCCGGACTCCGTTTTGGACGTGTAAACTATCGTTGGAAAACTATTTCGAGTACTATGAAATGGTTCCATTGGCCGCATGGTTCCAGATCAGAATGGTTGTCTTTTCATTGAGGTTTAAGATCAAGGTGTAGTCTCGGTCTAGGTTCCGTAGTACTATTCTAGTTGACTTAGTTGGGCACCGTGGAACTCTTTAGTAATTGAAATTGGTTCCTTTGTGAACAATGGTGTTATGTAATTTGATCATGTATTGTTTGGGAATGTTTGGGCATCTTATGATGTGTTCGTGATTGTTCCAATCGAATTGATTTTCGAGTAAGACTTGGTCTAGGTTTTAGGCGATGTCCTATAGTACCTAGAGGGTTTTTATTGAACACCAAAGTGTAGGGTTTAGTCCGGTCATGACCATGTTCTAATAAGTGTAACCTTTTGGATTCGTTTGGGGTGTTTAGAATTGGTTCGTTTTGAACAGAGGTAAAGCGTGAATTGGCAATTAGGTACCTACGGTTTGATTAACCTTAAGGTGTATTCATTCTGATTTCCTACTTTGGAATTCCAGGTGTGATGAGATGGTTGAGTTCATAGTCCTAGTATATCTTTACGAGTAACTTGTGGGTATCATATTTAGGATGTGTTTGGTACGTGCCTTATCTTGGAATCATCATGTTTTAATGGTTAATGTTGTTGGGCTTTCTATGAGCAATCTCGTTTATCTTTGTTGGAGTCTTTTATGAGAAACTTCTTGTGTTTGTTGTTGTTGAACTCTTCTTGAGTAATCGTTTGCATCTTTATGGTGATTAATTGGTATGGTTCCCTACTTTGGAATCGTTGGTTGTTTATCGAGCTAGTATTTATTACTTGGCATTTACTTGAAAGTCCAGCTGGTATTTGTGTGTTTCGGGCGATGCGAAAGATTATAATGGCAATGAACTGAGTCCATTATAATTCTTGACCATTGTTTTGCCCCATTATTACCCTCCTCCAGATTGGCCTTGGATGTGAGATGAGCTAGCCCCTTTGTGAGCATTATAGCTATTGGTTTTGGGCTTTGACTGTGTGTCATCGTCCCCTTGTTGTTATTGGTTCCGGTACCGGGGTTTTCTCTTCAGCTATTATGCTACTACGAAGATGGTTTGATTGGTTGATTGATTGATTGGTCGGTTCTGACCGGGGTTCTCTTCAGCTGTTATGCTGCTATTGTTGATTGGTTGAAGCTGCGCAGCGATTGTTCTATCAGTTTGGTGAAACCTTGGCTCGGTATCCTTTGTAACGTGTTTATTTCAGTCTTATGTGCTACATGATGAGTTAGTCGTTATTTCCAACTGGTATGGGACAGTTGGCGATAGGGAGCTTTCTCATTTGTTGTTATGTGATTTACTTGTTCAGTTATACCGTTAATTTGCATGATATTATGCCATGTAGCTGCATTAGTACCTTACTGAGATTTTATCTCACCCCGTTTCTTTTATCCTTGTTTTTCCTTAACCCCCCCCCAGGAAAGCAAGTGGTAGCGTTGTGAGTTCCGTTGTAGCGGGAATCTTCTGAGCAGGTTGATCGCCTTTGGGATAGTTGCTCTTCGGAGCCTTTATGTATTTTATTGTGGGTTCGTAGTCGTTCAGTGTTTTGTATATACGGTTGTACTTTGGGTATTTTTGTTAATAGTTGTTCTTGCTTCTGCGTTTGTTTCTAGTCTCGGAGTTATAATCTCGTTGAGGTGTCGTTTGATGGTATTGGTTTCATAGTTGAATTCACGCGCCCGGTTTGGTATTTTGCATTTTGGAGATGTATATTATGTAAATTTTATATTTATGGATTTTTAGAATTTCCGGGGCGTGATAAACATGAAACCATAAGATATGATTAGGTTCTAGCAAACCGTCATACCTATCCAAATAGTATAACTAGATACAAGTTCGCATTCCTTTTAGAACATGTCATAATCCCTTTGTCCACGATGTCATTGAACACAAGTCATGGTCAAACAGTCAACTTGTTTTGTTCAATACTTTCTCGATTCCGAATATGTTGATAATCCAAATGACATTGATCCAATCAATTCATTTGAGTCCGGCCGAACATTTCATCAACATCATTCCTACGAGAGGCCCAAGCTTGACATCTCTCCGAAGAGGGACAAATCCATTTAGCTTATTACTCTTCCCTACGTGAATCCTATTATGCCAATCATACCCTTTATGACTACCTGGTTAAAAAGGTAGCGTTTGAATATGTCAAACATAATGTTCATCAAGTGGAAGACTATAATAACTTCATGTCTAAGGATTCAAACGACATAACTAATATGAGATACATGTTCGACATAGACCATGACATAATTGTCATACAGCGGGTCATGTCCAGTACCTTGTTCCAACAAGTACCCATAAATCTAACATGATCATCCCATGATCATTTAGCCTTTATACTAGTGCTTAACAAGTACTAGGGACGGAGATTATTATAAGTAAACATGAAAAACAATAATAATCAAAACATTTCTTTATTGATATGAAATAAATGATAACAATTACAACGTTTGTTAAACGTGCCTAGGGCACCACTACCAACAATTACATGACCTCCGGATTGCCTTTAAGGCCCCTTCAGCCATGACAGATGACCAGCGTGCTTCTACTTATATCATGTTCCTTTTGGGTTGCACGTTGTTCGTGGACAAGAGTCAGGATAAGATGCCTGCAGCCTATCTTTCACTGTGGATGGATCTTCCGAGAGTGGGGCATCTCGCATGGGGATCAGCTGCTTTGGCGTACTTGGGTGGTTGTTCGACTCTGCTAGAGGTAATATTTAATATTTCTTTAGTAATCCGATACATGAGCCCGCAGTTGACATTCCACCTCAGACTGGGCTTGCAGAGGCGCTACCCGGCATCAGAGATATGCTACTTCCCTTGCTCACGGATGACAGGATACCTGAGGACGCCAGAGCTACTATTACACGGGTGCACGAGATGTTAGGAGATCACATTTAGGTACTATTATTTTCATTTCCATTTTTATTTCGTCCCAAAAAGTTAGTACCATTTTTATGTTCCTTTATATTCTCCCTCCGTCCCAAAATGATAGTCTCATTTCCATTTTTCTTTTGAAAAGTCAAACGAGACTATCATTTTGGGCCGGAGGGAGTATATTAAACATATCTGATATCTTGTTTATGGTTTATGATATTGCATGATGCCGATGAAGAGAGTGATGATGAGGTGATTATCGACATATTCGAATAGGAGCACACTCATATTAGTTTGATGGGAATATTGTGAGAGCATGTATTTATTAGTTATTTACTACCCAAGACAATTACTAGGTGGAGTATAATGGAACGGTCTGATATCTTGTTTATGGTTTGGTGATGGTGCTGGATCTTTATTATGTATATATATCTTTTGCTGCATTATTATTGATTTATCTGTTCTTTCAAAAGTGATGCGAGTTATTTCATTCTCTTCATCCGTCTCTAAAGTATATTATGCTCAGTTTACTTGTCTGGAGTTCTAACTATATGACGTACGAGTATATGACCCCTGATATCGTGTGTAACGGGGAGATATTATTCAGATGCCAGTTCTGTTTTACCCAATAAGCAGATCATTTCGTGTGGAAATACACGAAATTGTCTGAATCATTTCATATGGTACTACACGAAATGGTTCAACTCATTGCGTATATATATATATTTCGTATTCCAATACACGAGATCCATAGTGTGGTCCGTATGAAATAATACGACATAATCTGACTCATTTCGTTTGAATATACACGAGATGAGGCACACCATCTCGTGTACGAGACAAATTAAACCAGTAAACAGAGTATTTCGTGTGGAAATACACGAAATGTGGCAAATCAGCTCGTGTACGAAACAACTTATTAAAAACAAGAAATTTGATTATAAATAAATGTGATAGGTTATATGATATTGTATGATGTTGGTTCATTCATATATGTAATCATGTTTGTTTGTCCAACTTATTTTAACAAGAAATATATAATCTTGATTAAGAAATATGATGATTTGAAATATATAATCTTGATTAAGTGGTAATCCTCTCATGTATAACTTATCTCGTTATATAATATGTTTAAGAACCTCGTTATATATAATCTTGATTAGAAATATATAATTTTGATTAAAAAATATGATGATTTGAAATATATAATCTCGATTAAGTGGTATTCCTCTCATGTACAACTTATCTCGTTATATAACATGTTCAATTACTTAATTATGATCCAATATGACGTTTGTTAGTTGTCATGTCTAAATGTACAATATATTGCTCAAATTAACACCACAAATCAATAATTTAATATAGTATATGCGTATCATTAACATAGTGTGGAAATCATCGAAGAACACCTTGATTTGGTATCTCGTATGAAAATACACGATTGGGATGAGTAATTTCGTGATAAAATACACGAGGTACAGCAAAAGAACACGTGTACGAGACTAATTAAACCATCAAACAGTGTATTTCGTGTTTCAATACACGAGATGTAGCACTATAACTCGTGTACGAAACAACTTATTAAACCCTAAACCCTAAACCAGCAAACAGAGGTTTCGTGTGACAATACACGTGTTAAATCAATGAAGCCGTGTACGAGACCATTAAACCTGCAAACAGAGTGTTTCGTGTACTATTACACGATATGTTGTAATGTAGCTCATGTATATATACACGAAATACGTAAAACCCAGAACCCTTAAAACCTGAATTTTATCTTAAACCCTACTACAAAACACCATTCTTAACAGCCCCATTCACTATTCTTAACACCCATTCTTAACAGCCCCATTCACCATTCTTAACACCCATTCATTTATACCCATTATTAACCACAAATTCAAGTCTCTAAGTTCATATTATGGATTCCTCACAAAATCCTCCACAACATTCTCCAAGTTCTTATGATCATATTAACCTTGATGTTGTAGAATTTACCTTTGAAGAAGAAGGATGGGCACCAAATTTTCCACATCAGAATCAAAATCCAAGCGGCAATGAAGTAAGTTTTTAAGATTTTATTTCGTGTGGTAATCAAAATCAGAATAAAAATCCAATCTTGAAATACACATCAAAATAAATATCAAATCTTGAAATACACATCAGAATAAAAATCCAATCTTGAAACTAAATTGATGCTAATATAATTTGCAGGGTCAATATCCGGATGTCAGTGATCAATTCAACACATCACTATTATTTTCAAATAGGGATGAGCTTCTTAAACACGTACGGGATATTGCGGCCCGTCAAAATATAACCCTTTCTATACAAGATTCGAGGAAGTCAAGTGGTAATATCCTAGCCTACGCAAAGATAGTATGTCATTTTGGTGGCAATTATAGGGCTGACAAATCAAAGAATCAGAAGTTGAGTAGCAGCAAGAAGATTGGGTGCAATTTTGAAATTCTGGCCAAAGAAAGGGGTGATGGGTTATGGGGTTACATTGTCAAGCATGGTTCTCATAATCATGACTTTTCAACGTATCCAGAAGGTCATCCGCTCGGAAAATTGACAAATGATGAATATGAGGAGGTGTGTACCGCAAGTCAATCTTCAATGCGTCTAAATAACATTCTCACGATGTTAAAGATGAAGGATAAGAAGAACGTGAGTACTCAGACACACGTCCACAATGCCCTCCTAAAATTTAGAGCACAAGAACGACAAGGGAGATCCCCGCTACAACAATTCATAAAATTACTCGACGATCATCGATATATCGTCTTCATAAGGAAAGCCAATGAGAGTGCCATCATCGGCGACATATTATTCTCTCACCCACTAGCATCGAATATACTAAACTGTTTCCCATATATAGTACAAGGTAATTTTTTTTTATTTTTTTGAATCTGTTTTTTGCTCTGTTTTTACAGTCTGTTCTGGCTGGATTTCGTGTAGAAATACACGAGTGTTATCGTGCCAAGTCGTATGACTTTACACGAGTGGTATGGTTCCCACTCGTATAAATTCACACGAGTCATAGTGTACCATTTCGTATAAACTTACATGACATTGTTACTGCATTTTTTTTAATTGCAATTTTATTCATTTCTAACTTTATTTCTCTTTAAATGATACAAGGTGACTGCACTTACAACACCAACTGCTATGGACTGGCATTCCTTAAGATTTTAGGATTTACTTCCACGGGAAATAATTTCACAATTGCGTATGCGTTCCTCCAAAATGAGAAGATTGATAATTACACATGGGCACTCAGGAATTTGCGCAGTCTTTTTCAACCTCCCCATATGCCAACAGTTTTCTTCACTGATCGTGACTTGGCTTTCATTAATGCTGTCCAAACAGTATTTCACGAGACCGCACACCATTTGTGTCGAAGGCATATCGAAGTTAATGTTAGAAAGAGAGCGTTGGCTAAAACTGGTAGCCCAAAATTCGCAAAATCATTCATGAGGAGATTCAATGAAGCAATATCAGCCGCTACTTGCGAAGAATGGAACACCTGTTGGGAATGGTTTTGTGAATGTTTCAGCGCTTATCCTGATTTATTGAGCTACATCGCGATACATGGATTACTCCATACTCTCCGAATATTCTGTCCATGCACACGGATAAGTTACTAAACTTCGGAACCCACACCACGAACAGGTCTGAGAGTGAGCATAGCAGGTTGAAGAAGGCCTTGGGAAGTACTTCTTCTACTTTTGACACAATCTTCAAAAAGGCTCATGAGATCATGGAAATCCAAATAACAAAAATCAAAGCTAGTATGGAGAAATCAAAGAGCATAATTCCAAATGATATGAAGACCTGTGTTGGTCCCAAAGGGCAACAAGGGTATAGAACCGCTAGAGGGGGTTTGAATAGCGGTTTAAAATCTTTTTCGAAATACCCTTGAAAATCAACCAAGTACTTATCAGTTTGGTCTATTGCAGTTTAAAGCACTAGAACCGCTCAGATAAAATGCACAGCGGAGTTTTGCGGTTTTGGCCAAACTGAATTATAAAGAGTAGGGCGGTTTAAGTGGTTGAAATAGGAATGATGCAACTGACAAGGCACAACTGAAGTATCACAAAAGTATGCAAATCATTTATCAAGTCATTTCACATAAAAGTAAATAAAGCTCATAAACAGAAATGTAAATGACACGACAGAAATTAAAGATCAAAGACACACAATTTGAAGAGGTTCGTTCTTGAAAGAAATATGTCCTCTACCTAGGTGGTTAGCCTAGAATTTTCTAATAGCTACTAGACTTGTATTGATTTAGAGGAGTTTTTACAAGATTACAAACGAATCCAAACTCTAAATAAACAATCTAACCTAACAATGCTATTATAACAACCTGTGTTTTCGAGGTATATAATCTATAAGAAAATATACTCCGGGTGTGTAGTGTGGAAAGAAATCAAGAGCTCAAAATATCTAAGTGATGGTGAGCAAATGATTACTTTCTGTGCAAGGCTGAGTTGTGATGATTTGAAGGCTTGAAGCTTTGATGAAGAACTCTGGGTTTGCTAAGGAGATGATGAAGATATGAATATCTGGGTTTTCAATCTTCAAAGGAAACTTGAATACTTGGGATATTCTCTTTGAAGCTCGGCAACCTTCATTGTTGAGAAATGAAGGCTATTTATAGTGAAGGCATTAGTGACCGTTGGACAATGAGGTGAGTCATTGTATGGCGGTTTTATGCGTTGTCACAATCCCATTGGTTGACCTGTCACTATCGTCCTTTGCTTTTGCTTTGTGGCAGGAAGTTGTTGAATCACTACCTGACATTGTCCTTTTAGATGTTGGAAAAGTACAACGGTAACTTTTCAAAAAGCGAGACAAACCGACATTCCAAGAATAACTGAACCATGACTTGAAGTTTAAGGACAAGTCACCAGTCATTCATTTACGGTTGAAAAGCGAATGTTTGTCTTCAAGGAGTAAATGACAGCAATAACTTCTTCAATATCTTGGTCGGCGGTTCCACCAGATGCATGTGCGGTTTCATGAATGAACTTGAAATGCGGTTTCATCAAAGACACAAACTGCGGTTTGATGAAGGACTTAAGGCACCATGCTGGAGGTTTGAAGACGGCGGCTTGAGGGACACTAAACCGCTATGGATAAACCGATCATAACTCAGCCTAACTACTAAACATCTAGAAATGGACTTGTCTAAAAATTGAAGTAAAACTTCATTACATGTAAACCTAAAATCCATAAAAGACACGTGGAATGGGTCAATCAAATCAGGTGGGTGTACTAACAATGAATCCTAACAATCTCCCCCTATTTGATTGATGCCATTACCACACTATGATAGAGCAAACATTGTACTTGGTAAGAACATGCTCAAATGAGTATGTATTGAAACTGCATGTCCCAAGTCAAATGCACACACAATGCTAGATCATAGATTTCTAATCTATCAACAAACAAAGAAAATGAAGGACAGGTAGAAAAGAGATACATTCAGATGCATATAAGGAGATGTGATTATGAAAATCAGATATGCATGTTTAAACTGAATGTTTAAAGCACATACACTTAAAAAATGTTTTCATGATGAATTAAAGTGCATGGGTTTTAAAAATGCATTGTTCCACAAACAAGTAGTTTGAATAAACAAGGTTTTTGGAATAAGATGCAATGCATTCATTTTCATTATAATCCTTTAAAGGTTTTGGAAGTTACAAAATTACAAGGAAAATAATGAAAGGCAAAAACTGATTACAAAAGGATAGAAAGAATTCTAATCAGTTCTATCAGGAACCCTGACGGCGGCTTGGACTACGGTTTGAGCAGCATCAGAAGACTCAACTAGGCTGGCGGTTTCAAACACATATTCAGCTGACTTAAGACGAAGATGGGTCGGTTCATTTACCTTCTGTAAGATTTTTTCAGAAAGCTTCTTCAGGTCGTTGGCATACTGAACTAAGTAGTCAGTTGATGAAACCGTTAGATCAGCTAGTTGGTCTAACTTCTTTTCCATAGCCTCATTCATTTCTTGGGCCGCTTCAAGTTTGAGAGAAGTCAGCTCATTCAGAGTTTCAAGCTTATGTTCTAATTTGAGCTGGTTCACCAGAAGGGTTTCAATCTTGAATTCCATTCTCCCAATCTGAGGGTCAATAGCATTCTCCCTCTTAATGGCATCAATAAGGAAGGGCAGAGAGGAAAGAAATGCAGAGTAGGCAAAAAATGAATCCAGAACAAACTGAATCTTTACTGGATCAGTTTCAAAAAGGGAGGAAGGGAAAGGAATGATAGAAAATGAAGTGTAGGGAAGAGAAGGGGAAATGGAAAGAAGTTGGGTATTAGAGAGAGGAAAGGAAGTATAAGGAGAGAACTGCCATCTATAAAGATAAGGAAAGACAATGCAGTTTATCCTAAAGAAAAATTGAGAGCAGAGAGAAAAGATGAACTCAATTGCCAGATCTTCAATAATTTGATCAAGAGTTGAAGCAATGAGTTGATCTGAAGCATCCTGAGACTCATCGACTGGAAAAATTGCAAAAGGATTTGGATGACCAGACTTGAGCCGTTGCTCTTCATGCTTGTTGGTGGCTCTGATGATGGCTCCATGGCGGTTGGCTTTGGAAGTAGTAGCTCTAAACCTCTTTAGGTAAGCCGCGATATCCTGTGCACACTTCCTTTTCAAACCACGCGGTTTGGGAGTCCTAACTGCAACTTTGAACTCAGGCAAAACCGAAGGGGCAGAGATATTGATCAGTTGCGGTTGAGCCGACGGTGGAACTGATGGAGCAAAAGGCAGTGTAGGGGATCCAGAAGGTGAAGGAGTGTGCTCTGGTGAGTCAAACTCTAGCTTTCGTTTCAATGAAGGAGGAGCGGTTTCAACCAACATGGGGTCTATTCCGGCCTTTCTCAGTTCAGCTCTTTCTCTCAATTCCTTTGCAAATGGGCCTTCAATGGGTGAGTGATCCTTCTTGTCATGAGCCTCAGTGAAGTCCACTGTACCAGGTGGCCTTGATTGCCAGTGCTCCACAAAATCATATTTCTTGATTAATCTTCTCTTCTTCTTCAGCGGTTGAACCTCAAGATTGTCATCATCTTGCTCAGGTTCATCTTGAACTGCCTCAGACACATCAGTCTGCTCAGGCAGTACTTGTCGCGACCCCGAACCCCGCGGGCCCGAGACCGTGATCTAGACGTCGACTTAAAACCAAAACTATGAAATACCGAAGTTAAAAATTCCATTTGATACCAAAAGGTGATGATCCAAAGTTTTACAAATCCAAGTTTGATAATAACCAAATACAACTATCATAAACTTCCACAAGTTTATGCCCAACAGAATAAAAATGTACAATTCTTAATGACGTCATTGTTTGGTACAACTATCCCAAAAAGGTTACACATTTATATAATGTAAACCAACCTATAACAACTTTCCCCAAAAGAATGTATCCACACTCGACGTCCTCTTTCCCGTGATCAGCGAGACTAATCCTTAGCACCTGGGGGGGGGGTTAAGGAAAAACAAAGATAAAAGAAAGGGGGTGAGATAAATCTCAATAAGTTACTAATGCAACTACATGACATGCTATGATGCAATATACAGTAATAAATCATAGCTAGCACATAGCATTTATCACATAACAGATAGCAGCGGAAATAAACACATAACAAAGGATATAGCCAAGGTTTTCCCAAACCGATACATCCAAATAAAGGATCGCTGCGCAGCTTCAATAATCAACCAATCACATCTTCATAATAGCATGAAAGCTGAAGAGAAATCCCCGGTACCGGAACAATAACCAAATGAAGTGTCACAAGGGACGGGAGACATGCCACAAAGTCATGCTCCAAGTAAAGCTAAAATGCACACAAAGGAGCTAGCTCTTCTCACATCCAAGGCCAATCTGGAGGAGGGTAATAATGGGGCAAAACAATGGTCAACATCATAATGGACTTGGCCGTGCCATTATAATATTTCGCATCGCCCGAAACAAACACAAATAACTAGCTGGACTTCCAAATAAATGCTAATTAATAAATACTAGCTTAAATAAACAACTTAAGGTTCCAAAGTAGGGAACCAATCCAAATAAATTACCACAAAGGTAAACCAATCCCAACAACACATCAAGGATGAACCACATTCCCAAAATAACACTTGGTCAAATTCCATAACATATTTATTCACAAAAGAATCAACTCCACTTAATAAAATGTTCCACGGTGTTATCTTAAGTTAATTAGAAGAAATAAACCTAAACTAGTTAAGCCTAAGTCTTAAACCAAGCAAAAGTGGCAAAAATCCCAAGCAGGCGGGCGGGCGGGCGCTCGGGTAGGGGCAGGCGCGCGCTTGTTTGGCCAGAAGGTCTAGCCGCTGGAAAAGGGGGTGCAGGCGGGCGCCTGGCACCACGCGGGCGGGCGCCTGGTCTACGGGTTGGGAGGAATTCCCAGCTGGGTTCATCAAAAAGCCTTACCATTTTCATACCAATTTCATAACACCCTAAATCAACGCTCCCAACAAGATTCCTAAGGTACCCAAACATCATTTAACCAAAAGGGGGACCTTAACAACACCATTTATCAACCAAAACCAAGAATCAAGCCCAACATTCATAAAATCACCATTTTTGACCAAAACTCAAATAAATTCCAAATAAATTCTAAACTCAACCAAACTTCCAATACAACACATCAAGCATTATATAAACATGATATGAACATTTTAGCATAAAAATGGGGGAAAAGTAACTTACTTGGATTTTCTCAAAGTTGACGGATTTCAAATATTTTTGATTCTACGCGATCCTATCGACGATCTAAACAAGTTTCACGTTTTAAGAAATGAGAGATAACAAGAGGAAGATAAAGAAAATGAAGAGAGAAGATAGAGAAAACATACCCCTTTCTTTGGCTAGGAAGAGAGAGAGAGAAATGAGCTAGGAGGAGGAAGATGATGAGGAGTGAGGGTGAAAGAGTAGGGAGGTTAGGGAGGTGAGGGAGAAGAGAGGGAGTAGGGGAAATTAATTCAAAATGTTACACTCTGACCCCTCCCCCATCTATTAACACAATTACTTACACTTAAACCAAAAGACCCAAATAAAATGCTAGGCATAAATATTATTAAACATAAAATGCACACATAAATATTTAAATAAATAATAATCTAAATAAATAAATAAGCAAATAAATAAATAATAATTATTTATTACTAATAAAATAGAGCCTAGTTTTCGGGTCGTGACATTCACTCCCCCTTAAAGAAAATTCGACCCGAATTTTAACGAGACTTACCCGAATTAAAAAGCCACGGATATATCCTCTTGATATCATCTCGGAGCTCCCAAGTCGACTCCTCGACATGATGATTCCTCCAAAGAACTCTAACCAACGCAATGCTTTTATTCCTCAACTCTTGGACTTTGGCATCTAAAACCCGAACCGGTCGTTCCTCATAAGTCATATCCGGCTCGATATCCTCCGGTACCCTCAGTAACACGTGAGATGGATCATGAACATACTTCCGAAGCATAGAAACGTGGAACACGTTGTGCAACCGGTCTAAAGATGGCGGTAGCGCAAGTCGATACGCAAGAAGTCCAACCTTTCCCAAAATCTCAAACGGACCAATAAACCTTGGAGCCAATTTGCCTTTCTTCCCAAACCTACGAATACCCACCTTCGGAGATACTTTCAAGAATACCAAATCACCGGTCTGAAAACTAAGATCTCGCTTTCGGTTATCTGCATAGCTCTTATGTCGACTCTGGGCTGTTCTCAATTGATCCCGGATAACTCTAACCTTTTCAACTGAATCCCGAAGCAAATCAATACCCAAAACTTTCGCTTCACCAACCTCATCCCAACAAATAGGCGATCTACATTTTCTTCCATACAAAGCCTCATACGGTGCCATCTCGATACTAGCCTGATAACTGTTGTTGTAAGAGAACTCCACTAACGGTAAATGTCTATCCCAAGAATCGGAAAAGTCTATCGAACAAGCTAGCAACATATCCTCCAAAATCTGAATAGTCCTCTCGAATTGACCATCGGTCTGAGGATGAAAAGCTGTGCTGAATCGCAAATCTGTACCCAAAGCTTCCTGAAACGCCTTCCAGAATCTAGAAGTAAACCTCGGGTCTCGATCTGACACAATGCTAACCGGAACTCCATGCAATCTAACGATCTCATCGATATAAAGGGTCGCAAGCTTCTCCATCGAATATCTGATGTCAATAGGCAAGAAATGGGCACTCTTGGTCAATCTATCCACTATTACCCAAACACTGTCATACTTCCTACGGGTACGAGGTAGTCCCGTAACGAAATCCATAGTTACATGCTCCCATTTCCACTCCGGAATCTCTAACGGCTGAAGTAGTCCCGCGGGTCTCTGATGCTCGGCTTTGACCTGCTGACAAGTTAAGCATTTCGAAACATACTCGGCTATTTCCCTCTTCATGTTAATCCACCAAAATTGTCGCTTCAAATCCTGATACATCTTCGTACTACCCGGATGAATAGTATATCTCGATTTGTGACTAAAACTTGCCTCTTTATTCCACCAACATCGGGTACGCACAAACGACCACGGAAAGTCAAAACTCCACTCGAACTCAAAGAAAAATCCTCGAAGTTCTTTTCCTTCAATTTACCCATTATCTTCACCAACTAGGGATCTTCTTTCTGAGCTTCCTTTATCCTCTGAATTAGGGTCGGAGACACCCTAATATTCGCAAACATAGCCCCATGTCTTGATTCACGAGGAGACCAATCTCGAACATCCTCAAGCATTTTCCACTCCCGAACCATCATCGAAGCCACATAAGATTTTCTACTAATCGCATCGGCGACCACATTCGCCTTTCCCGGATGATAAGAGATCGTACAATCATAATCCTTCAATAATTCCATCCATCGGCGCTGTCGGTTGTTCAACTCTTTCTGGGAGAAAAGGTATTTCAAACTCTTGTGATCGGTAAAAATCTCAAACTTCGCTCCATAAAGGTAATGCTTCCATTTGTGCAACGCAAAGACTACGCCGCCAACTCCATATCATGAGTCGGGTAATTCTGCTCACTAGGGGTCAACTTCCTCGAAGCATACGCAATTACTTTCCCATTCTGCATCAACACACAACCCAAACCCTCTTTCGAAGCATCACTGTAAATCACTAGGCCGTCGCTCCCATTAGGCAAAGTCAAGATCGGTGCGGTAGTCAACCTCTTCTTCAATTCCTCGAAACTCTTGTCACATTTCTCGGTCCACACAAACGGGACATTCTTCCGGGTCAACTGAGTCATCGGAATAGCGATCCTCGAGAACCCCTCAATAAATCTTCTGTAATAACCGGCTAAACCAAGAAAGCTTCTAATCTCTGTCACTGATTCGGGTCTCTTCCAATCCACTATAGCCTCTATCTTTGAAGGATCCACCGAAATCCCATCTTAAGAAATCACATGGCCCAGAAATGACACTTTCTCGAGCCAAAATTCGCATTTGCTAAACTTCGCAAACAATTTCTCCCTCGCAAGAACGGATAAAACTGTCCTCAAGTGTTGCTCGTGCTCCTCTCTAGATTTAGAGTAGACGAGTATATCATCAATAAATACCACCACGAACGAATCAAGATAAGGATGGAAACCCGGTTCATCAAATCCATAAATACTGCAGGCGGGTTAGTCAACCCAAACGGCATAACTAAAAACTCATAATGACCATACCGAGTGCGAAAGGCAGTCTTCGGAATATCCTCCGATCGAACCTTCAACTAATGGTACCCACTCCTCAAATCAAGTTTAGAGAAAACCACGGACCCTTGAAGCTGATCAAATAAATCGTCAATATGAGGTAGAGGATATTTATTCTTCACCGTAACCTGATTCAACTTCCGGTAATCGATGCACAATCTCAAGGAACCGTCTTTCTTACGCATAAATAAAACCGGTGCTCCCCACGGGGAAACACTAGGGCGGATAAACCCTCGATCAAGCAACTCTTGCAACTGGACCTTTAACTCCTTCAACTCTGCGGGAGCTAACCTATAAGGTGCTTTCAAAATTGGAGCCGTACCCGGCAAAAGGTCTATAAAAAACTCAATCTCACGATCGGGCGGCATATCATACTCGGTAGAGAAAACATCGGGAAATTCCCGAACTACCCGAACACTATCCAAACTAGGGGATTCCTTCCTAGTATCAAGAACACTAACCAAATACCCCTCACAACCACTATGCAATAATTTTCTCGCTTTCATAAAAGAAATTAAGCGAACCTTTCTACTCAGAGGACTAGCCTCAAACACAAATTTAGGCACATCGGGAATAGAAAAAGTAACAATTTTCTTACGGCAATCAACGGAAGCATGAAACTTGCTCAACCAATCCATACCCAAAATGACATCAAAGTCTTGGATAGGAAGAACTACCAAATCCGCACAAAGGACACGACCACAAATAACCACATCACAAGCATGAAAGACTCGATCAGAAATCAAGCATTCTCCTATAGGGGTCGACACCTCTAGCACGTACGGTAAAGACTCGAATGCAGCATTTAACATGGAAGCAAATTGCACAGAAATGTATGAATGAGATGATCCTGGATCTACTAACGCTTGTGCGCTCACATTAGACACAGAAACAATACCTCCAATAACCGAAGGATCATCGGTCGCCTGATGTTGATTCATGGCAAACACTTTCCCTTGGACCTTGGGCTTTCCCGTAGCGTCCCTTTTCTGACCCTGTGGAGCCCCAGCTCCTACCCCAGTCGGTTGACCTCTGCCTCTAGTACAATCCCTTGCAAAATGACCCATTTGACCACAATTGGTGCACCTTCCCTGCTTCTTCCAACAACGGTCCTCAGAATGACCTTCCTTTTGACAATACGAACAAAGCCTCCTAATTTGGTTCCCTTGGTTCCCGGAAGTGGCACCCGGGTTTCTTGGGGTCGATTGCCCTTAGAACTGAGATTTTCCCCCAAAGTTACCTCGGTTATCGGAACGGTGTTGAGGTTGAGATTTAGCATGGCTTCCCGGTTTACCCGTACCCACAACCTCGGTTTTCCTTTTATGCTCCCCAATATCTTGCTCTAACAAGTAGGCTCGATCTACCACATCTTGGAAGGTCACAATCCGTTGGGCAATAAGTTGAGTACGGATGGAGGTCTTCAATCCCCGAATGAATCTCATAGCTTTTTGTTCCTCGGTCCTCACCAAATAGTCACAATACCGGGCTAATTCTGTGAACTTAGCCGAGTATTGTGCTATAGACAACACACCTTGCTCCAGGTTGAGTAGCTCGATCTCCTTTCGGTTTTGATCAACAACCGGAATGAAATGCTCTTTGAATTTGCGCACAAACAACTCCCACGCATACACCGTGTGAGTATCATCCCAACTAGCTTTAACACCCTTCCACCAATGCTCGGCGGCTCCCACAAGCTTATAAGCCGCGAACCGGACCTTGTCCTCATCCGTGCAACCAAATACCTCATAAATCTTCTCCATCGACTCAATCCACAACTCAGCTTTCCGAACATCGGGTTCCCCATTGAACTCAACCGGTTTCAGTTTGAGAAATTGCTCCAATCCATAGCGGGGTGGTGCTTGTTCTACTCTCGGACCTTGATCATGTATGGCCTTCATGGCCGCCTTAAACATGCCTTGAAACATAGCACGTGCTTATTCCCTTGTGTCATTCTGATTCTGTGCTCCACTAGAGCCTTCACCTGTTCTCCTTCTAGCCATTTCAAACAATTACCTGCATAAGACATCAACCGTTAATCACTCCGCACACTACTACCCACCTAGGTCATACTAGTCCACCTAGACTTATACTTAGAGCTAAACCATAGCTCTGATACCAACTGTCGTGACCCCGAACCCCGCGGGCCCGAGACCGCGATCTGGACGTCGACTTAAAACCAAAACTATGAAATACCGAAGTTAAAAATTCCATTTGATACCAAAAGGTGATGATCCAAAGTTTTACAAATCCAAGTTCGATAATAACCAAATACAACTATCATAAACTTCCACAAGTTTATGCCCAACAGAATAAAAATGTACAATTCTTAATGACGTCATTGTTTGGTACAACTATCCCAAAAAGGTTACACATTTATATAATGTAAACCAACCTATAACAACTTTCCCCAAAAGAATGTATCCACACTCGACGTCCTCTTTCCCGTGATCAGCGAGACTAATCCTTAGCACCTGGGGGGGGGTTAAGGAAAAACAAAGATAAAAGAAAGGGGGTGAGATAAATCTCAATAAGTTACTAATGCAACTACATGACATGCTATGATGCAATATACAGTAATAAATCATAGCTAGCACATAGCATTTATCACATAACAGATAGCAGCGGAAATAAACACATAACAAAGGATATAGCCAAGGTTTTCCCAAACCGATACATCCAAATAAAGGATCGCTGCGCAGCTTCAATAATCAACCAATCACATCTTCATAATAGCATGAAACCTGAAGAGAAATCCTGGGTACCGGAACAATAACCAAATGAAGTGTCACAAGGGACGGGAGACATGCCCCAAAGTCATGCTCTAAGTAAAGCTAAAATGCACACAAAGGAGCTAGCTCTTCTCACATCCAAGGCCAATCTGGAGGAGGGTAATAATGGGGCAAAACAATGGTCAACATCATAATGGACTTGGCCGTGCCATTATAATATTTCGCATCGCCCGAACCAAACACAAATAACCAGCTGGACTTCCAAATAAATGCTAAGTAACAAATACTAGCTTAAATAAACAACTTAAGGTTCCAAAGTAGGGAACCAATCCAAATAAATTACCACAAAGGTAAACCAATCCCAACAACACATCAAGGATGAACCAAATTCCCAAAATAACACTTGGTCAAATTCCATAACATATTTATTCACAAAAGAATCAACTCCACTTAATAAAATGTTCCACAGTGTTATCTTAAGTTAATTAGAAGAAATAAACCTAAACTAGTTAAGCCCTAAGTCTTAAACCAAGCAAAAGTGGCAAAAATCCCAAGCAGGCGGGCGCTCGGGTAGGGGCAGGCGCGCGCTTGTTTGGCCAGAAGGTCTAGCCGCTGGAAAAGGGGGTGCAGGCGGGCGCCTGGCACCACGCGGGCGGGCGCCTGGTCTACGGGTTGGGAGGAATTCCCAGCTGGGTTCATCAAAAAGCCTTACCATTTTCATACCAATTTTATAACACCCTAAATCAACACTCCCAACAAGATTCCTAAGGTACCCAAACATCATTTAACCAAAAGGGGGACCTTAACAACACCATTTATCAACCAAAACCAAGAATCAAGCCCAACATTCATAAAATCACCATTTTTGACCAAAACTCAAATAAATTCCAAATAAATTCTAAACTCAACCAAACTTCCAATACAACACATCAAGCATTATATAAACATGATATGAACATTTTAGCATAAAAATGGGGGGAAAGTAACTTACTTAGATTTTCTCAAAGTTGACGGATTTCAAATATTTTTGATTCTACGCGATCCTATCGACGATCTAAACAAGTTTCACGTTTTAAGAAATGAGAGATAACAAGAGGAAGATGAAGAAAATGAAGAGAGAAGATAGAGAAAACATACCCCTTTCTTTGGCTAGGAAGAGAGAGAGAGAAATGAGCTAGGAGGAAGATGATGAGGAGTGAGGGTGAAAGAGTAGGGAGGTTAGGGAGGTGAGGGAGAAGAGAGGGAGTAGGGGAAATTAATTCAAAATGTTACACTCTGACCCCTCCCCCATCTATTAACACAATTACTTACACTTAAACCAAAAGACCCAAATAAAATGCTAGGCATAAATATTATTAAACATAAAATGCACACATAAATATTTAAATAAATAATAATCTAAATAAATAAATAAGCAAATAAATAAATAATAATTATTTATTACTAATAAAATAGAGCCTAGTTTTCGGGTCGTGACAGTACTGCAGCCTCAAACTCATCGGTTTGCTCAGGCTGAGCCGCACTAGTAGATACATCGGTTTGTTCAACTGGAACCGCAGCCTCAGACACTTCGGTCTGCTCAGGCTCGGTTTGAGTGGACGGTTTAAGGTTGGGAAGGGTAGAAAAGATAAGCTGTAACTGTTCTTCAGTGAATTGAACAGTTGGCAGTTTGAGCGGGGATTTTAGAGGTGAGATAGGTTTGGGTTCAGAGGTGGTGGCGTTCAGTTTTCTCAAGAGATTCACATCTTGTGCAAAATTCATGGATTTTTCAACATTTGGCTTGATTGGGGAAAGGGGTTTTATCTGGGGTTTAGAAGAGTTAGGAAGAGTTGATTTAGTGAAAGGAATTGGTTTAGATGAAGGTGGAAGCGGTTCAGAAGAGGGATTGGATAGAATAAGGAAGGATTTTGGTAAGGACGGTTTTGGAGGAAGATTGGATGAGGGTTTTGAAGTGTCAGTGTCGCGACCCCGAACCCGCGGGCCTGGAGTACGCGAGCTGGACGTCGACTTAAAACCAAAACTGTGAAATACCAAAGTTAAAAATTCCATTTGATACCAAAAGGTGATGATCCAAAGTTTTACAAATCCAAGTTTGATAATAACAAAATACAACTATCATAAACTTCCACAAGTTTATGCCCAACAGAATATAAATGTACAATTCTTAATGACGTCATTGTTTGGTACAACTATCCCAAAAAGGTTACACATTTATATAATGTAAACCAACCTATAACAACTTTCCCCAAAAGAATGTATCCACACTCGACGTCCTCTTTCCCGTGATCAGCGAGACTAATCCTTAGCACCTGGGGGGGGGGTTAAGGAAAAACAAAGATAAAAGAAAGGGGGTGAGATAAATCTCAATAAGTTACTAATGCAACTACATGACATGCTATGATGCAATATACAGTAATAAATCATAGCTAGCACATAGCATTGATCACATAACAGATAGCAGCGGAAATAAACACATAACAAAGGATATAGCCAAGGTTTTCCCAAACCGATACATCCAAATAAAGGATCGCTGCGCAGCTTCAATAATCAACCAATCACATCTTCATAATAGCATGAAACCTGAAGAGAAATCCCTGGTACCGGAACAATAACCAAATGAAGTGTCACAAGGGACGAGAGACATGCCCCAAAGTCATGCTCCAAGTAAAGCTAAAATGCACACAAAGGAGCTAGCTCTTCTCACATCCAAGGCCAATCTGGAGGAGGGTAATAATGGGGCAAAACAATGGTCAACATCATAATGGACTTGGCCGTGCCATTATAATATTTCGCATCGCCCGAAACAAACACAAATAACCAGCTGGACTTCCAAATAAATGCTAAGTAACAAATACTAGCTTAAATAAACAACTTAAGGTTCCAAAGTAGGGAACCAATCCAAATAAATTACCACAAAGGTAAACCAATCCCAACAACACATCAAGGATGAACCAAATTCCCAAAATAACACTTGGTCAAATTCCATAACATATTTATTCACAAAAGAATCAACTCCACTTAATAAAATGTTCCACAGTGTTATCTTAAGTTAATTAGAAGAAATAAACCTAAACTAGTTAAGCCCTAAGTCTTAAACCAAGCAAAAGTGGCAAAAATCCCAAGCAGGCGGGCGCTCGGGTAGGGGCAGGCGCGCGCTTGTTTGGCCAGAAGGTCTAGCCGCTGGAAAAGGGGGTGCAGGCGGGCGCCTGGCACCACGCGGGCGGGCGCCTGGTCTACGGGTTGGGAGGAATTCCCAGCTGGGTTCATCAAAAAGCCTTACCATTTTCATACCAATTTTATAACACCCTAAATCAACACTCCCAACAAGATTCCTAAGGTACCCAAACATCATTTAACCAAAAGGGGGACCTTAACAACACCATTTATCAACCAAAACCAAGAATCAAGCCCAACATTCATAAAATCACCATTTTTGACCAAAACTCAAATAAATTCCAAATAAATTCTAAACTCAACCAAACTTCCAATACAACACATCAAGCATTATATAAACATGATATGAACATTTTAGCATAAAAATGGGGGGAAAGTAACTTACTTAGATTTTCTCAAAGTTGACGGATTTCAAATATTATTGATTCTACGCGATCCTATCGACGATCTAAACAAGTTTCACGTTTTAAGAAATGAGAGATAACAAGAGGAAGATGAAGAAAATGAAGAGAGAAGATAGAGAAAACATACCCCTTTCTTTGGCTAGGAAGAGAGAGAGAGAAATGGGCTAGGAGGAAGATGATGAGGAGTGAGGGTGAAAGAGTAGGGAGGTTAGGGAGGTGAGGGAGAAGAGAGGGAGTAGGGGAAATTAATTCAAAATGTTACACTCTGACCCCTCCCCCATCTATTAACACAATTACTTACACTTAAACCAAAAGACCCAAATAAAATGCTAGGCATAAATATTATTAAACATAAAATGCACACATAAATATTTAAATAAATAATAATCTAAATAAATAAATAAGCAAATAAATAAATAATAATTATTTATTACTAATAAAATAGAGCCTAGTTTTCGGGTCGTGACAGTACTGCAGCCTCAAACTCATCGGTTTGCTCAGGCTGAGCCGCACTAGTAGATACATCGGTTTGTTCAACTGGAACCGCAGCCTCAGACACTTCGGTCTGCTCAGGCTCGGTTTGAGTGGACGGTTTAAGGTTGGGAAGGGTAGAAAAGATAAGCTGTAACTGTTCTTCAGTGAATTGAACAGTTGGCAGTTTGAGCGGGGATTTTAGAGGTGAGATAGGTTTGGGTTCAGAGGTGGTGGCGTTCAGTTTTCTTAAGAGATTCACATCTTGTGCAAAATTCATGGATTTTTCAACATTTGGCTTGATTGGGGAAAGGGGTTTTATCTGGGGTTTAGAAGAGTTAGGAGGAGTTGATTTAGTGAAAGGAATTGGTTTAGATGAAGGTGGAAGCGGTTCAGAAGAGGGATTGGATAGAATAAGGAAGGATTTTGGTAAGGACGGTTTTGGAGGAAGATTGGATGAGGGTTTTGAAGTGTCAGTGTCGCGACCCCGAACCCGCGGGCCTGGAGTACGCGAGCAGGACGTCGACTTAAAACCAAAACTGTGAAATACCAAAGTTAAAAATTCCATTTGATACCAAAAGGTGATGATCCAAAGTTTTACAAATCCAAGTTTGATAATAACCAAATACAACTATCATAAACTTCCACAAGTTTATGCCCAACAGAATATAAATGTACAATTCTTAATGACGTCATTGTTTGGTACAACTACCCCAAAAGGTTACACATTTATATAATGTAAACCAACCTATACAATTTTCCCCAAAAGAATGTATCCACACTCGACGTCCTCTTTCTCGTGATCGGCGAGACTAATCCTTAGCACCTGGGGGGGGGGGTTTAAGGAAAAACAAAGATAAAAGAAAGGGGGTGAGATAAATCTCAATAAGTTACTAATGCAACTACATGACATGCTATGATGCAATAAACAATAAACAATAATAATTATCACATAGCACATAGCAATTATCATATATCAGATAGCAGCGGAAATAAACACATAACAAAGGATATTAGCCAAGGTTTCCAAACCGATACATCCAAATAAAGGATCGCTGCGCAGCTTCAATAATCAACAAATCACATCTTCATCATAGCATGAAAGCCGAAGAGAAAACCCCGGTACCGGAACCAATAACCAAATGAAGTGTCACAAGGGACGGGAGACATGCCACAAAGTCATGCTCCAAGTAAAGCTAAAATGCACACAAAGGAGCTAGCTCTTCTCACATCCAAGGCCAATCTGGAGGAGGGTAATAATGGGGCAAAACAATGGTCAACATCATAATGGACTTGGCCGTGCCATTATAATATTTCGCATCGCCCGAAATAAACACAAATAACCAGCTGGACTTTCAAACGTAGGCCAAGTAATAAAATACTAGCGCAATAAATAGCCATGGATTCCAAAGTAGGGAATCATGCCAAATAATCACCAAGAAGATGAAATGAACCAACAATACACAATAAAGGTGTTCCAAAATCCCAATTAACAATTAATAAATTTCAAACACAAACTTGATCACAAAGGACCCAATTCTATCACTAAAGTGTACTACAATGTTCACTAGGGTTGACTAGAAGGACACCCAAGACTTAGACCAAAACGCATTCTCCAATCACACAAAATAACAAATGAAAACTTTCAGAGGTTCTGTGCGGCCGCCCACAAGGGACTGTGCGGTCGCCCAAAAAGCCCTCAAACAAGAACAAAACTTTTCAGATAGATGTGCGGTTGCCCAGACATTTTTGGGCGGTCGCCCAACCTTCTGGACTGCCGGAATTCGGGAGGGAAGAACTGGGTTCTTCATTTTCTTACCCAATTCACACAATACTCAAAATCAAACACAACCAACAAGTTTGCTAAGGTACCCAAACAACATTTAAGTTTAAGGGAACCTAACTAACACCATTTATCAACCCAAAACCAAGATTGAATCATGACATTCATCAAATCACCATTTTAGCCAAAAACTCAAATAAATTCCAAATCAATTCCAAACTCAACCAAACTTCAAATATAACAATTAAAGCATTGTAGAAACATGTTATGAGCATTTTAGCATAAAAATAGGGGAAAAGCAACTTACTTGAAAATAATGAAAGTTGACGGAATTCGAATATTCTTGATTCTACGCAATCCTATCGACGATCTAAACACATTTCGTATAGAGAGAAATGAGAGAAGATGAGAGGAAGGAGGTTTAAATGAAGAGAGAAGGAAGAGAGAAATGTTTACCTTTTTTTCTTGAGGGGAGAGAGAGAGAATACTGAGAATGAATTGGTGAGGGAGAAGGAGAAGAAGGAAGGAGGTGAAGTTAAAATCGAAGTTACACTTAGGCCCCTTCCCCATCTACTAACACAATACTACACTCCCTGCTAACAATTAAGACCCAACAATACCACACTAACCCAATTGACTCAATTACGATGCTAGGCATAAATTATTATAACACATAAATTGCACACATAATTATTTAAATAAATAATAATTTAAATAAATAAATAAGTAAATAAATAAATAATAATTATTTATTACTAATAAAATAGAGTCTAGTTTTCGGGTCGTGACAGTCAGTAACTTTGGCTTTCTTCTTTCTTGGAGCCGCGGTTTCCCTGGGTTGAGCCGCAGGGATTGCAGGCTCCCCCTCAACCGCAGACTCCCTCTCAACTGGAGCCTCAGTTCCATCCAGGCTAACTCCTAGCCTATTCAAGGTGGCAGTTTGAGCAGCTTCTCTAGCTCTAGTAGCTGCGGCTTGATCTGCTATGGCACCGGCATAAGGTTTGCCTGACTTATTTAGCCGAGCCTCAAGATAGGGTCCTCTCTGTTCTTCAGTCAATGGATCAGCATTCCATACCGCTTGTGCAAACCGCCATCCAAACCCGGTTCTGAAAGCATCAAGCTTGGAAGCACCAAACAAGGTCTTCTCATTCGGTTGCACCCACTCAGCTTCATTTTCCACAGAAGCCTTAAAGATCACAGAATCCTGATGAAGGAATTTTGTTAAGAGTCTGCAGTGAGTTCTGATCTTTGTTTTACCAGCGGCTTTGGCAGAAGTATGGTGGCTGAGGGCATTGACCATTTCTTGCATGATGATCCTTGGCCAGTGCAGCTTCTTCCCTTTGTAGATAGCCACGCAGTAGTTGTACTGCTCAAAAGTGAAGTTGTTGTGATTGCCATTCTTGCACATCACTCCAGTGTCTACTAAATCACACAACATTGCCATAATTTCTCCAAACTCCTTCTTGGGGGTGGACTTAGTGTTGAAGACAGAAACCCCTAAGAACACCTCAGTAGTTCGGCTGACTAACTCTGGTTTGATGGAAAGAATTCCAGAATTTTCTAAACCAGCCAGAATAGCCACTTTTGAAGCAGGTAGAACTACATCCTTTGTCCTGACAGTGGACTTGATGGCATTTTGTTGTTCAAATAGATTCCTAGATCATAGAATTACTTAATCCCAATCATGTTTGCACTTAGGATCCCCCAATTTTATTAGAACCTTTTTAGGTACCCTTAGGATTCTTTGTGACCAGCACATGTGTATTACAACTCTTCATTCAAGACAAACTAGCAGAGGAAGCAAATCAGCAGACCAGTAAACAAGTTGCCGATCAACTTTATTCTTAAGATATGACAAGTTGCCGATCAACTTGCTACACAAGTTGCCGATCAACTTATTAAAGAAGTTGCCGATCAACTCCATTCTCAACATGCCGATATAATAGACAGTCTACACTGTCAGTCAGGTGACATCATTTCATTAAAAGTCAACCTTGCTGATTGTCTCTATACTGTTTTATCATAAAGTAGTTTACCTGCTCTGTAATGATTTTTACGCCGTCTGACACATAGATACTTTTAGCTATACTCTGTCTCTACTTGCTTTTGCAGGTAACCGGTTGAGACAAAGGGGTCTTTACCCATAAGACTTTTGAGGCACGCGTATCTTCGCCATTAATGCCAAGGATACTGCATTAAATGCTCCTCACCTACCCAGCTAGAAATTCAAATGTTATCCTTCTTCAACAAGCTAAGACATTAACTCCTCCTATAAATAGAGGACTCAGTGCATTGCAGAAGGTTGGTGATTTTAGTGCATTGAAGAGAGTTGGTTGTTTGCAGCATTCATTGAAGCTCAAACATTCTGTGTCCAGATAATCATTAGATCATTTAATAGGATATACACTTGTGCACAAACTCAACAACATTGTTAGTATTCCCGAACTAGATCATTTTAATGAATACGTTGTTTGAGTCTTTCACACACCCACCTGAGTGAGACAAGTTCTTTTGAACTTGCCGCTCAAATACACTTGGTCAGATATTTGTTTTATGATTCATTAACTATCTCTAGAATTTAGTCTTTGTATCCGGCAAAGCCGTGCTTGTAATAGACTAGGGATATTTAATAGTGGTCTTAACCCAAATCCAAGTTCTGACCAAACTTGGTAGAGGACGTAGCAGTATTTTCACTGTGAACCTCTCCAAATACTTGTGTCCCTTGTTACTTACTGTCCTTGCCGGTTGGAACTCTATCACCGGCAAATCATTATTGTTCTTGCTGATTCATCATTATTTCCTTTGACCAATCTCTTGAAACTGCATTGAACTTTTGGAAACAACTTTGTGTAAAACTAAGCTTTGAAAATCTTTTATACACTGACTTTGTGTGAGTTAAAACTAAGTCATATTTTACCCGCTGCGCTTACTGATAATAGTTTGCAAACTGCTAAGTGACTTTGCATTTATAAGTGTTTCTTTGTAAAAGTTTTTAAAAAAGGCTATTCACCCCCCCCTCTAGCCTATTTTCCTACCAATTGGGCCTAACACATTTTCAGTCTTAACCTCCCCAGACTCTAAATCTCTGATTTCTTCACCTTTTCCATTCAACAGGGGTACCACACAGACAATCCCATTGTCAAAGAATTCTGCACAAAGACTTTTGTCAAATTTTGGTTCATCCAACTGAAACAGAGGCAGCAATTTTGACGATTCAAGTAGGGCAAGCAGTTTTC
Source organism: Campanula takesimana (assembly GCA_026119855.1). Lineage (NCBI taxonomy): Eukaryota > Viridiplantae > Streptophyta > Magnoliopsida > Asterales > Campanulaceae > Campanula > Campanula takesimana. Next base: position 411,709 of record JAOWBW010000487.1, read on the forward strand.
TTCCAACTGCATCAGCTTCGAATTCGGTTTTGATGATTTGAGATCCAGGTACAAAGTTGGATTCATCCTAAAAATAATCAAAGTTAGTAAGAGATTGGTGCAAGCAGTTTGAATAAATCAGGCATTCAAACTGCTACAAGGAATTCTAACAATGAAATAGGCGGTTGAAGCAAAATAGGGGTAAAATGGTAAACACCCAAAACTAGACATGAAAAGAATTTGAAAAAGGATTTGAATGCATGAAGAACATGATGAACAGGGGATAAACATGCAAAACAAAAACTTAACCAAAACATGAAAGAAGTATACCAAAAGACTCGAAAAGAGCAGATACTAACAAAGTTCTAAAAGAACAAGTTCAAATAACAAACCCAGAACATAGTATCAAGAGAAATACGAAAGAACACCCGAAAACCCAAAAATCAAAATTGTTCAAAAATTGAACAAAAGACAAGAACTAAGCATCAAACCCAGCATATATGAACATATGTAAGCAATAATCAACCAAAAATTGAACGAAAAAGCAAGAAAAAAATTAGAATACGAAGAAGCTTTTACGAGCAACAATGGCGGAAAAAGATGAAATGCTAGAGTGAAGGGTTCAAGAAATCATACCATATCACCTTTGGATGTTTTAGATGTAGATGGAGCAGAAGGGTCGGATGATTTTTTAGGTGCCATTTAAATTTCGAAAAGAGTATGGGAAATATTTGAGGTAGAGAACAGAGTGTAGAAGAGAGAGATGAGAATGATGAAGAAGGTAAAAAGGTAAAAAGAAATAAACTTTGTCTTTTATACTCAAATAACTATTCATCGGGTAATGGAACGACGAGAACGGCGCACGATTGTCTCCAGATGGCGTCCCACGTCACATAGAATTTAATGCGGCAGAGAAAATTGCAAAAAGGTCCTTATAACTGATATGACATAAAGTAGGGACTGAAATGCAATTTCATACCTGAGCAGTTTGATTGAGCAAACCGACTTACCTTGCTTCTTCAGCGGTTTTCATGAAACTGATGTCTCTCTAATCTGATGGCGGTTTTTATGTTTAAACCGAATTACTTTGCTTTCTTGTCGGTTTTGAAAGAACCGATTTAATTCATTTTGACTCGTCAGTTTGATGGAGTATCTTGTACCGAACCATTTATTGATGCGGTTTCAATGATGACAGAACTGCACACTAGATGACTTTTCTAATCATAGCCAAAACACTTAAACAAAGATATTAAAAATAATATATATAGATATGATATCTTAAGTTAGTTCTAACATACCCATTTCTCCTCGTAAGTGATAGAACCTAGAATTTTCAAGCGGTTTGGTGAGGATGTCAGCAATTTGATCATCTGTTCCCACCTTTGCTAGAAAAATGTTTTTCTTTTCCACATGGTCTTTGAGGAAATGATATCTTATGTCGATGTGCTTGGTTTTTGAGTGCTGAACTGGATTGTTGGAGATGGATATTGCAGCAGTGCTATCACAGTAGATGGGGCAGTTTTGTTTAAATATCCCGTAGTCCTCCAACTGTTGTTTCATCCAGAGAATTTGAGATCAACAGCTTCCAGCCGCTATATATTCAGCTTCAGCGGTTGAGACTGAAACCGACGCTTGTTTCTTGCTGGACCATGACACAAGCCGCGTTCCAAGGAACTGACAAGTACCACTTGTGCTCTTTTTGCTTATCTTACATGCTGCAAAGTCAGCATCTAAATAACCTAATAGATCAAATGAAGATTCTTTGGAGTACCAAAGTCCAAGGTTAACAGATCCACATAAATATCTAATAATACGTTTAACAGCAATAAGATGAGATTCTCTAGGGTCAGCTTGAAATCTAGCACAAACACAAACACTAAACATGATATCTGGCCTACTAGAAGTTAAGTAAAGTAGAGAGCCAATCATACCTCGGTAGAGAGTTTGATCAACTTTCTTACCATGTTCATCTCGATCCAAACTGCAAGCCTTAGGCATTGGGGTATCAACTGGTTTAGCGGTTTCAAGCCCGAACTTCTTTATCAAATCTTTAGTGTATTTGGCTTGGTTGATAAAGATCCCATCATAGCATTGCTTGACTTGGAGTCCAAGAAAGAATGTCAACTCTCCCATCATACTCATTTCAAATTTACTCTTCATTAGCTTCTCAAACTTAACACACATAGTTTCATTAGTAGAACCGAAAATAATATCATCAACATATATTTGAACTAACAATGAATGACTTTTGTGTTTAGCTATAAATAGAGTTGTATCAATTTTACCTCGAGAGAAGCCTTGTTCAATAAGAAATTTAGATAGAGTGTCATACCATGCTCTTGGAGCTTGTTTGAGTCCATACAATGCTTTCTTGAGTTTGAAGACATGATTTGGAAGTTTGTTGTCTTCAAATCCTGGAGGTTGGGCTACATAAACTTCTTCTTGTAGTTCACCATTCAGAAATGCACTCTTCACATCCATTTGATATAACTTGAATTTCTTGAAGGATGCATAGGCCAGGAACAATCTTATGGCTTCAAGTCTGGCTACAGGGGCAAAGGTTTCATCATAGTCAATCCCTTCTTCTTGCCTATAACCTTGAGCAACCAACCTAGCTTTGTTTCTAGTTATAGCACCACTTTCATCCATCTTGTTTCTATATACCCATTTTGTTCCAATTACAGTGTAATCTCTGGGCCTTGGAACTAGAGTCCAAACTTTGCATCTTTCAAACTGATTAAGCTCTTCTTGCATTGCAATTACCCAACTTGGATCACTAAGAGCTTCATCTACCTTTTTCGGTTCCATCTGAGATAACAGAGCAGTTGAGAACAAACTGTGATCATCTCTGTGAGTCAAACTCCCTCTGGTTTGGACACCAGTACTGATAGGACCAATAACGTTGGCAGTTGGATGGTCTCTATGCTCATTAATTTCAGGAGGGAGGTTGTCTTGAACCACTATTTCTTGAAGATTTTCCAGAGGAGGATCAACTTGATAATCATTGAAATCTTCATTGAAGGTTAGATTTGGAACTGGTTCAACAGTTTGAATGGGATCAGAGGACAGCGGTTCAACAGTTACACCATCAGCGGTTTAAGTAGGTGCGGCTGAAGAACTGGATGTAGCGGTTTCAGTAGGATGGTTGTCAGTTGCTCTATGTCTAGTGCCTGTCTCAAAATCACTAAAATCATTAGCAACATTTGGAGCCATATGTGGCTCAAGGAGAGCATGTTCATCAAATGTAACATGGACTGACTCTACAATTTTTAAAGATGTCTTATTGAAACAACGAAAAGCTTTGGACAGTTTAGAATAACTAACAAAAATACCTTCATCGGCTTTAGCATCAAATTTACCTCGATGCTCTTTGCCATTGTACAAGATGTAACACTTGCATCCAAATATTTTGAAGAAGGCAATGTTGGGTGATCTGCCTCTCCACAATTCATAAGGAGTCTTGTTGTGAACTTTGATGATGAGCAGTTCTGGGTGAAACTGTAGATACCCCTGGTGGAAAACCACGGCTTTAGGCTCGAGCGCGTGGGTTGTCCTAGGATGTCTAACTTGTTTTAGAGTCGCCACCTATGTTTTGAGGAACATAAGAAAAACCTATTGATTGTAGCCTAAGTTTGATTACGAAAACAGAGATTCTTTGTTTTGAGGTTCGGGGGTTAGATTACGAGATGGGAAGTACCGAAACACCCATCTCGCCCAACTTACGTTGGTCTTGCTTGATCGAAATCTACATGGATAAAAATATTCTTCTTCTTCTTCTTTAAGTCATAAAAGGGGGGGGGTTAAAATATGATTTGGAATGTAGGAGATAACCCCTTAATCAACCTCAATGAGATGGGGTGATCATTAGAGTCATGTCCCAAAGTGATTTGGGTGATTGCACATTTGATTAAAGAAAAAGAGAGAGAGGAGATGAAGTAGAAAAGAAAGGAAAAGATGGACTTTTACCTACAATTTGAAGAACTTCAAATGTTGCTTGATGAGATCCTTGGAGAACCTTTAGAAAGTGATTTTTTGTATAGTCTTCGTAAGTTCAATCTTTTTGTCTAAGTTTTCGATCCTTGAAAATGGAGTTAAAGGGAGGTTTTTATAGGTGAAAGAGTGGTGTTTTTGGTGCCAAAACTCAGTTACCAAGAAATCCTTCCTGGGCAAAATCTTGTAAATTGAGCAAGGGAGGGAATCCTGGCCAGAAATCTGTAACTGACGCCCAGAGGCGCGCGCTTCCTGCTTTGGGGGCGGGAGGCGCGCGCGCCTGGATCCTCCTGTCGGAGGCGCGCGACTTAGAGAAGGCAATTTTGACAGAATGGACTAGAAAGTCAGCCCTGTCATTCAGTTTAGTCCCTGGACTTAACGAAGTCAGTCAGGAACTTAACGGAAGTGACAGAAACTAACGAGAAACACTTAAAATGGGGAGAAACACAAAATCAAATGTGCAATCGGGGTGAGCGGTCCAAGGTGGGATGTCTACAGAGCCCCTCGGCGACGTGGACTGCAAAGCAAAACGCGTCGACGAAAGTTAAAAACACCCGCCGAGGACATCACCAAGAAAAAGCAAAGACTCGATGAAAGCAGGAATTTGAAATTGCGAGAGATAGTGGTGCGCTCCCTGTGTGAGCGGCTTTTGTTGATAGAGGGGGTGGCATGATCCGTTAGGTGAACCTGCCGGCTGAATGTTTTGAATGAGGCCGTTAGTGAACCTTTTGATGAATCCGTTAGTGAATCCCTTGAATGAGTCCGTTAGTGAACTCTTGTTGACGAATCCGTTAGTGAATCCTCTTGATGAATCCGTTAGTGAATCCCTTGGATGAGTCCGTTGGTGAACCCTTGTTGACGAATCCGTTAGTGAATCCGTTTGATGAATCCGTTAGTGAATCCCTTGGATGAGTCCGTTGGTGAACCCTTATTGACGAATCCGTTAGTGAATCCGTTTGATGAATCCGTTAGTGAATCCCTTGGACGAGTCCGTTGGTGAACCCTTGTTGACGAATCCGTTAGTGAACTCGTTTGATGAATCCGTTAGTGAATCCCTTGGATGAGTCCGTTGGTGAACCCTTGTTGACGAATCCGTTAGTGAACTCGTTTGATGAATCCGTTAGTGAATCCCTTGGATGAGTCCGTTGGTAAACCCTTGTTGACGAATCCGTTAGTGAATCCGTTTGATGAATCCGTTAGTGAATCCCTTGGACGAGTCCGTTGGTGAACCCTTGTTGACGAATCCGTTAGTGAACTCGTTTGATGAATCCGTTAGTGAATCCCTTGGATGAATCCATTGGTGAACCCTTGTTGACGAATCCGTTAGTGAACTCGTTTGATGAATCCGTTAGTGAATCCTTTGGATGAGTCCGTTGGTGAACCCTTGTTGACGAATCCGTTAGTGAACTCGTTTGATGAATCCGTTAGTGAATCCCTTGTTGACGAATCCGTTAGTGAATCCGTTTGATGAATCCGTTAGTGAATCCCTTGGACGAGTCCGTTGGTGAACCCTTGTTGACGAATCCGTTAGTGAATCCGTTTGATGAATCCGTTAGTGAATCCCTTGGATGAGTCCGTTGGTGAACCCTTGTTGACGAATCCATTAGTGAACTCGTTTGATGAATCCTTTAGTGAATCCCTTGGACGAGTCCGTTGGTGAACCCTTGTTGACGAATCCGTTAGTGAACTCGTTTGATGAAATATTGCTTTGAAGTCTCGTGCCACTTGGAGTCACACTTGACCTTCTGAATTGTGGGGTGAGGGCACAGTTGACCGCGACCAGAAAAATGTTCCTGCTGGGGATGAAATGTTGGGATTGACCCTTGAGGGGGGTGTGGCACCCGTGACCGAACTGAGGGAATTTGGAATCCGTGGGGAAACCTTGATACGATGCATGGATTCTTGCATGGGAGACTGCTTCTGAACCTGCCTGATGATGGGAAGAGCGCGCGTCCTGGCCTCGTTGTGAGACGCGCACGCCTCGGATGAGTATGTCGGGAGGCGCGCCCCTGGCGCATAAGTTCAGTATATTTAAACAGGCTGTTCGCTGTTTTCGGCCATTTTTTCAAAAATTTGAAGAACCCTCCAAATTCCAAGCCCAATTTTCGTAGAGAAATCACCCTAAAACACTTTCTTGTTTCTCTAGGATCAATTCCGTTAAAGAAACGATGGCGGATCGTCAGCAATCACCTCCGTTTGAGATGCCACAGGGCGAGGAGCCCGAAATTGGAGTTGAAGCTATGGACCCGAGCTTGCTTACTTTCCGGCCTCATACCCATATTTCTTACTTCGTGACTTCGGGTTTGGTAAGAATGCCTCACCTTTCTTGTCGATTTCGGGTTTCATGAAGTTCTGTTTTCTTTACCCGAAATATTGCTGCAGCAGCTTTATTGATCATTCTTTGCGTGTTGTTTGTTGTTGCTGATTTGTTGTAAGAAACATGTTGGGATGTCCATTTTCATGTTCACACACTTGCTTGTACATTGTTCTGCCATTGAAATCTCTGTGTTGAGTTCATCCGTTTTCTAGCAGTCATGCTGATGAAATTTTCGTTGTTCCTTGTTCTTTTTCAGGAGTGGAGCCGCCTATTGGAGATTCGAGGCGGAGCTCATGGTCCAGTGGCCATTTGGAACAAATTTCCCGAAAACGTGAGGGCTCGAGTTCAGGCTACCCACTTTGGCCTTTTTATCATTAGTCTGCCGGCACTGAAGAATGACCCGGGCGTTATTCAGGCTTTGAGAGAGAGATGGTGGGACACCACCCATACTTTTCATTTGCCCATGGGAGAGGTCACGATGACGCCCACAGACTTTACGGCATTGACTGGTCTGCCGTTTGCGGGGGAGCCTGTCCCTTGTGTTTCGAGGGGGACCCTTAGGACTGCCGACGAGCTGTTGGCTCTTGTTGACTGTGGCTTCCCGGTGAAGAATTTCCGGGTCACTTGGGGGAGCATCCGCCGATATTTTAGCATTCTTGCAGCTGAGCCTCTGGGTGTCGCTGCTGAGCGGGTAGATGCTGTGGCCCGTTGTTTCATATGGTACTTGCTGTCTCATACCCTGTTTGCTAGTGGAGGGTCCTCGGCCTCTTTGGCTTTGCTTGACTTGTTGGTGGACTTGGACCAGGCCTGTCATTACAACTGGGGTGCAGCGGGCTTGGCTGCTTGTTATCATGGTATGGATCTGACTAGCCGTTCGACCACCAGATCGGTCACGGGTTTCAGCCTGTTGTGGGAGGTATACTGCTTTCCCTTTTCTTTTCGGCCTTCTTGTCATTGCTTTACTGTATCTTTGAACTGTCATTTAATTCTGCTCTTGCCTCTTGTTTTGCAGCTATGGGCCTTCGCTGTTTTGGAGCTGAGGGACTTTAAGATCAACAGAGAAGGTCAGCCCCAGTATCCGGACTGCGTGAGGTGGTCATATAGGGAGAGGAACGTGAGGACCGGCACTGCTCCCATTAGCCTGCTTTCAGCTCGGCGCCACTTGGATTCTTTGAGGCCGGAGGCTGTCGCCTTTTCTTTGTTTCCGTGGAGAGCTATTTATGCCTTTGTTGAGCATACCCTGATTCCCACCCGTTCGAGGCTCCTGATGAGCTCAGTGAAGTGTATGGCGATGTACCTTGGAGAGAGAGTGTTTTGGCAGCATGGTGGTCAGGTGACGGACTTCCACCACCCTCTTAGGCCGGCGGTTCCTGATGTTCCGCCTTTCTGTCCTCGTAATTGGAGGGCTCTTTCAGAAGCAGACCGGGCAGTCTATCTTGCGGGGGTTGATGCTGTCCCTTTCATTCATCTGGAGCAGGATTACGGTTTATTCCGGGAGCACAACCTCCAGCAGGGTTTCATGTTCACTGATCCGAGGGAGACACATGTTACTCCGCAGACTTCGGCCCGATTCTATCCCACCGGTGCTGGGTATTGTTTTGATCCTCCTTTGCCTCCTCCTTATTACACTTATTCCAACTTCGGGGTCTTTGAGGAGCAAAGGGAGATTGTTCCCGAGGATATGTCACCGGAGAGAGAGCCTCCCGCTCAGGCTGCTGTGGTATGTTTTTCTGACCATCTTTCCATTTTCTCAGTTCCGGTCTTGTTTTTCTGTCCCTTTGTAATTTCTTTTCCCTGTTCTTTGTTGCGACAGGTGCCCGTAGCTGCTTATAGGCATTTGGGTAGGCAGAACAAAGGAATGAGGCGGAGGCTCCGCCAGCTGGAGGAGAGGGTGCTGGAGCTGTGCAGGGATATTGCTGCCATGACTAGAGATGCTGCCGGTGCTGTCTCTGGTGCTGCGAGAGGAGCTGCCCGAGGTGCTCGGGGCATGGGACGAGGCTGCAGGGATGCTGCACTGGACATTGATGAGGCTGTCACTTCAGCGAGGCAGTCGCTGAGCAGGAGTCTGAGTCACGGAGGTAGCCATAGTAGGAGCCTGAGCCGAGAGGGTAGCCAGAGCCGGGGCGGCGCCAGTTCATCAGGGAGAGCTGCCAAGAGGACCCGTCCTGTTGTTGTGATTGAGACCTCTGAGTCTGAGGATGATGATGATGATGAGGGTGATGATGATGAGGAGACCGAGAGCGGTAGCAGGGGGTGAGCACAGTGTTGGTGATGACGTGCCCGAGCTGTTGTGGCTGAGAGGATGAGGGATTTGAAACACTTTTACTTTTGCCTGTAATAACATTTAACATGTATTTTACAATCCTATTTATTTTACTACTCATTTTATGTTCTATTAACGACTCGATCTTAGATGTCGACCCTTTACAAACAAATGTGTGCCCAAAGGATGCTTGTTGTCGATCCTTGAACTCCTTTTTGTTGCTGGGATCTGATTTTGCTGCAGGTTGGATATGTTGAAGTGATTGGGTTCTGTTCTGAACTAACAAGGGCTGTTTCTGTCTGAACTGCTGTCAAAGGCGCGCGCGTCGAGCCTTGTTTGTGGGAGGCGCGCGCATTGTGCAGCCTTGGTCGGAGGCGCGCGCTTCTGGCCTGCTGAATTACAGCCCCTTTCTTTTTCTGATCAGAATGTTCCAACAGCTATAAATTTGAACCATTTTCGACCAGAATGGTCACACAGCATTCTTTTGCAAACACTTTCTCCTTCTAAACCACAAAATTCTTGTCATAATGGCCCCCATGACTTTCTCCTTTGAAGTTAAGGTTTCCGTCCCCGAGGGTGAGAAGTTTGTTCCAATGGTGAACGCCGTTCCAGCTGTGGGGTCCGTCTCGATGGTGGAGAAGCGTCCGAGCGTTTTTGATCGTTTGGGAAGGCCCAATGACGATGTTGTTGACCTCGTGAGACCGGTGGTTCATGTGCGGGACTATAGACCCCGTCATTTTCCCAAGAAGAAGAAAGGTAAGGGAAATTCCTCATATGTGTGGAAGCGTCCCATAGTTGTCCCCGCTAAGGCTCCGCTTGATAAGGGTAAAGGGAAAGCCGTTGATGAAGCTCCGTCCCGTCCTAGCGTTTTCTCCCGTCTTGGCGGTCCCAAGAATGTTCCATCCCCATCCAAGAAGATTAAAGGGCATAACAAGAAGCAATGGGTTCCCAAACCTAAGAAAGATTAGATTTTTCTTTGTACCCCAAGAGATTGCAATTAGACCACTTTGTTTTAGGATTTAATATTTTGATGTATTTTGTTGCTCAATAAATCTGTTGTAATGGTTTGAATAATTCATTGAATGAATAAAAATTGCATTTTGTTATTTGAAGTGAATTGGGTATTTTTGATATGTTTTAGACCGCACCCGAAGGTTGCCTACGTTCCTCCAGTTGGGAGGCTCAGGTCTTCGTAGTTCAAACAAACAAAGACCATTTTTTTTTCTTTTTTTTCTTTTTTTTTTTTTGTTGTGCACCCTGTTTTTTGCCTAGACCGCCCTTTCGGGTTTTCAATCTAGCGGGCTTCTTTTTTGCAGGTGCTCTAATTTTTGCCTAGGCCGCCCTTGCGGGTTTTCAACCTAGCGAGCGATTTTTTTTTTAATGGTCTTTGTTTATTAAGCGTAGAACCTCTTGAGCTTGTCGAGGTTGACCTCCTTTGGCAGCTGGTCACCATCTAAATCCACGAGCCGGACTGCACCACCGCTTAGTATCTTTTTGACCACGTACGGACCGATCCATCGGGGTCCCCATTTCCCCAGGGGATTCATGGCATTAGGAGGATGTTGTCTTAAAACCAAATCTCCCACATTGATGTTTCGAGGCTTCACCTTTTTGTTGAAAGCTCTTGCCATCCTTTGCTGATACACCCTTGTGCGTTCGAGTGCTCTTAACCTTTTCTCGTCGAGCAAGGCTATTTGTTCATATCGACTTTGCATCCAGTCGACCTCGTTGACTTGATTCTCGAGGAGGACCCGTAGAGATGGGACTTCAAGTTCGATAGGGAGTACGGCTTCAGAACCATAGACTAATGCATAAGGAGTTTCTCCTGTTGCGGACCGTATTGATGTGCGGTAGCCCCACAATGCTAATGGTAGCTTCTCGGGCCAATCCCTTCCTGTTGAGTCCATTTTCTTGACGATGGTCTCGATGGTCTTATTTGCTGCTTCGACTGCGCCATTTGCTTGGGGACGGTAAGGAGATGACTTGTGCTTGGTGATCTTGTATTCTACCAAAAGTGCATCCATTTCCTTCTCAAAGTGAGAGCCGTTGTCGGAAATGATTTCATAAGGCACGCCGTATCGGCACATGATATTAATCTTTACAAATTCGGCTACTTTCTTGGCGTTGAGGGTCCGATAGGCTTGTGCTTCGACCCACTTTGTGAAGTAGTCGACTGCCACTAGGACGAATGACTGCCCATTGCTTCCGGCAGGATGAACTTTACCGATGATGTCTATCCCCCAACAAGAGAAAGGCCAAGGTGTGACCATGTTGTAAAGTTGTGAGGGTGGAGCATGTTGCAGATTAGCGTGGAATTGGCACTTGGCACACCTTTTGACTTTCTCAATACAGTCTCGTTCTATAGTGCTCTAATAGTAACCAATGCGAAGTATCTTCTTGACTAGCATGAACCCATTCATGTGGGGTCCACATTCTCCTTCGTGCACTTCACACATTATCTCTTGAGCTTCGGTCTCATTGGCGCATAAGAGATTGATCCCGTCGTGGTGCCTTTTATAGACTCGGTCCCCAATCAGTACGTACCGAGAGGCTAACCTTTGCAGAGCTGCTTGAGACTTCTTATTGATGTTCTCGGGATAAGTGCCATCTTTGAGGAAGTTCATGATATCCGAATACCACGGAGAGATTGTTTGAACCTCGTTGATCTCGATACTCATGCAATATGCCAGGCTGTTCCTTCGAGCAATTTTGAAAGGCTTCACCATTTTCCCTTTGGGCATTTCAACTAATGAAGCTATAGTGGCCAGTGCATCGGCGAAACGATTCTTATCCCTTGGCAGGTAGTTGAAAGTGATCTCTTGGAATTGTTCAACCAGTTCTTCAAGGTGCTGACCATACTGTTGGAGAGTCGGGTCTTGGGTTCGCCATTTACCCGACTGCTGATTGATAAGGAGCAAAGAGTCGCCGAACACTTCTAATTCCGTGACGTTTCTTTCGAGAGCTGCTTCGAGCCCTGCTATGCATGCTTCGTACTCGGCAATGTTGTTGGTAGCTTCGAATTCCAGGCGGATGGCAATGGGAGTGTAGAAGTCTTTTGGATCGACAAGCAATACCCCTATACCAAAACCGTGTTTATTGGCGGCGCCATCGAAAAAAAGTTGCCACTTATTTTCCTCGGTTGTAGTACAAATTAAATGCTCGTCGGGGAACTGTGCGTCTTCCCCCTTCACTTCGTCACACGGGAATTCGGCAAGCTGGTCACTGAACACTTTCCCCCTGACGGATTTTAGTGTGACGTAAGTGATATCATAGCCGGCGAGCATGAAGTACCATTTGGCTATTCTTGTTGACATGAAAGGCTTCTCGAAGATGTAGCGGAGCGGGTCCACCTTTGCTACTAGCTTGATCGGAAAAGCTTCCATATAGTGTTTGAGCTTTTGAGTGACCCAAACCAATGCTGCACATGACTTCTCTAAGACAGAGTAGTTCTTTTCGCCTCCTTGGAATCGGCGACTGACAAAATAAATGGCGTTCTCCTTTGTAGACTCTCGTTGCTCTTGTGCTAACATAGCCCCTAGGGCTTCATCATTGACAGTGAGATAAAGCCACAGAGGTTTCTCCTTGTACGGCGGAACTAGAACAGGAGGGCACGTCAAGTAATGCTTCACTTGATCGAAGGCTTCTTGGCACACGTCGGTCCATTCTAGAGCCACATTCTTCTTGAGTATCTTGAAGATTGGCTCGCACATGGAAGTAAGTTGGTGCACAAACCGACTGATGTATTGTAGTCTGCCCATGAAACCTTTAATCTCTTTCTGCGTCTTTGGAGGAGGCATGTCAATGATTGCCTTGATTTTGGAGGGGTCTACTTCAATTCCCCTTTCAGTGACCATATAACCAAGAACTTTGCCTCGGATAACCCCGAACGTGCACTTTGCAGGGTTGAGCCTCATCTTGTGTTAACGAAGCCTTTCGAAGAACTTGCGAAGATCGACTAAATTTTGACCATCGGTCCCTTTGGAGTGAATGATCATGTCGTCCACATAGACCTCGATTTCTTTGTGAATCATATCGTGGAACAAGTCTGTCACGGCTCTTTGGTAGGAAGCCCCAGCATTTCTTAACCCAAATGGCATGACTGTGTAGCAAAAGGTACCCCACGGTGTTGTGAAGGCTGTCTTATGTTGATCTTCCTCGGCCATGAGAATCTGATTGTACCCAGCGAACCCATCCACGAATGAGCGAACCTCGTAGGCAGCAGTGGAGTCGACTAGCATGTCGATATTAGGGAGTGGAAAATCATCCTTTGGGGAAGCTTTGTTTAAATCCCGGAAGTCTACACAAACTCGAACCTTGCCGTTCGCCTTCCTGACTGTCACAATGTTAGCTAACCATGTCGGATACTCGATAACCTTGATGAAACCCACACTGAGGAGCTTCTCAATCTCTTCTTTGACCTGTAGAGACCATTCTGGCTTGATCTTTCTGAGCTTCTGCTTTACTGGCCTGGCATCTTCTCTGATCGGAATCCTGTGCTCCGCTACCTTTCTGTCTAAACCCGGCATGTCTTTGTATGACCATGCGAACACATCCACGAACTCCTGTAGTAATGCAGTCAACCTGTCTTTGTCGTCCCCTTTGAAGAAGCTTCCAATCATTGTTTATTTTGGCTCTTCTTCGGTACCCAGATTAACAACATGCAATTCTTCGTCAGCCTTTGGACCATTCTCGCCACGACTACGGACTTGTTGAGCAAGTTCATTTAAGTATGTTGTGTTTTCGTGGTCTATTTCATCATAATTTGAATCGTTATTAACTTGTTCGTTAAATTCATTATGATGTTTGCAATCTCAGGGTACTCAGAAATATCAAAATTTTCATTAGCAAAGAAAGGAAACACACGCTCGGCTATGGCCTCCAAATCCTCTTGGGTGAGGGTATTAGAGACACTCTCGGACTCGAAAGTAAGTGTGAGTCGCTCTTCCTTTGTTGCTGTGCGAGGTATGCAACCCATTTCTTGGACTAAGAATTCTTTGGATACCACGGGCCCTTTTGTTGAATACCAATTGTTGATCGGCTCGGATCTTGGCGGGATCTCACTGATAGTCTCGTTCATGATGACGGTGTCATGGATGGCGTTAACTTGGCATTCATTCATCATGGCAAGCTCTTCAAAAATGGAGGCTAGATCTGTCAGTTCTTCCCCCACGGTGATTTCCGCCTCGGACTCTATGGTTATCTTCCTTCCCCACCATTCACGGGGTGACATGGGAGTTTGTTCCCTTTCGGATTTCTGGATCTCACAATCGGAGAAGATTTCGAGGCCGGGCTTTTTGACACCTTTATTGTTAACCCACGGCTCGGGAAAGATCATGTATGGAACGTCTTCCCCTTGGCGGACAAAATAACCATTCAACGTCTTGCGGTAAGGCCTTAGATTAGGGACTTCATAGTGATGGCCTTCTTTACGAGCTCGGGCCTTTTCGTTCTTGATTGCTTGCTCTTGCTTCAAGTCTTCTTTGGAAGGCTTGTACCCCAAACCGAATGTATTCTTGACAAATGGGACTTGCACAGGGTGTAGGGTTCCTTGTTGATATCTCCCTAGGCCTAAATCAGGGAAGTAGTCCATATTCCTCATTATGCGGAGGACTTTGTGGTTGCTGGGGTTCCATGATCCGTTTCCCCCTTCTTTGTCAATGGCGTTGATTGAGACGCCGGAGAGAGTGGAGTCTGGTAGACCATGCTGAACTTGGTGGACGGGCTCACCTTTTCTGTGGATAGTGATGTTTTCAGCCATTACGGTCACTATTTCATCACCATTTCGGATCTTGACACATTGGTGGAGAGTTGACGGTACGGCATTAGCACTGTGAATCCATGGTCGACCCAAAAGTAAGTTGAACGAGGCCGGGATATCAAGCACTTGGAATGGAACGGACATGATCATGCTCCCAAACTCAATGTCTATTTCGATCATACCCATGACTGTACGGGCGGTGCTGTCATAACCTCGGATTACTTGAGTAGAAGGCTTCAAATCGGAATCCTTAAGCCCCAGTATGCCCATGATCCTACCAGGCATGAGATTGAGTGCGGAACCACCGTCCACTAAGACTCTTGAGACGGGCCTCCCCCTTGCTCGTACCTTGAGGTAAATAGCTTCGTTGTGGTCGGAACCAAACGGTGGAAGGTCCATATCGGCAAAGGTGATGACGTTGCTAAAATGAATGTGACCAATCATTGCTGTGAGGTCCTCGGGAGTAGTATCGGGAGAAACTGATGTATCATCGAGATTGCGGATGACAAGGTCTCGGTGTTTCTTTGAGGATGCAATGAGGTCCCAAATAGAGATGTTGGCTTGAGTTTTCTTGAGTTGGACAAGTAGAGGATCTTCGGGAGTGTCGCGAGCTTGCGGCTTTTGAGAAGAGGAGCTCGGTGCGGAAGTGGGAGGGTTGCTTGCTAGGACTCGACCGGATCGAGTTAGCATGTTGACGTTCCCATCTTGCTTCTTTTTCCTATTCTCTAGTACTTCCCTCATTACCTCATCGTAAGTCACTACATAACAAGAATCGTCAAGTTTATTCATAACATTGGGGCCCCCATTCACAATTGGGATTGAATGGGTGGTCCCCTCGAGTTCTCCTACCTCTATTACATTGACATGCTCGTCATTAGCCACTACAAATTCTTTCTTATCTATGAGATCTTGAATGACATTGCGGAGAACGAAGCAATCCTCGGTGGTGTGGCCACTATATTGGTGGTAGCCACAATATTTGTGGTGAGCGTGATTGGAGTGGATCGTCTTGGGTTGGTACCCTTGCACGGGTGTGACTTGACCCTTTGTCTTGAGGACCTCGAACACTTCGGTTTGAGTCATGCCTTGGAGAGGCGTGTAGACACGGTCACTTTGGGACTTTTTCCCTTGAGGTGGAGGAACCTTTTTGTAATTCCCCTTGTCAATAGTGATGGCGTTGACCGAGGCCTCTTTTGTGGAGTTGGAAGCGGCCTTGTAGCGGTAAGTAGGAGTGGTCTTCTTAATCTCCTTGAGCAAGTCATCCATGCGTACCCCCGCCTCATACATTTGGGAGAAGTCGGAGTAGCAAGCCCCACTTAGGTGGGTGCGAAGATCAATCTTGAGACACTTGAGAAATATGTCCATTTGCTCTTTTGTGTTCGGCCTCTCAACAATTTCAGAGAGTTTATCATTCCATCTCCTTGTGAAGTTGATGAAGGACTCATTGTCTCGTTGAGTAGTGTTCTCTAGCTCTTTCCTTGTGGGCCGGTGAGTGGTGTTGCCTTGGTATTGGTTCTTGAAGGCAAGCATGGCAGAGTCCCAATCAAGACGGACAGTGAGCGGGAGAGTAGCATACCAATCTTTTGCTGCCCCCTCGAGAGTGAGAGGAAAGCATTGAGCCATCACCTTGGGGGAGACCTTCTTTGGAACCATTGCCCAAATATAAGTCTCAATGTGAGCCATAGGACAAGAGTTTCCCTTGAATTTGCTTATGTCGGGCATCTTGAACTTATCGGGAAGAGCGGCCATAGTACTCATGAGGATGGATGATTGATAAAGGCTTGTGTCGGAGCCTTTCCCCATGTTTAGCCCATTGAATTTTTGGTCGATGTAGGCCATGATAGAATCCACCATTTTGGGCTCATTGTTCTCGGAACTTGGTTCCCCCATTTTCTTGGTGCGGGTGTTGACATAAGGACTCTTGAACAAAACCTCGATCCATTCGGATTCATCATCATTGTTCTTGTTCTTTCCCTTGGCAAGGTTGGTGAGCTTTTCTTTCATTAGCTCCATTTCGGCCTCGTGGGCTTCCCTTTGGCTGTCGAGGTGGGATTGCCAGATGTCGTCTTTGTTTTGTGCCTGCTTATTAAGGGTGGAGACTTGCTCTTGGAGGAGTTGGACCATGGTTGAGAGCTGTTCAAGAGACATGGTGTTGCTGCTGCCGGTCATGGTTGATGTTGGAGCTGTTGGAGTGATCTCTTCACGGACTAACCGATTTGCTGAATCCCGGTAGACTTTGTAAGTACCAATTGAACCTATATTGCAGAAGAGGCCCTTGTCAGTCTTGAGTAACACTTGCGGTCCATGAAGAGGCTTAGAACACACAGTTGGGCACACGACTCTAACCACATAAGAAAAGACTCTTTTTTTTTTTTTTTTTTTTTATAAGTCGGAGGGAATGAATCCCTTTTGGGGTTTCTAAGAAAATAATGGAATCGTCACACTAGTATATAGACCATCTCGCGGTCCCATATACTCATCGGATTCCATCGTGTTTGTGAATCCTACATGTATCGGGATTAAACTAAATTAATGTAGTAAAGCATACATGCGGGGACGGATTTTTATTTTCGTCCAAAATAACCACTTTTGGGGACGGATTTTTATTGCGTCCATTTCAACAAGTTGGCATGTATGATTTGAAGACATTAGTTTAGGGAAATCTCGGTACATGGAAACCGAATTGAGTCACGGAGTGTTAGACCCTAACTAGAATTTGTGTGGTTTGTGCTCGGCTTGAATATGAGGCTCAAAGGTCACCCCCGGCATGTAGTCTTGAACTATGCCATGGGCTGAGGTTTACCGCTTCGAAAGAGCCAAGGTCTGGTGGAGCTTGAAACTTTCTAGGACGGGCCTCGACGGGTTTGGGGTTGGACTTGTGCAACTCGATAGTGAGCAGTTCATAGGAATATGTGCATGTAGTGTGAGGTCTAACAAGTGACAAAAATTTTTTATTTTTTTTTTTTTTTTTGAAAAGAAAGAAAAACACACAAAACACATAAGCACATAAAGTTACAACTCCCGAATCACCCGTGTGACCGGTAAATAAAACACAAAATTAAAACAGTCCGAGGGTTCAATTCTGTTCTGATGCAGGCAACTGTGCCCACACCCCACTGTTCTGCTCAGTCACTGAAACCTGTCTCTGTTCTAGAAACCAACCTAGAAGCGTGCGCCTCTGAGTGCTGATGTGGGACGCGCGCGCATAGCGCAATGCTTATGGGAGGCGCGCGCTTCTGGGGAACACCTGTCAGAATGTCAGACTTTGGACTCAGGGGATTGCCCTGGTCCTATGTTCATATTGTAACCCCTGCAGAAGTGATTAGTGCAGAATAACAGAAGAAGAAGATGAAGAATATGAAGAAGTGGGCGATTCCGGTTCTTGATGCGGGATGCGCGCGCCTTAGGTTGAAAAGGCCAGACGCGCGCGCCTCCCCCATCAGGAAACAGAATGCCCAGAAGAGATGTAGATTTCGATCAGAATGCAAGTTTAACCCTCAAATAGTCCCCAGCAGAGTCGCCACTGTAGATACCCCGGGTGGAAAACCACGGCTTTAGGCTCGAGCGCGTGGGTTGTCCTAGGATGTCTAACTTGTTTTAGAGTCGCCACCTATGTTTTGAGGAACATAAGAAAAACCTATTGATTGTAGCCTAAGTTTGATTACGAAAATAGAGATTCTTTGTTTTGAGGTTCAGGGGTTAGATTACGAGATGGGAAG
The DNA here is from genome assembly GCA_026119855.1 of Campanula takesimana. Taxonomy (NCBI): domain Eukaryota; kingdom Viridiplantae; phylum Streptophyta; class Magnoliopsida; order Asterales; family Campanulaceae; genus Campanula; species Campanula takesimana. The sequence continues at coordinate 429,735 of JAOWBW010000487.1, forward strand.
TACCGAAACACCCATCTCGCCCAACTTACGTTGGTCTTGCTTGATCGAAATCTACATGGATAAAAATATTCTTCTTCTTCTTCTTTAAGTCATAAAAAGGGGGGGGGGTTAAAATATGATTTGGAATGTAGGAGATAACCCCTTAATCAACCTCAATGAGATGGGGTGATCATTAGAGTCATGTCCCAAAGTGATTTGGGTGATTGCACATTTGATTAAAGTAAAAGAGAGAGAGGATATGAAGTAGAAAAGAAAGGAAAAGATGGACTTTTACCTACAATTTGAAGAACTTCAAATGTTGCTTGATGAGATCCTTGGAGAACCTTTAGAAAGTGATTTTTTGTATAGTCTTCGTAAGTTCAATCTTTTTGTCTAAGTTTTCGATCCTTGAAAATGGAGGTAAAGGGAGGTTTTTATAGGTGAAAGAGGGGTGTTTTTGGTGCCAAAACTCAGTCACCAAGAAATCCTTCCCGGGCAAAATCTTGTAAATTGAGCAAGGGAGGGAATCCTGGCCAGAAATCTGTAACTGACGCCCAGAGGCGCGCGCTTCCTGCTTTGGGGGCGGGAGGCGCGCGCGCCTAGATCCTCCTGTCGGAGGCGCGCGACTCAGAGAAGGCAATTTTGACAGAATGGACTAGAAAGTCAACCCTGTCATTCAGTTTAGTCCCTGGACTTAACGAAGTCAGTCAGGAACTTAACGGAAGTGACAGAAACTAACGAGAAACACTTAAAATGGGGAGAAACACAAAATCAAATGTGCAATCGGGGTGAGCGGTCCAAGGCGGGATGTCTACAGAAACATGCGGTATTGACAGCTTCGGCCCAGAAGTACTTGGGAAGCTTCGCTTCTGCAATCATAGTCTTTCCTGCTTCAATCAAAGTTATGTTCTTTCTTTCCACTACTCCATTCTGTTGTGGGACTCCAGCGGCAGAGAAATTATGATCAATTCCATGATCATCACAATATTGGGCAACACCATTGTTTGTAAATTCGGTTCCATTATCTGAACGCACAGCAACAATGTCATCCAATTTCTGAGTTTGGAGCTGTCTAAAGAGAGCGGTTATGATGCCATAAGTATCATCTTTAGAGGCCATCATTTCCACCCATGTATATCTTGAATAATCATCAACCACCACAAGTGTATAGCGGTTTCCTCCAATACTGGCGGTTGGGACAGGTCCAAATAAATCCATGTGCAGCAGTTGCAAACAGCGGTTCGTTGAAGGCGCGGTTTTACTAGGAAATGACTGTTTGGGCTGCTTTCCAAGCTGGCATGCTTTACACTTTTCATCATGATGGTCAGCCACTTTGGGTAGTCCTTTTACTAGACCATCCCTGTGCAGTTTTTCTAGATACTTGAAGTTCAAGTGGCTGAGCCGCTTATGCCATAACCAGCTGCTTTCACTTATATTTTTTGCTACAAAACAGAGGTCAGCAATAGAAACAATATTGCTTAAATCTATTATATAAACATCACCTGTTCTGTTGCCAGTCAGTAGAGTGACTCCAGAGGAAGCATCTTTGATATAACAGCTAGTTGATGTGAAGATGCAGTTCATTCCTTTGTCACAAAACTGAGATATGGAGAGAAGGTTGTGCTTGAGTCCTTCTACTAGTGACACATTTTCAATAGTCACTTTTCCTCGTTTGATTGCTCCATATCCTACTGTTTCTCCTTTCTTGTTGTTACCAAACACTACTGGGGGACCTTTCATTTGGATGAAACTGCAGAGTAGTTCGGAATCTCCAGTCATGTGTCGTGAGCATCCACTATCCAAATACCAAAGATCCTTCTTCTTCTTAGCGGTTCCAGCCATAAAACATGAAATCTGAAAAATAAACATGAAAGGTTTTGGTCCCCCTTATTCCTTGGGTCCTAGGGTTAGCAGCTTTTTGGGACCCACACCTGTTTGACCTTAGGATTTTTACGTCCCTTGGCATTGGGTGTGAATCTTAAAAGACAATGACTAGCACTATGACCAAAGTCGGCACAAATAGAACAATGAATTAAGCCAGGTTGTGGTTGCGGTTTTACAAACCCATTACTGACCTTCAGTTTCTCATGTTTTACTGGGTCAGAGGTTTTGGCTTTAACAAAGTTAACCTTCTTGAGCTCAACCTTTCTCTTAGGTGCGGCTTTAGGAAATATAACAGGATATTCCTTAAACCGACTAGGAGCGGTTTCATCACTCAATACTTCCTTGGTTGTGACACGCCCCAAGTCCCGGGATCCCCTAATAGAACCTCGAACCTGGTGCGCGTAACTAACAAGAAACTAACGGGAAACAGGAACAATACATGTTAGAAACAAACTGACATGCTATATCTACTCAAGAATAAGGAGCTAAGATAGCTCACAACGAGTTCTAGACCAAGAAAATTAAAACCAAACATGGTTACATACAGCGGAAGACATGCCTAGCACATAATCTGGCATCAAGAAATGTCTAGAGACAACAAGTACTACACAAGTCTACCCAACAAGCCCTGAGTTTAACAACTCATACAACATCGTCCTTACCAAAGTGTAAAAGGACACTAGTCTCAAACAAGAACATCCTGTGGAGTACGATCCCAGCTATGTCGAGCCTCACTGCGTACTATCCCCTGCTTTCCTGGGGGGGGAAACAAATAAAGGGTGAGATAAATCTCAGTAAGCTATTAACATGCAACTACATGACATGTTATCACGAAATTCCATTAGATACTCAAGTAATCATATATCAAGTATCATCAAGTAACAAGTATAGGAGAGGCTAAGCCAACTCAACAAGTAATCAAGCTCAAGATATGATCAGGTAACAAGTAGTCAAGTAGTGTGAGAGGCTAGACCAACTCACCAAGATGCACATAGGCCTATCACGTATCATTACCTGAATCCTTCCTTATTCCTCCCAAGAATACCATTGTTGTCGATGCTTGTATAGCTGAGGACAACCACGATCAAGAACAAGAGACTGCTATGCAGTATATAAGAAGACCCGGTAACCAGTGTCATTCCCAAGAACAAGATTCACGAGGTGTTCACGAGTTTAGCATTCACTTAAGTCAGGCTTATTGCTCCAACCAAGGAAGCTATGCCCTTACTATGGCCGGTAGTAAGGGGTCAAGCGCAAATATATAGGGACCCGATTGTCACTTAAGCCCCAGCTCTCGCGACAAGCGTGAACCTATATATTTCCGAACAAGCAAGGAGAACCAGCTGGACTCACACAAGAATGCACAAGTAGATGTTTACTTGAACTACGAAAATAGAACTAAGTCCCATATTAGTGGACCAGTCTTTATGCACCATGTAATCATGTATCATGTGCTCACGAGAATATGCACCATGTAGTCATGTATCATGTGCTCACGAGAATATGCGCCATGTAGTCATGTATCATGTGCTCACGAGAATATAAGTACACGTACGCAATCATTGCGAAGACAAATCAATCTAACAATGGCACGTAGAGTGTCCATATAACACGGTCAATCCAAGTTAGAGTCTATTAATAACAGACCTCAAACAAGTAGTAGGGTATATTATTCTATATCACTTTGTCACATGCCAAGTTTGCACGTACATATTCATATCACGTTTAACACATTAAAGTGTCTATCACGATACCCTTACTATCAAATAGAGCCCAATACCTTAGACTCTAAACACGCAGTAGAATAGGTCACATCATACCTAGTCACAGTCATATCTCACGTATATGCATCGTTAGTAATCGAATACTTTTTCCAACACATATTGTGTTCTATAGTTATTCTTATTAACTTAAATCGTAGTATTCACGATTATATGAATTATCTTCATATTACACTAGTCCCTATTTTCTTTAGGAACCCATTTCAAGACAAGATATCTTCTTTATTCTTTATATACTTCATTGAGTATATACACGATTAAAACCAATCACTAGCACTTTAGTGCTTATTCATAGCACTTCCAATATACACGTATCAAATTCAAATCTGTAGTAGAGTTAATTATTCTCTATCTAGTTCCATATCCCAACTCTTTTGGTTATTCATACCATGTATCAAGTAATCAAGAAGTAACATTCTATCAAGTAACTATATGCAAGATTTGCATATACACATCAAGGATCTTTCAAGTTTTATTACCATACACATATATTGTGTCAAGGCACGTACAAGATTTTATAATCTTATATTCAAGTCTTAATCCAATTATTTGGATGTTCAAGTCATGTACAAGATTTTATTGTCTTATACTTCAAGTTATTGTCTCAACTTAAGACATTCAAGACATTCAAGACATTCAGGACATTCAAGACATTCAAGACATTCAAGACATTCAGGACATTCAAGACATTCAAGACATATACAAGATTTTATCATCTTATATCCAAGTTCTCAATCCATTTCTTTGGATGGTTAAACATGTACAAGAGTTAATTATCTTATACATCAAGTTCAAGCTAGGAAGATGAACTATACATCTTTCACGCACTATTTTCCAAATCCTTTTCTTAGGACATTCAAGCTCAAGACATTAGTTGGTGCCCCTAAGGTACACAAACATTAACTTCAAGACACATAAAAGAGTTACTACTCTTATACTCAAGTTATCATTTAATTATGATTTAAGTCCACATTTCATTGTTCACAAAGAGACTATTTTTCAGTACTAGAGTGTTCTACAACACTCATCTAGGCCATCTAGGGTAGTACCCTAAACCTAGACCAAGAATACTTCGAGTTCAAATTAAGTAAATGAGCTATACCACTCATACTTATAAGTTCATAATCCCCTACATAGGATATTCAAGACACAAAGAAGAGTTCTTCCTTTTATACTCAAGTTCTCATTTTAATTTAATGAGTAATCATGTTCAAGACTCGCTTCTGATACCCCTAAGGTGTCACAACACTTGCTAGGACATCTTATCTTAAGCCTATATGCCTTAGGAGGGATAAGCTTTCAATTTAATTTTGATTTAAAACACTTTGGTTGGAACAGGGGTTCTGGGCGGTCGCCCAACCCCATCCTGGGCGGTCGCCCAAGATCACAAATCAAAACCCAAAATCCCTGCCTTAGTGGGCGGTCGCCCAAGGCCAAAATCTGCAAAACCCAATTTCTTTCACAGACTTAGAATTCTCCGTCCCAAGCGTAGGAGTAACTTTTACTAACCCTTAGGCAATACCCAAGACACTATTTCAAGCTCAATTCATTTCTTTTACCGTCTCATAAATAATAGGATAATTTCCTTTTATTCCAATTAAATATTTCACCGTCCCAAAAGTATAAGTATAATTTTCTAATATACTAATATAATCATTTAGGGATACTTCCATTAATTTCCCCGTACCACAAATAATGGTACAATTTTTCTAATAATATTTAAATCAAGTTACTATTTTACCGTCTCACGAATAGGAGTATAATTTTTTTCAATACTTTTCATTCCCAGGTGCAAGGCTATTCATTCTTGTTTATTGTACGAATACTCCCTTCGTCCCAAATTCACAAGTATCACGAAAATTGCTCAAAACACAATTTTAACAAGAACAAGGAGCAGGAATAGCATATATGCATGTTATTACAAGTAAGGGGGAGTCAATAACTTACCTAGTCCGAAATCAAGTTCACCCAAACTAATTTCTGTTCGGCAGGAAACGCTCTATTCAACGCCACGAATATTTATCCGGGACCGGAATCACGAACAGAGGGATAATTAAGCTCGAGGAGTCGAGAATAGGAAGAATCCTAAACCAAGCTTTAGAACAGAAGGAGTATGCGTAGAGAAATTTGGGGAAAATAAGCTTCTGAGAAGCAAACCCACAAGATATACTTGGAACTTTCCAAGAATGACACCTAGGCCCCTCAAGTTCTAACTTTGACAAAAAGGCCCCTAAACTTTCAACTTTGACATTTAACCACCTTAATTTTCTAAAGTATTTAAATAATTAACTCAAATAAAAATAGCATATAAATATGCTAGTCAAGAATTTAACAAGCAAGTCAAGAATTTAACAAATAAGTCAAATATTTAACGAGATTAAGGATGGGCGTTACAGGTTGCCTCAGCCGCTGTGGATTTCTCTTTCCACTTTGGATCTCTCCCAGTCTGGTTTTTAGGATACTCATAGAAATAATTTTGCTTTTTAATTTCTTGTGTTGAGCCCTTTTTACCAGCATGATTCACCTTAGGAATTTCTTTGGTTTGTTCAGTTGGTTTCACACCACCTTCAGCACAGAGACAAGGACACTTACTGTTGGTGTTGGTGCCCTAGGCACATTTGTTAAACGTTGTATAAGTTATCACTTTATTCATAATGATAAAGAGATAATAAGATTATTATTATGGCTCGTGTTTGCTTATAATAATCTCCGTCCCTAGAGCTTGTTAAGCACTAGTATAAAGGCTAAATGATCATGGGATGATCATGTTAGATTTATGGGTACTTGTTTGGATCAAGGTACTGGACATGACCCGCGGTATGAGATTTATGTCATGGTCGATGTCATATTTAAATCTCATATTAGTTATGTCATTTGAATCCTTGGACATGAAGTTATTATAGTCTTCCACTTGATGAACATTATGTTTGACATATTCAAACGCTGCCTTAACACGGTAGTTATAAAGGGTATGATTGGCATGATTGGATTCACGTAGGGAAGAATAATAAGCCAAATGGATTTGTCCCTCTTCGGAGAGATGTCAAGCTTGGGCCCCTCGAAGGAATGATGTTGATGAAATGTTTGGCCAAACTCAAATGGATTGATTGGATCAATGTCATTTGGATTATCAACATATTCGGAATCGAGAAAGTATTGAACAATACAAGTTGACTTGTTGACCATGACTTGTGTTCAATGACATCTTGGACAAAGGGATTATGACATGTCCTAAAGGAATGCGAACTTGTATCTAGTTATACTATTTGGGTAGGTATGACGGTTTGCTAGAACCTAATCATATCTTATGGTTTCATGTTTGAACCCATTGCCAACTTAGTATAATCCTAGAGGGTCACACACAATAGAACGAATCCTAAAAGGACTATATTGGAATATTGGGTCGAAGGACCATTAAGGGATTTTGGAGATTTAAGGGTGTTCCAGAGCAAGTGTGCGACCGCACAGTTTGACTTTGGCGGCCGCACAATGTGGCTCAAATATACGATATTGTTCCAAGATTACTTGGGCGACCGCACAAGTGTTCTTGGGCGGCCGCACAGTACTGCCGGGGACTGGTTTCCTAATTCCAAAAGGAAACAAATTATGGAAACGTTTTGGACTTTCTTAATTGAGATTCCTTGCGGGTTTAGACACAAGTTACCTATTTGGAATAGGTCTAACTTGTATATAAACATCCCTAAGTTGGCCAAAATCACGACCAATGTTTTGTGTGAGTCTCCAAAGAGTTTGAGAGAGTTTTATTTTGTTCTAAGAGATCCTAGATTGAAGAACAAAATTATACACAAATAATATTCCATATAGTTCATATTAATTATGAAAACGTGTTTCATAATTTGGTCTAGCAACCAAGATCAAGTGTTCTTGATATTCGTTCGCGTGTGGATACCGCTAGAGGGTGAAATTCATCATCTTCAAAGTTCGTGATTCTTGCTTTGTTCATGATCGAGATTTCAAGCTTCCATGGAATTCAAGGTTGCAAATTCAAAAGTCATCAAGGGTTAGTATTTTAGTATTCATTATGTTGTATTTGACTTAATTATATGAATGGATCTATGGGCTTTGGGTTTCATTAAATTTTAAATGCCTATCTTCCGCTGCGCATGTTGCTATGAAACCCAACAGTGGTATCAGAGCCACGTTCATGTTGATTATTTCAATACTAGATCATGTTGTGTGTATATAAATTGTTTATGTGCCAAGCATGATATGAATATTGGACTATATGATGTTTATGTGTTATGTGATTTTATGTGGTTTATTGTTTTACAACTTTAATCGCACGATTCAATCGCAATAAATATTATGATGGATTCTGAATTGTTTGATTATTAATTCTGATTGGATCATGGTTTTAATAATCGGGGAAAGACAATTTTGAGACAAATTTTCGAACTTCAAAATTCCTTCTGATGCGTTTGGGCGACCGCACAAATCTCCCTGGGCGGCCGCAGATGTTTGGGCGACCGCACAGGAGAGTTTGGGCGGCCGCACAGTTCACTGATTCTGTTCTGATTTTGGTTAAAATTGGAATTTGGAATTTTTGAGAGGTCCAACCGAACCAGTAACAAAACCAGACCAGACTTGCTGATCTGGAATGGGCTTTGGGTAGTTGGTTTGAGTGTGGATCTTGGGGTTTGATTTTCCAATTTGTTTTAGTCTTGTGATTCTAAGATTGGTTCAAGGTTTGGATGGCTAATCTACGTTCATCGATATTATGTTTCCCAAACTTGATCGCAATCAAAGTTTCAAAGATAAAACGAAGTTAGAATTATGAAGAGTTCATAATTGCTAAAATTGAGAAACAAAGTTCTTGATTCAATGATTGGAGATCCATGTGGAATTGTGAATGCAATTGGCCTACGTTCATCGAGACCATCTATTGCTTAGTTTCGGCCACATGGACTACTTTCTTGGTCTCTTGAATTAGTGCGGGATTGTGGTTGCCTAACGGCTTAGTTCGACCACACTTCTTGTTATCTTGATTTGGAAATAACGACCAAAGTTGAAAAGGTCTCATCCTCATAATTATAGAGAAACTAATGACACATAAATATTGTGCTTAAATTAATGGAGATTAATTTAGTGGCTAAACTTGATGCGTAACATGTTTATCTTGTGTGCTCATAAATGTGTTGTATGCTATATGGTGATGAACCTTCAAGAAAGTTTTAAGTCCTCTTGCCATGCCATGATTAAGACACTTGTTAATACATGGGTGACTTTAATGTGGGTTCGCCTCCGCGAGGTGCATTAATTTTATTCATGAATGAGCAAGATGAGGTTCATTAATTTAACGTGGGTTCGCCTCCGCGAGGTGCATTAAATTGAATGGTTCCTATACGTTTAAAATGGTTGGACTTAATAAGGCGTCAAAACAGTTTTGGGCCTAGGCAAAAGATGAGATTAAACATGCTTTCGAAATTGGATCCCTAAGAATCATATGAGATATGATTGACAAGAAATTGTCTACCTAATTAATTTGATTTTGAGCGGTCCGCCTCCGTGGACTCAAAGTTAAATTAAAGTTGGATCTTACTCCATTTAAATTATATTATACATTGGATGTGTAAGAAGGTTATATAATTTAGTGGGAGTATTTTTGGAAAATACATTATTTATCTCTTTAATGAGATTGGTACTTGTAAAATTTTGGAAATTTTGCATAAGTTGTAGATGACAACTAACTTCGTTGCGATCAATCCTTTAGAAGGATGAGCTTCATAGAGAATGGTACAAACTTCATGGATTGGATCCTGAGCCTAAGAATTGTTCTAAGGCAAGAAGATGGGTTGTACATTCTTGATGGGCCTATTCCTAAAGAACCTAATGCCGGAATAGACAATCACAAGAATCATGAGTATGATTCTAGGAATGTGAGTTGTCTTCTGCTCACGATTATGTGCTCTTAAACTCCAACAAAGTTTGGAACTTGTGGAAGCCTATTAAATAGGCATGGAGTTGAGTTACATGTTTCAAAGAGCAATCTAAGCAAGAGAGGTATAAAACCATTATTGCATTCACCTCTTGCAAAAGGAGTAAAGGGTAATAAGTGGAACCTCACATGCTTAAGATAATGGCTACAAAGAGCATCTTGAGAAACTTGGGAGTCCAATTGGATTGGAGCTAGCCATGGATCTTATTCTTAATTCATTGACTAAGAGTTATAATCACTTTGTGATGGACTATAACATGTTTAGAATGAATAAGAATTTCTTCGAATTGCATTAACATGCTAAAAACTGCGAAGATGAAGATATTGGAGAATGGTTCTCTAGACCTCATGGTTCATAAGGAAAAGGGCCAAGTGCCAAAATAAAGGTAAGACAAGAATTGTCAAACCTAAAAGGAATAATTATGGTTAAAATAATAACTCTAATTGATGCAATTCGGTAAAATGGCAATTGGATTGACCATTTAGAATTGTAGTCAAAATTCTGGATGATCAATAAAAGGAATGGTAGTGGGACTACCACTTGGGAATTTTATGTTATAAATTATTCTTTCTAAATTTAATTATTGGGTATTGGATACCAGAATAATTAGTAAAATGAAAGACTACTTATAGTAAAGTTTTATCTACAAACGGTAATGATGCAATGGTTGCAACATTGTTCGTAGAACACTTGTAAAGTGACTTTACTGATGAAGTAGAAAACATTATTTTGTTAAAAGATAATGAAGGATATTAATTTCTTGTTTGGAATAAGAAAAGTGCTTTATTTATTATGATTTACTTCATTGTGTTATCATATAAATAAATCTTATATCCTAAATCTTGAAGAACAAAGTAACAAAGGCTATAACATAAATAATTAAAATTCTTTATGCATTATTGTTTTGATCAAATAAATAAAAGATGCATATCTAAAATTCCATGGGACGGAGTTTTAAGTCATATGATTTGGAATCACATGATTTATGCAAATCTTATTTACTTGGACCAAGACATCTTTTACTATGATTGGTAAAAGGCTAATATCTTAATTGACCTAATACATTTTGATGTGTATGGTGCATTAAGAAGCAATGCTAAAAGAAATTTTTTATTATACTTGGTAAAACTATTCAAAGATTCTGATTGGATCATGATGACGAATAATTGAACCAAGAAAGTTGTGAAATGGTTTCACAAATTAACTTCACTAAGAACATCATTTTAAATGATGTGTCTGCATGGAAGTATAAGAACCTTATTGGATATGGTTAATTGGATGACTAAGTCAAATAGATCTTCCGTTATTTGTTTTGGGGTTATGTATTTGAAACCGCTATGATTATACTAATCTGAATTCCATCAAGAGAGGTTAAAAGATGAAAGAAAACTCGGTTTGTCTTTCGCAAAGATTTAAGATGGTGAGACCTTTTGGAAAGGAGTTGTCTGGGACACACTCACATTTAAACCTAATAAATATACTTTTATGGGATATCCTAAGGAAACTTGAGGAAAACGTTTTACTCATAAGAAACAAATGGTTTGTTGATTATGATGATACTTTTCTAGATAAATGGTTTATCTCTAAAAGAATCAGTGGGAGTAAAATGCATCTCGAATGGTTCGAGACCTATAAGATATATTTTAACCTAAGATGGAAGTTGAACAAGTTTTCACAAGGAGTCGTGAAAAGTCTGTTCAAGATATATAAATGCTTGCAAGACATGATAGGATACAATCTATTAGTAGAAATATTGGATATTTCGAAATAGTAAGTATTGAGGTAAAGTTCATTTAGAATGAAGTATTTACCACCTATCAAAGATGCAATATCAACTCCACATTTAGATTAATGGCTTGGAGTCATAAAATCTAAAAGGCAATTCATGTATAATAATCAAGTTTGGAACTTGATCATTCTAACCTAAGGCGTAAAAACCAAATGAGATGAATGAGTTTTCTTGGAGAAAACTTACATGGGTAGCAAGGAACTTATTAGAATTCTCATTGTCATATCTGCATATTTGGAATATGAAATTTGACAAAATGATGTCAAAACAAGTGTTCCTCAACGGGAACTCACTTAAGGATGTATTGGATACAACCTAAAGGTTTTGACAGTCAAAGAAAATTCTGATAAATTATGTAAGTTGCAGAAATCCATTGGATGGATTAAAGCAAACTTGTGGGAGTTGGAATCTCCGTTTTGATAAATCAAAAGAGTTTGACTTGATTAATAACGAAGATGAACCTTGTATATACAAGAAGATTAGTGGGAGCATAGTGATATTCCTTAAATTAAATATGTGGATGACATATTGCTCATTAGAAACGAAATTCCTACACGTTAGTCTGCAAAGACTTTGTTAAGAAAGTGTTTCGCAATAAAGAATATGGATGAAACTGCATAAATCATTGGTATTAAGATCTATAGAGATAGATCAAGGAAGCTGAATGGTTTAAAGCCAATGTACATACATTGACAAAGTCATAAGAAGATTCCGCAAGGAAAATTCTAAGAGAGGACATCTGTCAGTGTTACATAGAGTTTCTCTAAGCAAGACTCAATGTCCTAAAGACAAAAGATGAGCATGAGAAATTGAATGAGATGCCATTTTCTTCGGCAATTGGATCCATCATACCATGATAAGTACTAAGCCGGATATATCTAATGCTTGGAGCATGAAGAGTAGATATTAATCAGACAACCGGTGAGAGTCACTGGATGGCTGTGAAACAATTCTTAAAGCACTTTAGAAGGACTAAAGAATTGTTATGATCTATGGAGGGATGGAAGATGATCTCGTCGTATACGGATGCATGCTTTCAAACTGACAAAGATAATAGAAAAATCGCAATCGAGTTTTATAACTAATGGTGAAGCTGTAAGTTGGAATGGTTCCAAGCAAAGTACAGTCACTAAATTCTACAACTAAATCTAAGTATATTGCTGCATTGGATGCTGCAAAGGAAGTCGTTTGGATTAAGAAGTTCATGGTGAACTTAAGATGGTTCCTAGTATTGCTAATCCAATAGACCATATTAGTGATAATAGTGGTGCTATTAATCAAGCAATGGAACCAAGGTCACATCCTAAATCCAAACACATACTTAGGCGTTTTCTTATCGTTCAAGAAATCGTTGATAAGGGAGACGTAAATATATACAAAGTACCAAGTAATGATAACGTTACGGACACGCTAAACAATGGGACTTCCACAAGCTAAACATGATGGTCATGTTGGGTCCATGGGTATTGGTTACCTAGGGAATTGGGCCTAGGGCAAGTGGGAGATTGTTGGTGTTGGTGCCCTAGGCACGTTTGTTAAACGTTGTATAAGTTATCATTTTATTGATAATGATAAAGAGATAATAAGATTATTATTATGGCTCGTGTTTGCTTATAATAATCTCCGTCCCTAGAGCTTGTTAAGCACTAGTATAAAGGCTAAATGATCATGGGATGATCATGTTAGATTTATGGGTACTTGTTTGGAACAAGGTACTGGACATGACCCGCGGTATGAGATTTATGTCATGGTCGATGTCATATATAAATCTCATATTAGTTATGTCATTTGAATCCTTGGACATGAAGTTATTATAGTCTTCCACTTGATGAACATTATGTTTGACATATTCAAACGCTGCCTTAACACGGTAGTTATAAAGGGTATGATTGGCATGATTGGATTCACGTAGGGAAGAATAATAAGCCAAATGGATTTGTCCCTCTTCGGAGAGATGTCAAGCTTGGGCCCCTCGAAAGAATGATGTTGATGAAATGTTTGGCCAAACTCAAATGGATTGATTGGATCAATGTCATTTGGATTATCAACATATTCGGAATCGAGAAAGTATTGAACAATACAAGTTGACTTGTTGACCATGACTTGTGTTCAATGACATCGTGGACAAAGGGATTATGACATGTCCTAAAGGAATGCGAACTTGTATCTAGTTATACTATTTGGGTAGGTATGACGGTTTGCTAGAACCTAATCATATCTTATGGTTTCATGTTTGAACCCATTGCCAACTTAGTATAATCCTAGAGGGTCACACACAATAGAACGAATCCTAAAAGGACTATATTGGAATATTGGGTCGAAGGACCATTAAGGGATTTTGGAGATTTAAGGGTGTTCCAGAGCAAGTGTGCGACCGCACAGTTTGACTTTGGCGGCCGCACAATGTGGCTCAAATATACGATATTGTTCCAAGATTACTTGGGCGACCGCACAAGTGTTCTTGGGCGGCCGCACAGTACTGCCGGGGACTGGTTTCCTAATTCCAAAAGGAAACAAATTATGGAAACGTTTTGGACTTTCTTAATTGAGATTCCTTGCGGGTTTAGACACAAGTTACCTATTTGGAATAGGTCTAACTTGTATATAAACATCCCTAAGTTGGCCAAAATCACGACCAATGTTTTGTGTGAGTCTCCAAAGAGTTTGAGAGAGTTTTATTTTGTTCTAAGAGATCCTAGATTGAAGAACAAAATTATACACAAATAATATTCCATATAGTTCATATTAATTATGAAAACGTGTTTCATAATTTGGTCTAGCAACCAAGATCAAGTGTTCTTGATATTCGTTCGCGTGTGGATACCGCTAGAGGGTGAAATTCATCATCTTCAAAGTTCGTGATTCTTGCTTTGTTCATGATCGAGATTTCAAGCTTCCATGGAATTCAAGATTGCAAATTCAAAAGTCATCAAGGGTTAGTATTTTAGTATTCATTATGTTGTATTTGACTTAATTATATGAATGGATCTATGGGCTTTGGGTTTCATTAAATTTTAAATGCCTATCTTCCGCTGCGCATGTTGCTATGAAACCCAACACTTACACCCATCATCAGTTTTAAATCCTAATCCACTTTACTCCTTAGAGAGAATTTGTGAATTAACGATTTGTTCCATGGTGACACCAGACTTAGTCCACACATCGGTCACTTTTTGAAGTTCATCCCTTTGTGCAGTAAGATCATGGATTCGGGTGTTAAGTACCTCGGTTCTATCCTTAAGGTAGCGGTTTTCTTCCACAACAGAAGCTATCCCAACAATTTGGAGCTTGAGTTTTTCAATCTCCTCCTTATGGGACTTGCACTCTTTTTGGGAATATTCAAGTTCCGCAGCCATTAATTTATATGCCTTTTTAAGCACAGTGTGTTGTTGACAAATAACATTAGCACGTTCAAGTACCTGGTCATCATGGCTTTGTTCGGTTTGATCCTCAGGAGAGTAGTTTGGTGAAGTAGGAGTTTTGTCTTGTTTAGCTTCAGGAGTTCTTGGTGAAACTGACTTCATTTGATGGAGTGGCAGTGGAAGGCTTTCGTCAATTTCAACTTTTTCTTCAAATCCCATTAGGCAAAGATTTGCAACTCCTTTATCTTCATCACTATCATCTGTATCAGAACCCCATCCATGTTAATGGTTGTTCTCCTTGTTCAGCAACCATTCCTCTTCTCTTGAAAAACTTTTTGTTGAACGGTTTCTTGGCAGGAGCGGCTTCATAGCGCGGTTTGGGACAACTAGAGGCAAAATGACCTGGTTGTCAGCAGTTGTAACAAACAAGATCATCCCTTTTCTTAGCATCAGCTGCTTTGTTGAATCTGGTTGGAGGGACAAACTTTGCAGGGCCGCCTGACTGAAATTGAGCTCTGTTCTTTCTGAACTTGGTGTAGTTTTTCACATAGAGAGCAAACTCGTCATCAAAGTCAACTTGAGTAGAACTGGATGCTACACTTTAGGAATTTTGAGATGGAGTGTAGGATTGATGAGATTGCTGAGGTTGAGAATAGGGTTGATGATGTTGAGGGTTAGGTTGATGAGGCGGTTGGTAATACTCTGGAGGTGCGGTTTGAGAAATATGTCTTGGAATATTTGGATCAAAAGAAGCGGTTTGTAAATGGGTATTAGATGCGGTTTGATGGTGATCTGGATTGTAAACTGGAGATGTGGCATTGTTGAAAGCGGCAAGAGAAAGAGACTTGAATCTGTTTTCGGTTTCATGAGCTTCCTCAAGCTTGAATTCAAATACCCTTAGCATGGCATAAAGATGACGAAGATCAAGAGCTTCCAGATCTTTGTTGTCTTCAATGTTGGTAGTTTTGATCAGCCATTTGCTACCAAGAGATTGCATGAATCTCATGTTCAGGTCAGTATTGGAATACTTGTGCCCTAGAGAGAAACATACATTGACAATTTCCACGAACCGCTCATAGCATTGGCGAAGAGATTCCTTTGGGTCTTTGACAAAGTAATCAAAGAGCCTTCTCTGTTGGTAGAGGCGGTTCTTCTTGGTGTCGGCATCTCCTTCCAGAAAGTCAATGATGCCATCCCATGTTTCCTTTGCGGTATTGCAATCTAGAACCTTTGAGTGAGTTCTTAGATCAATAGCTGATACAAGCATGGACATAGCTCTACCATCAAAGTCCACATTCCGTTGATAAGTTTCGGTCCATTCAGCTTCTGGATTCTTGATTTCCGCGGTTTGTCCAGCAGTACCTGCATCAGGGTTAGCCTTCATCGGGACATAGGGTCCATTAACAATTGCAGTCCATAATCTGCGATCCTCAGATATCATGTGCTTCTTCATCCTATCTTTCCAGAAGATGAAACTATCTTCATTGAGAATAGGTAAGTGATTAGAGTTAGATGTCTGCATCATATGGGAGTTTATGTTTGCCATTGGATCAGCACCCAAGCGGTTAAGCTTGTAAAATAATTTTTGGTGGATATGCTCTGATACCACTTGTTGGTCCCAAAGGGTAACAAGGGTATAGAACCGCTAGAGGGGGGGGGGGTGAATAGCGGTTTAAAATCTTTTTCGAAATACCCTTGAAAATCAACCAAGTACTTATCAGTTTGGTCTATTGCGGTTTAAAGCACTAGAACCGCTCAGATAAAATGCACAGCGGAGTTTTGCGGTTTTGGCCAAACTGAATTATAAAGAGTAGGGCGGTTTAAGTGGTTGAAAAAGGAATGATGCAACTGACAAGGCACAACTGAAGTATCACAAAAGTATGCAAATCATTTATCAAGTCATTTCACATAAAAGTAAATAAAGCTCATAAACAGAAATGTAAATGACAAGACAGAAATTAAAGATCAAAGACACACAATTTGAAGAGGTTCGTTCTTGAAAGAACTACGTCCTCTACCTAGGTGGTTAGCCTAGGATTTTCTAATAGCTACTAGACTTGTATTGATTTAGAGGAGTTTTTACAAGATTACAAACGAATCCAAACTCTAAATAAACAATCTAACCTAACAATGCTATTATAACAACCTGTGTTTTCGAGGTATATAATCTATAAGAAAATATACTCCGGGTGTGTAGTGTGGAAAGAAATCAAGAGCTCAAAATATCTAAGTGATGGTGAGCAAATGATTACTTTCTGTGCAAGGCCGAGTTGTGATGATTTGAAGGCTTGAAGCTTTGATGAAGAACTCTGGGTTTGCTAAGGAGATGATGAAGATATGAATATCTGGGTTTTCAATCTTCAAAGCAAACTTGAATACTTGGGATATTCTCTTTGAAGCTCAGCAACCTTCATTGTTGAGAAATGAAGGCTATTTATAGTGAAGGCATTAGTGACCGTTGGACAATGAGGTGAGTCATTGTATGGCGGTTTTATGCGTTGTCACAATCCCATTGGTTGACCTGTCACTGTCGTCCTTTGCTTTTGCTTTGTGGCAGGATGTTGTTGAATCACTACCTGACATTGTCCTTTTAGATGTTGGAAAAGTACAACGGTAACTTTTCAAAAAGCCAGACAAACCGACATTCCAAGAATAACTGAACCATGACTTGAAGTTTAAGGACAAGTCACCAGTCATTCATTTATGGTTGAAAAGCGAATGTTTGTCTTCAAGGAGTAAATGACAGCAATAACTTCTTCAATATCTTGGTCGGCGGTTCCACCAGATGCATGTGCGGTTTCATGAATGAACTTGAAATGCGGTTTCATCAAAGACACAAACTGCGGTTTGATGAAGGACTTAAGGCACCATGCTGGAGGTTTGAAGACGGCGGCTTGAGGGACACTAAACCGCTATGGATAAACCGATCATAACTCAGCCTAACTACTAAACATCTAGAAATGGACTTGTCTAAAAATTGAAGTAAAACTTCATTACATGTAAACCTAAAGTCTATAAAAAAGACACGTGGAATGGGTCAATCAAATCAGGTTGGTGTACTAACAATGAATCCTAACAACTTGTAATCTGTATCACGACATATTGGGGGCGAGTGTCAAAGGTAGCCTTGGACATCATCAAAGAAGAGCGGACTCGTAGTGGGGATAATGTCATGGATCCCTCAGACTGTGGGTGTTACTTCATGCGAACACATGGACTTCCATGTAGTCACGAGATTGCATGCATACAAAACTCTGGGGGACGGATTGAGCTATCCTCGATTCATGCTTTTTGGAAGAAGTTGGACATTGAACTAGACTACTGTCCAACTGAGCCTTCAATTAATAAAAATTCTTTTGAAGCTATGTGGAATGAACTACAGAACGCACCTGAACCAGTAAAGAGAAAGTTATTCCAAATGATAAATGAAGGGCTACATCCACAAACCAGAGATGCTTCTGAGCCATATCATATTTCAAAGGCAAATAAACCCCGGACCATGAGTTCCAGAATACTGTCAGATTGGGAGCATACTGACAGATATTTTGGAGTCCCCACTACACCACCATCCACTAGCAGCATGTCTATATCTTCATTCATTGCATCAACCCAATCGAGTTTGATGTCGTGGGAGTCAAACTCTTTGAAGTCCACGCCCAATCCGAAATCAGCTCCAAACAGTACACCATCTACCCCTACTACTCCTACGTCTCTTCCACCACTAGCTGCTTCAAGTCGTGGGAGAGGACGAGGACGAGGACGAGGACGAGGACGAGGACGGGGACGGGGTCAGGGTCGTGGAAAGGGAAATGGACAACTCAAAGTCACTAATCTACATACTTCTAGGTATACTTTGTCGTTTATGCATTTCATTGTCCCATTTATTGAAGGCATCACAGATGTGATAGGTAATGGAAATTGTGGCTATAGAGCCGTAGCAGCGCAAATATACGGAGATGAGGACATGTGGCATCAAGTGCGCTCAGATTGTTGCATTGAGCTGCATCGTCGCCGCGAGCTTTATCAGAGAGTTATATCTTGGAGACCTGTAGACGAGCTCTGCGATCGCATTGCTTGTTATACCTCCCCGGCTCCTGAATATTATTATATGAGACTCCCAGAGCTAGGGCACATCATTGCCACGAGCTATAATGTGGAGTTCGTCTCGTACACGCAAACCAGTGGCTTCACATGCCTTCCAGTGACTGTACCACAAGGAGTAGGACCACCCACAGACACATTTGTGTTGGGACATGTGGGAAACCATTTTATATTGGTATGATACTTTAATTCGTTATATTTAACTATCTTATTTAAATTCGTTATATTTAACTATCTTATTTCAATTCGTTATATTTAACTATTTTATTACTTTTGCAGCTGCACATGTCAGATACTGATTACCCAATACCATCACAAGCGATATATTGGGAGAATGAACGTGAACCAAGCGCAAGTAACCTGATCATGCCATACCGAGCTCGGATAGACACATTCAATCGACTCTCAAATGCGGCGAACGAAGCAAGAATTGCAAGAAATAGGCAATATTATGTGTGTATCATGTATTGATTTTTGAATTATCCAGTTTGTATGAAATTTGTTTGTTTGGATGTTTGGATGTATGAATTATGCAGTAAAAACTGTTTATTTCGTTCAAATTAGGTGAAATGCATATTTCGTGTAAAAGTTGGTGAAATGCATGGTTATGTTTCGTGTAAACTTGGGTGAAACCCAACGCACTGTTTCGTGTAAAATCAGGCGAAACTAACATCTTCAACCTTTGGCATATGTCGTGTAAAAGTATGCGAAATAATCCCATTATTTCGTCAGCGTGTACACGAGACACGCGTATCCGGGTAAGGATATTTTAGGCATTCCTGTACCTTGTACAAAATGGTGCCTTGCAAATAGAATTCACCAATATTCTCGTACAAGTTTTTGTCAATTTTTTTTTTTTGTTTTAAGAATAAGAAGATCGAAAACAGTTATTGAAAGCAAGAAAGAAAGGAGCAAGTGAGCAACAACAATGCGGCAGTCAACAGAAACCTGTCAGCGAATTTAGAAAATAATCTCTATAAAAAAAAAAAAAAAAAAACAAAAAACGATCAGTTTACATGACGCAACAATCCTCAACTAATTTCTCACTCCATACTCTTTCACAAAATCCCTAATCTATCCATTTTTCAAATGGAGCCCTAATCTAATCTGTAGGATCCGAAATCAGCGACGAACTTTTTGATTCCTGAATCCTTAAATTGAAGGTGCTGATGGAATAGATGAGTTTTGGTATTTGGTTGATGGTGTCATGGGGGCGACAGGGTCCAAGCTCGAGAAAGCACTAGGAGACCAGTTTCCCCAAGGCGAACGTTACTTTGGCCTTGAAAACTTTGGTAACACTTGCTATTGTAACAGCGTCTTGCAGGTTCCCTTTGATCTTACTTTTTCATGTTTCTGATTTGTGGTGCTAATTTGGCAATTGTATCTGTTTGTTTCAAATTCAAATATATATCACCTTGACTTTTGTAATTATATTCTGATACCAGTTTAATCTACACTTGATTGTTGCACTGATGCATTGACTTTTACTTTCTGTTGATCATCTTCACTACCCAAACTATAATTTGCAATCTTGTATTTAGGTCTGGATTTTAGTAATTGGCTGCACCCGTGTGTGGCCTTTTATCCTTTGCCTTCTCTTTTGATATTGATTGTACGTGTAGGAATTGTGTAATTGTATATTATTATGTTTTTTGTTATGCTATTTATCAGGAAAATATTTGATCATGCTTCAGCTTTTGGTGTTACTAATTTTTTGTTGCAACACATCTTGAAAAGGATGTGTGCAAGTATGATCATCCCTTGTTGCTGGTTATAGGAAGTACGGAGGGTCTAAAGAGAGGGGGAAATGACTTCTATAAAAGTGGTTTTGATTATATAAGACTCAGTTAAGATTGCTCAATGTGACTTAAAGAGTACTCATAGTGCAAGAATTTAGCTTGTGATTTCCTTTATCTTGTAACTTTACCCCTCCTTAATGAAACTGACTCAAGTTGTGCATAACAAGCACATTTTTTTTATTTTTTTTAAAACCGTTACTCTTAAGGTAGCTTATATATCTCTCAATTATTTGAGTTTTCCAAGTGTGGACTCTCTCAGGATATCAAAGAAAAATAACAATAACAATAAAAAAGTTGAAGCTAACAATTAAAATGTAGGGATGATTAATTTGATTCAAGAAGCATTTTCAGTTTCATATCAAAAGTTGCTTCATTTCCTCTCTGAAGTAGCATGTCTCACATCACAACTGAACCCGAGGGGTGGGGGGATAGCTTCCAACCCTGTCATCAGTCTTTTTAAGTTATTGCCTTTATCAGTATTTGCGTGTTTTTGTTGGCTAAGGACATGAAAGACAAGTGATGACTCTGGCCCTTTGGGTACTATTAAGTTTGAGTGATATCTCAGCCATGTGGTATGGATATTAATTACAATTTGATTAATTATCTTTTTAGAGTATTGATGTTCTCTCTTTGCAGTAAATAAAAAAGCAATTATTGCACCAAACAAGGAAGCACTTCATTATTGTATAGGCACAGATTTCCTTCCTGAGTTTCCTGATGTTCTTTTTCATTCCATCTACAGGCACTTTATTTTTGTGTTCCCTTTCGCGACCAGCTGCTTAAATACTGTGGTGACAAAAATCCAGGAGATGTAGAGGAGAATCTCCTTACCTGTTTGGCTGAATTATTCTCACAGGTACTAAATTAGTAGGAAATAGGAAGGTTCATCATTGGAGTGTATGACATTATCTTTTATTATCTTTGAATGTCTCTGCATTTTGTTATCACGCTTTTTGTAAATAATACTTGAACTTATACAGTTATTAAAAAAATTGTTGTTCCCAATGAATGTTTTAAGGATTACCATCAATTTATTTGTACAATTTTCTTCTTTCCCTATAAATATGGGTCATGTTTATGTTTACTAGTTCTGATAAGCATTGTTTGCTTGGAATAAGCTTTGGATTACATTCGTGAAGCCATAGAAACCTGGTTCTGTTGTGATTGTTTTGTTATCAAGATTAGAAGTGGGTCCTGTACTTAATATGGTATTGATTATTGGAGTAAGGGACTATGCAGACTTAACAATCTATATTTTCGTTTTAATTTCCATATAGCTTACATCTCCCAGATTAATGTATTACCTGTATTTCCTCTGTGGATTAATGTTTGTCTCCAATCATTACATTGAGTATGCTTGGACTTGTCCTCTTAGCATATTATGATGTAACACAATCCCTACATTCTAGTAACCAGGATATGAGGAACCAAATTTACTAACTGAGAGGATGTAAATCAACCTTACTTTTGTGGTTTCTGTGTAACCTATAGTTTTCTATAGATGATTTTGAGGGCAGGAAATTGGAATTAATGGACCACTTAATGCACTTGTGCAACTTCTCCTATGGGCTGATTGAAACAGCTGAAAATTAGGTTATTTCAGGGTAAAATTTAAGCGATTCAAGCCCTTTAACTCTTCTATGAGGAATCTCTGCTTGTGCTAGACCTTGGGGTTTGCGATTAAGCACCATTTTCTCTTGAAGATTCCTATTTATGAAATTGTTTGGCGTGATTTCAAGTGCAAGGAGTCGCATTACATTGATGAGTAGTCATGACCTCATATGTCAGCCACTCCTGCAAAATAAAATTCGCTCTGAGGATGATAGTTCAAACCAATTATTTATGGATTTTGGGTTGAAACTTTGAGGATTATATGCACGTGCATAAAAATATGAAATAATGATGAAAAGTATCACTTTCTCTGGTGAAATTCACTTTCATATGGAGGAGTGGCCAAATGAGTTTAGGTCATAGTTATTAAAGGCTCTAGGCGCACCAAGGCGCAGAAGGTGTGCCCGGAGCCTAGGCGCAAGGTGCAAGGCGGGCGCGCGCCCGAGTGACGATGCCTTCAAAAATGCCTTAAAATACTAAAAGTATAGTATACATTATACAACATCGAGATAAACAATAAATGTAATGCAAGTTGTAAATCAAACATACATTATAAGTCATAAAAGAAACAAACATAAATAGATGTTCAAACAAGCATAAAGAGAAGTTCAAACCGAAGGACTAAGTCTAAATCCTATAAAATGATAAGCAGTTGTTAGTTTGAAGGAATTCCTAGTTATTGCTACTCTTATACAAAGTTATGGTGCATGTACATGAGAGAGACATGGGAGAGGAAAAGTAATAGTCACGCATTATGTTTAATTACAATATAATTGATGGTCGATTGTTGTGCCCGGAGGTAGGCGCACCCAGGCTCCAAAACTGAGCCTCTCTGTGCCCGGGGCTTAGGCGCGCCTTTAATAACTATGGTTTAGGTTCTTCCTTACTGATTACATGATGAAGGTACTTTTTCACTCATTTTTGTAGCCTTTTATGCCATACTGACTTCTCAGATACTTGCAAGTTTATAGCTGTCCGACTACCATGAACTTGTAAAAGTTAAGCATTGAGCTGAAGGACACTAGAGAAGGACTAGGGTGGATCACCGTGTTGGGCGTTCCTTTGAGGCATCTACCTTCTTTTTCTAGTTTTATTTGAATTTTACTGTCAACAGACAACACAAGAATCATTGCCACTTTTCGTGTGGATGATATACTAGCAGTCAAATCTATTTCAGTGGCAAGATCTTTTTGCTATGTTCTAGCCCCTCATCCAACCTCAAACAAAATCAATTAAATATGTGTAGAAAGTGCGAGTTTTTCTTATTGGATTTTCTTCTCTCTCTCTCTCTCTCTCTCTCTCTCTCTCTCTCTCTCATTCTCTCTCTGTAAGGGTGTGTTTGTGTGTGCACGCATCTCTCTTCCTACCCCCTCCCTTCTGCGCTTTCTCTATGCCTGCACCCTCAGATACATATATGCTTGAATTGAACTTTTTGGCATGTTCATTTAACCCTGTTTAATTTAGTTCCTGCTTAAGGTAAGAGTCAAGTAACTTTAAGTAGAGGAGAGTGTTTATATTATTAATTCATGAAATCCCTCCTCCAAAATAAGTACTCCCTGTTCCCAAATGAATGTTACTCTTGTACTAATAATTTTATATGGTGAGATCATTAAGGGTATACTCCCTCCGTCCCAATTCAAATTGCAAAAAACTATCGGTGCACAAGAATTAAGGAAAAACTGGTAAAGGTGATGTGTTGTGAGTGTAGATAGTGGGGTAGGAGAGAGAAAGTGGGGTAGGGAATAGTAGGTGGGTTAGTTGATGTGAGTATGACAAGTGGGTCCCACTAATTAAAATATATTTAAAATTTTCTATTTTTGGATTCTGCAATTTCTAAGGGGACACTTAAAATGGCAAATTTTGCAATTTGAAATGGGACGGAGGGAATATATGTATAGTATATATGCTACAAAACTTGCGTAAATCCTAAAACTCAAAAGTGGACATTCAATTTGGGATGGAGGGAGTATTTTGCTTGTTAATTATGATGTTCAGTTCTTGTAGTTGATTTCTTTTACTTTTTCGTTGTTTTTGTTTATTCATATAGATAAGTACACAGAAGAAGAAAACAGGTGTAATTTCCCCAAAGAGGTTTGTACAGAGAGTCAAGAAAGAGAATGAGCTTTTCCGTGGCTACATGCATCAGGTATGTAGTCAACATTCAGATTTGCTTCTGTTGGCGTTCACACTATGCACAGCTAGCATCAAATCACAAGATATACATATCCATTATGCTTAAATGCTTTCGACCTTTGTCTTTTGCCATCTTTGAGGAACTAGACAATATTGCAGATTGGAAGAAGGTGATTGTACACCTTATTTGGGACAGATGGTTTGTTATCAGTTTGTGTAATAACCCTTAGTTTTGTCATGTTTGAATCAAAGGTGAGAGGGAGGGTTAGGACCAACATGTGAGAAAGTGAACCAAGAAACAAAAAACAATTTAAAAGAAAAACAAATAAACCTGAAAACCACAACATACACAAGCGAACAGGGTATAGTTACTCCTTTTAAAAGTTAAATCACATCAAGGACATCATTGTTATTTATTACCATTAAAAGTAACCATAACAACAAAAACCAAGAACACTGTATTTACTCATTTTATTAATGTGGATGGTAAAGTAAGATCATCGTGGAACTTGTATGAGCGATTTTGGAGTGACATTAAATGTGATATTGTGAAAAAGGTAAAAGTGAGCGATGTAGTAGTAATGATTAAGAGTGTAGTCTGATCAAGCCACAGCCAAATTTAAGTAGCGTATGTTAATTCCCACTTCTTCTTTCTGTGTGTGTGTATTTTATTAACGATATTTTGTACCTTACAAATTTATGCACAACTGATGTGCAAATTTTTATATAGGATGCACATGAGTTTTTGAACTTCTTTTTAAATGAGCTTGTTAACATACTGGAGAAGGAATCCCGAGCAGTAAAAGGGCCACTAGAATCCTCTCCACCCGGAACGATCACGAATGGGCCTACTAATGCTCAGGCCAATGGAGCAAGGAAGGAACCAGTGGTCACCTGGGTTCATGAAAACTTTCAAGTGAGTTCATATTTTTCATTTCTTCATATCTGATGATACCTCTCATAAATTTTACTAGGCTTTATGGCTCCTTTAGTACTCCATTTGGGACTTTGTTGGGTTTTGCGTCATTTCTTACTTTTTCACTTCTGCTAGCTGATGAAATGCAGGGTTTATTGACGAATGAGACAAGGTGCTTGAGGTGTGAGACTGTGACGGCAAGGGATGAGACATTTTTAGATCTGAGCCTTGATATAGAGCAGAACAGTTCAATAACCAGCTGCCTAAAAAATTTTAGTTCCACCGAGACACTAAATGCTGAGGATAAGTTCTTCTGTGATAAATGTTGCAGGTAAACAATCTTTGCAAATTCTTGATATTCTCTTATTTATTTATTATTTTGTGTGCCTGGTCATGTGTGTCAGTTGTTTGCTGAGACTGGAGTATTTGTTCATATAGAATTGTTACCAGGAAGTAACTGACATTAATTGAAAGCGCTTCTGGTACTCAATTTATTAATCTAGGACGTAAATTGTTCCTTTAAAATTTTCAATATATGACGCAGTTTGTAAATCGTGACCGTGTCAATTTGTTAGTTTTAAAATTTTCAATATAGGATGCAGTCTGTAAGATATGTCGTGTCAATTTGTTAGTGTATGAAGCGGCGTCAAGAGCAATGGTCAAATTGAAAAAAGAAAATCCAAACTGTTATTATATGTTGGTCCAAGGGGGAAATTGAAGAGTCAAATGTCACACTTGGAAAGCTTGTTACGTGCTAATCTTTTGCAGCTTAACCCTTTATATTACAGAGAGCACTCTCTATTCTGTCAACAGAACTCCTTTGCAGCTTTAACATTTTTTCTTACAGGATCTCAACTGAACTGAATTCTTGTAGGATCGACTGAAATATATATTTTTTTGGTGGTTTTGTAAGGGTTGAATGAAAGAGTAAAGAGGGAGCGAGGAAAAAAAGTGGGTTAAAAAAAAAAATACTCCCTTTGTCCCAGACTAAGGTTCTTACTTTCCTTTTTGGTTTGTCTCAGACTAAGGTTCTTAGTTGCTTTATTACCTACAATGGACAATGGAACCCACTTGTCATTCTCACAACAAAAACTTTCTACCCATTTTCTCTCTCCTACTTTCTCCTACTTTACTTTTCATACTCACAACATTTACTTTTTCTTAATCTCTGTGTAAAGTCAAACTAAGAACCTTTCCGGGACGGAGGGAGCAAGTGAAAACCGCGAAAGCAAACACTGCCATAGTGACAAATCTATATATATAAAAGTCGAGGAAGACCCCTAAAGAGTCGCCACGTGGACAAAGCTTGATTTACATGAAGCCACATCATCACCTCTCAAATTAATAATTGACTTTTGGAATTCTTACTATTAGTTAATACTATTTGTTATTATATAGGTTAACTATTACTATTAATGATGATTTTCCCAAATTCAAAGTTCGAAGATTCAAAGAAAAAACCCAGATTCGAAAATTCCTTGCTCTTAATCTGGCCCTAGATTCTTGGATCTACCTAGTTTTGCACGAAAATTTCTGGTTTCCCATAGTATTTTCGTGGTTCATGTTACTTACTGCTACAATAACTCCGAAAATGGAGTTGCTGCAAGACCTTCAATTCCGAAGATTTCTTTAGAAATTCTTGTTGGTTTCGGTTAGATTCTTCCCATTCTGCTTTTCATTCTCGAATTCCAGGTTGTTTATTTCGATTTGGTCCAAATTTTGATTGAATTTTGTGAATTTTTCTGCTGCAATACAGTAATTTGAGTTCCCACTTTATATGGTGTTTTTGATTTTCAAATCTGATTAGTTAGATCTGGATTTTGATTTTTGAGTCTACCTAGATCTAGGTTTGAATGGTGGCTGGTGGTTTTGAGATTGTGATGACGGTGATAATGAGATGGTGCTGTGTTGATGGTGGGTGGTGGCAGTGTTAATGGTCGTGGTGGGATGAAGGTTGTTCTTGGAAGATGTGGAAGAAGGTAGAAATGTGTTTCTATTTAACGGGACTAGTGTTCTTATTAACCGGTGTTAGTGTGTTTAACGAATTTTATTTTTCTTCCAATGTGGCTTGTTGATTAGGATGTCACATTGGCATTCCCGTTAAGTTTTTAACACCGTTAGTGTATATTGCATTATTTGTAAAAAGGGTCAAAAGTACGTATCATTAAGGTGTTACTATGTAGCACATTACAATAATTGTAAAAAAAGTGATAGTAGATTGTACCGATTGGTCGTTCGGCCATGACAAAAAACTTGGTTGTTGAGAAGTAGTACAAGGTTATCCATCAATAGTGATGCAAACCTCCATTCCCCCCCCCCCCCAAATAAAAGAATTAGATTTCTAATAATATTTATAATTATTATAACAAATAAATAAATGTTTTGCCTAGAGTGATCCGTGTAAACATGATGTTATTCTTGAGCATTCGTACCTGCAAAGGCACCAATTTATTTCAGAAGTGTTTACTGTTTGTATTTTCAGAATTCAAATATGTTATGTCATAAACCAATTCTTGTTCATAATATGGTTATTAGTACCATCGTATGTTAGTGAATGATATCCCAAATCACAGCCAAGTACATATACTCCCTCCGTCCCACTTGAATTAGGACAAATTTCCATTTTGGGTGTCCCATTCGAATTAGGACAACCCAAAAATGGAAGTGTTTTATTTAATGGGACCCACATTCACACTACAACAACTTTCCACTCTTTATTCTCTACCCCACTTTCTCTCTCCTATTTCACTTTTCATACTCACAACACCTACTCCACTAACATTTTTTCCTTAATCCCCGTGTCCAACCCAAAAATCCTAATTCGGGTGGGATGGAGGGAGTACTTGTCTAAACTTTTTCTCCAAATAGGAAACTGAAGAATAAAAAAGTTAGAGAAAAACTAACGTGCAAATTTGTCGCTTCTTGTTCAAATGCAGTTTGCAAGAAGCCCAGAAGAGAATGAAGATTAAAAAGCCACCAAAGATATTGGTGATCCACTTAAAGCGTTTCAAGTTCATGGAGCAGCTTGGCAAGTTGAAGAAGTTATCGTACCGTGTGGTCTTCCCTCTAGAGTTGAAGTTGACCAACACCATGGAAGATGCGGACTGCGAGTACACTTTATTCGGGGTGGTGGTCCATGTCGGGAGTGGTCCCAACCACGGTCATTACGTTAGTCTAGTGAAAAGCCACAACCACTGGCTCTTCTTTGACGATGACAACGTGGAGATGATTGATGAGTCTGCTGTTCAAACTGCATTTGGATCGTCACACGAGTACACCAGCAACACAGATCATGGGTACATCCTCTTTTATGAGAGCCTCACTTGAAACTCAAACTCAATTAAAGGTGCTCAGCTCTCAGTCCTTTTTTGATTTTTTTCCGTGGGTTGTATGTATCTCTTAAGATGTTGGGACTAGATCAGAAAACTTGAGATGGTTTTTAGATGTACAGTCAGCCAATGGTGGAAGTACAATTCTTGTTCCTTTTAACAATAGAGGGATTATTATATTTCAAAAGAAATAAAATAAAGGGATTATGAATGCTTATGCCGCAACATTTACTGGCTGTGATTTTGCTACCGCATGTTAGTATATTGTGCAGTATCAAGGTTATTAGCTCTTTTGTAGTTAAGATGTGTCATCCAATTGTTATCTTGGATTTTATTTTATCAACCACAAGTATATTAACAAACATAAAACAGCACACCATTATGTTACAAGCCCAAAAGACGATACCATACACATGACACATCCCCTAGTAGACTATTTACAACAAAAAGGGGAGGGTTAACAAAAGATAGATCAAGAGTGTCGGTTGGCAAGCTGAGGAAGAGCCGGTGTTAAAAGCAACCTGGGAATCAGTTTCTACATGCAGAGAGGTAATGTTTATAGACAGTGCAAGTAAAAGTCCTTGACGTAGGGCCCAGTCATATTGGTTACTGTGCCTAGGCTTCGAGCAAAACCCCTAATACAGGCCTGGGTGAGGAGCCATCTGTATTCAGTTTAAAAGGTAGATGGTTGCCATCCAATATCTATCAGGTAAGCTATTGTTGTTTCCTGTTGGAGAAGAAAAGATTTGAGGCAAGCTGGAGCTGTTTAAGAATAGCCCTTGGTTGAATGGGGATATGATGATCAAATACAAATTTATTCCGGCTATTCCATATGTCCCAATATGCCATAATAACACGGCCAATACAATAATATCAGGGGCACAAAAAAGGCACAAAACCTTGCTCACAAAATCTTAAGTGCAATGATTTTATTGGTGTTTTTAATTAGAATGTGACGGGTTCATTATCGATGCAACCAACAAAATATCGCCACCTCATTTTCTGAGCAAAATTTTGTGAACTTATTTTGTGCCCCTAACATTGCTCCGGCCAATATACTCGGCCCCTCCTTGTTGAGATTCCTGACTAATAAGGACTGCACGTTATATATATATATATATATAGGTAGGTGCTCAAATGAGAACCTAAATATCGTGAGAATCGTGAGAACTTAATGTATCCAATGATGTATCTAAGTGAACCATTGGATGAGTTGGTTTTGGGGGAAACTAGTTTCCCCCAAACATTAAAAAAAAGACCTGTTTTGATATTAGAGAAGTCGGTTCATTAATAATTCGCGGTTCAAGAGGCAGTAAATCGGTTAATGAATCTAGGGCATAAAACGTGGAAAACACACAGTAGCCCACACATGCGATCTTTTCGGCCGTCTTTTCTCTTCTTCCGCCATCTCTCTCTCTCTCTCTTTCTCTCTCTCCATCTCTCTACCGCCATTGCAGACGAGATGAGCTTCAAAAAGATGATTGAAAAGGTATGAATCTTTACAAGTTTGTTCATCAATTATCACGGTTTTTTTTTTTAAATTTGAAATTGATATTCGAATGCGCTATTTGATCTAATTGAAATTGATTTTCTCCTTATAGAAGATGGATATGGAGATGGAGATGGAGATAGTAGATCACAATGTCATTGAATCAGGGGAGAGGAGATTGAAAAAGACAATGAAGATCAATTTAAAGAGATGGATATCTTCATTGGGCTCAAAAACACCAAATCTACACTTAATTTGAATCATGTTGTCGTTTGCTGCTCAAATTGAAATAGAGATGTTCGAACTGCTCAAATTGAAATAGAATTGATTTGGTGTAACTTGTTGTTTAGTATAGTAACTTGGAGTTTTAGTATTGTAACATGATTTTTTATTAGTGCAACCTGGTGGTTAATCAAGCTATGTTGTATCAGATCTATACTTAGTATTTTAGTAGCGTAACTTGATGTTTGAGCAGACAAACTTGATATTATAATAACATTGAAATAAAGCATTTTGAATATCGAGTTATATATAAATTGGTGTTGTTTTAGTTTAGTAACTTGGTGTTTTAGTATTAACTTTATATTTTAATACAATAACTTGGTGATTTGTTAGTGCAAGTTGCTGGTTAAAGATGTTATGCTATATCAGATATATACTTGGTATTTTAGTAGTGTAACTTGGTCTTTGGAACAGACAAACTTGTTATTATAATAACCATGCAATTTCTATTAAAATAAGCATTTTGAACATCAACTATAATATAGCTTAGTGTTGTTAGTATAGTAACTTGGTGTTTTACTATTTTAACTTTATGTTTTAGTACAGTAACTTTGTGTTTAATTAGTGCAGCCTGGTGGTTAATCAAGTTATGCAGTATCGGATCTACACTTGGTGTTTTATTAGTGTAACTTCGTAATATAACAGACAAACTTGATATTATAATAACCGTGCAATTTCTTTTGAAACAAGCAGTTTGAACATGAGCTTATAATACAACTTAATACACATGTTTAATCATAAAAAACAGCAAGTTAATAAGTTAAAATAATAAGTTTGGACTTAAAAACAATAAGTTACAATTTCACTGACTAACACCCTTTCTAGACCTAGTTTGCTGACATATGCTGCAGTCGAACCATCAGCTTTCTTCCTCTTCTTCTCCTCGTTGTCTTTGCTCCCAACAACCTTGTCAATGTGATCATGTTTGATTGCCGGAAAGTCTTCAACTTTATTCAACAAAGACTCATTTGCTTGTTTAAATCACTTAGTAACAAGTACCAAACTCAACATAACTAAACAAGCATCACAAAAACATAACAAAAAATGCTTGAAATCAACACAATAAGTGAACAAAATAGAGTGAGAATCAAGCGGAAAAAGCTTGAAATCAACACATACCTCCATCACGCCCGTCCTCTTCTTCATTACATATTTCTTTGCTTTTGGATTTGAAATCAACCTCATTCTGCTTGAAATCGAGTGCAATCGAGTGAAATAGAGTGAGTATGACCATCGTTAGGTCTGAGAGAGAGTGAGATGGAGATAGCAACGGCGACGGTTAGTCGGGGAGTGAGAGAGATGGAGGTTAGGTCAAAGAGTGAGAGAGATGGAGGCGGCTAGGTCTGAGAGAGATGGAGAGAGCACGGTTAGAGATGGGAGAGAGAAAGAGTCGTACATCCAAAGCCGCATAAAAGGCCGGTTTACAAAAATTTTGATCGAATTTTTTTAATGAGCGAGAACCGGTTCAGAAAAGGTAGGAGTTGGTTTGCTGGTTATCCAAAACCGGTCTTTTTTTAATATTAGGGAGAAACTAGTTTCCCCCAAAATTTTGTGCCATTGGATACATTAGTTTTTTTTTACCTAATGTATCTAAGTTCTCACGGTTCTCACGATATTATATACTCCCTCTGTCCCGCCCGACTTATGATTCTTGGTCAAGCAATTTATACTTTGACCAACAATTTGAACAAAAATAATTATCTTAATGAAAATCTAAAAATAGTTATTTACTTTATTATTAATCGTGATACAATAACAAGTTTTAAATTTTTATTAGCATCATTGTATTTCTTCAAATATTTGGTCAAAGTATAAATTGTTTGACCAAGAATCCTAAGTCGGGTGGGACGGAGGGAGTATATATATATATATATATATATATATATATATATGGATTTTTACCAATAAGTCCCTTGGGGAAGATGGTATTTGCCAATAAAACCACAACATTTCATAATCTACCTTAGGGTCCTTGGGTTGAAATCAATTTTACCAATAAATCCCTCACCCTTTTTAAATGGCAAAAATACCCCCAGCCCAAATAAAATCCTATTACACCTTTAACCATTGACCACCTTTGACCGCCTACTAGACCTTTGACTTTGACTAAGGTCCACCACCTACCGCCGCCACCAGCGCCGCCGCCGGACCTCCACCCGCTGCCGCTGCCGCCGTCACCTGCCGTCAGCCGCCGCCTGCTGCCGCCGGACCTCCACCCGCTGTCGCCGCCGCCGTCAGCCGTCACCTGCTGCCGCCGCCGCCACCTGCCTCCCGGCCACCACCGACCACCGCCGGCCCTTGCCGCTGGAACCATCTGCAACCCAAGTATTTTAAATAAAATTAATTTGCTATTGGGAGGGTTTGAACCTAAGACCTCTTGGTCTTAACTAAGACTCCTAACCACTATGCCAAGCTTGTTACTTGTTCCATTAGTAAACTATTATATATTTAACACTACAACCTCACATTTTTTTTTTTGGTTAACAGCTGAGAAACAAATTTACCAGTTCTTATATTAAACTCGTGTGTGAAAAAATGAGAAATGAATATCTCATTTATTAATATATTAACAACAGAGAAAAATTGATAACTGATAAATGAATGTCTAATTTATTATATAATTAAACCGATAAATTGAGTCATCAATTGTGAAAATGAGAGATGATTTTATCAGTTTTTACTCAATTATGAACGACTGTTAAATGAATGTCTCTGTTATTATATTCAAATTCATGTGTGAACAACTGTGAAATGCATGTCTCAGTTATTATAACGATTGTGAAAAATTGAGAGATGAATTTATCAGTTTTTAAAATAAAAAATAAAAAATGACACAACTGTGAAATCACACAATTGAGAAATCATACAACTGAGAAATCAATTGAAAATGATTTTACAAGTGAAAAATGAAATTTTATTTTCTAAAATTGTGAAATTAATTGAGAAATGAAAAATGATTTTCTCAAATTTTTACTAGTGAAAAATGATATTTTTATTTCTAAAATTTGAATTATGTATTGAGTGTACTTGTTTGATTCGTTTTGACGGCACGGTTAAAACGGTGGTCTCGGATTATTTTTTTGATTTCTAGATTTTAAGATATTACATTTTAAAAAAATTGGTGGAAAACAAAAAGGAAGAGAGAGAAAGAGAATCAGGAAGAGAGAGAGAGAGAGGGAAAAAATCGGAGGAAGAGAGGGAGAGAAAACGTGTCCAGCGCATGTGAGGGAGGGGGCAACCTGGTCAAGTAAAAATTTCAGGGACTTATTGGGGGATTTTGTAAATATCAGTCCTTATTGGTAGTATTTATTTGACTGAAGGACTTATTGGTCAAAGCCTCATATATATATATATATATAGGACTTATTGGTCAAAGCCTCATATATATATATATATATATATATATATATATATATAGGGTTGTGCTCCTGTGATAACTTAAATATCGTGAGAACTGTGAGAACTTGGATACATTAGGTAAAAAACTAATGTATCCAATGGTTCACTTGGATATATCATTGGATACATTACTTGACTTGGATACATTACTTGAATACATTAAGTAAAAACTAATGTATCAAATGTGCACTTGGATACATCATTGGATACATTAAGTTCTCACGGTTCTCAATCTCTATGTTTAAATCGATCCTCTGATCTTGGTATCAGAGCCTAGTATTCAACAAAATTATTTAATTAACTCAATTTATATATTTGTCTCGAGTCGGTGTGTCACCTAGATCTATGACGCAGTAGGAGTGTAAGTCATGCGTCCAGTAGGTAAGGAAGTGTATCCGAGGAGCAAGACAAATAATAAATTATAAGTTGGTTAGGTAATTTTACGAATAGAAGGCCTCCTAGAAATCATGATCAAATGAACGATTATAATATACACATTGAGAATAATAATAAGGAAAATAGCTAAAATATATAAATATCAAATTAAATCGGAATGAACAGTAAAAATGAACAATAAATTTTGAATAGTAAATTCGTAATAATGAATACTGTAAATACTTGAGGCAAGGGTATAAACAAATCGGAATGAACAGTAAAAATGAACAGTAACTTTTGAATAGTAAATTCGTAATAATGAATACTGTAAATACTTGAGGCAAGAGTATAAACCGAAAACGTACTTTGTTTATTGATTGTTGCTGATTGTAGAAGAGTACAGTGGGTGGTTACAGAAGAGTACAGTAGAAAGATTTAGAGATAATATGTGCTAGAAATAAACTCAAAAATTTAAGCGTGCCTCTACATTGATTCTTCATCCGTTTATATAAGCTCAGATTTCAAATTCTATACAATCTAATTTTGCTTTTTGTTGTTTATATTGTTTGTCGTAGGGCTGAAAGTGGACATCTGCTTTTGAAATGTGGAATGCGTAGGCCAGGGCGGCTCCTGCCTTTGTTGAAATTTGAGATATGTGGACCAGGGTGACGTTTGGTATTTGCTGATAATTAAAGAAATGCTTTTTCTTTTTCGGTGAGTGGACTCCGAGTAAATTTTTCTTTTCTGTCCTTATTTCCTTTTTGTATTTTGTCGTGATTGTTGAGGTGGCTTCTTTTCTACAGATCTCCAGATTATCTTCTCGTGAGAAAAAAATCATCATTGGGTATTGTGTCTCCATCATTCATTGGGGATGAGCTTCCTTCATCGCTGAGCTGGAGCATTAATTTATCCAGATCCGCTGGATTTGTACATTGAGCCATCTAAGTCATGATTTGTTGTTTTTTGGCAAGAAATTCTTCATTTTGTTGTGATTGCTTTGGAGGGATCATCTTTCAAAATTTTGGCTTTCCATTAAAATACTTTGTCACTGCTTCCGGATCACATTCAGTAATGTCTGTTTTGTCCCACCATTTTATTTTGTATTTGCGGATCAAGATTGGTAAAATAGTTTTTTGTATACATCCAACACTTTTGTTCTTTGTTCAAATGAACATTGTTTTGTACACAGTCACACATTTGTTCTTCCTTTAGGTCAAATTCTGTCATAAAAATCCAAGGGACTTGAAAATTATGACAAAACAAGGCTCAAAGGGGAGTTTGGGCAATCTGCTCTAGATATGTTACCTTTGTTGACCATTGTTCAAAAGTTTTTTGTACACACGCCGGGACAATTGTTTTTTCAAGTCCAAATGACCTCCACCATTGATGGAACCAATATGGAGTTCGATAGGAGAATTGGGGACTGAAATAAAAAAAATAAGAGAGAGAAAAAGATTTGTTTTGTCTAAAGAAAGCTCTTGACCAAGCTAAAATATAATCTCAATAATTAAATCGGGCTGAATTGATAGGAAAGATTAAATCTTTTGATTCATTGAGTTTCTGTCCCCAATCAGAAATTGAAAGGAATTTTAATATTTTTTATTTTACAATAACGTATTTTGGTAGCATCAAGATGACCTGTTGCATATTGAAAAGTGGCCGATTTTGTTTGGATTAGGATTCTTTCATAATAAAATTGTGTTTTTGAAAACTTATCTGGAATATAATTATATAAGCTTGGTAAAATAAATTAAGAAATCTGGTAAGGGTGCCAATTTGTGTTCATTTCATAAAATTCTGGTTCAAGAACACAGATAAAATCCCCATGAATTTTGTATTAGTAAGAAGTAGGTGGTGTTTGTTTTGGATAAGTGTTGGGAATACTTTGTCTAGTGGTATTTGTTTGAGAAGGTTGGAGTTGTGGATTTTGCTGGTTGAGGGTTTTCTATGTTAAGGACTTTTTTTTGTAAGTGGTTGACTTTTGTAATGAGGTAGAAGAGGATGTGGATTCTTTTATAAGGGGAGGAAAATTGGTTTTGATTCTGAGGAAAGAATGGCAAATCTGTTTTCTATTTTTGGTGTTTTGTCAGGGATAAAAATCGGAGGCTTTGTCATTGGTAATGGTCGTATTTGTATCTTGGCTTGCTCTTTCTTTTCCTTGCATTTGATTGAAGTACTTGTAATCATACTATAAACAATAAAAGAGATATTAGTATGAAAATTCATCTTGTGGCTTATGGAAAAAGTTCATCTTGTGTATTTGCATAGTAGTCATTATAAACACATCTTGTAACTCTTTTTATGGTTGAAATTTCTCCACGTATAAGAGATAAATAAGGAGAAGATTTTTTTTTTATTCCAGGAGCTCTTCTAGATCATGGATATGGGCTCTAAGAGTTACTGTTTTGTGAAGAGGGATTATGTTGTGATTTTTTTACATTCGTTTAACAATACGGCTGATTTTTGTAATCCATAATTTAAATTGTTTAGTTGAATAAGATTTCCATTAAGAAAAATATCCCATGTTAGTTCTTGTTCAATTTGTGATATGAGGAGAGTTTCATCATTTAGTTAGAAATAATCTTGTTAACAAATCAGGGATGTAATTGTCTTTTCCTGCAATATGAATAATATCAAAGTCAAAAATTGCTAAAAGGGCTTCCCATCTAGCAAAAATTTGTTTTGCAGCTAAATTGTTAACATCTTTTTGTAAAACATATTTTGCTGCTTTGCAATCAACTTTTGACTGTGAATTTTTGGTTAAGTAAATCATCTTGAAATTTTGTTATGCATAGAACTATAGAAAGAATCTCTTTCTTAATTGTTGAATAATTGGATTGTGTTTTATTCTATATTCCTGAGTAATATCTGATTATGTGATCTTTTCCATCTATGTGTTGGGTTAATATTCCTCCATATCCTATGTCAGAGGCGTCTGTTGAGACTGTTTTAGGGGCTTTTGGATCACAAATTGTTAAGCATGGTAATCGTTTAACATGTATTTTAATTTGTTTAACAATATTAGTATGTTCTTTTGTCCATGGTTTTGGTTCCTTCTATAATCTATCAAAAAGAGGTTTACAAATTTGTCTTACTTTTGGAAAGAAATCTTGTCACGACCCGAAACCTAGGTTCTATTTTATTAGTAATAAATAATTATTATTTATTTATTTGCTTATTTATTTAT
The DNA here is from genome assembly GCA_026119855.1 of Campanula takesimana. Lineage (NCBI taxonomy): Eukaryota > Viridiplantae > Streptophyta > Magnoliopsida > Asterales > Campanulaceae > Campanula > Campanula takesimana. Next base: position 467,108 of record JAOWBW010000487.1, read on the forward strand.
TTAAATTATTATTTATTTAAATAATTATGTGTGCACTTCATGTGTTATAATAATTATGCCTAGCATTCTATTTGGATTAAGTGTAGTATTGTTGAGTCTTAATTGTTAGTAGGGAGAGTAAGCATTTGTGTTAGTATTAGAGGAGGGGCCTATGTGAAAGTTTTCAAATAATTATTCATCTACTCCCTCCCTCACCTCCCTCACCCTACTCTTTCACACTCCACCTCCATCCCCCATCTCCCAGCTCAATCTCTCTCTCTCTCTCCAAAAGGTAAGCATTTTTTTCTCTTCCTTCTCTCTTCATTTCCTTCTTCTTCCTCTCATAATCTCTCATTTCTTAAAACGTGAAACTTGTTTAGATCGTCGATAGGATCGCGTAGAATAAAAAAGAATTGAATTCCGTCATCTTTGAGAATTTTCAAGTAAGTTACTTTTCCCTCATTTTGATGCTAAAATGTTCATATCATGTTTATATGATGTTTGATGTGTTATATTTGAAGTTTGATTGAGTTTGGAATTTATTGGGAATTTATTTTGGGTTTTGATAAAAAATGGTGAAATCTTGAATGTGGGGATTTGGTCTTGATTTTTGGTTGATAAAGGGTGTTGTTAAGGTCCCCTTTTTGGTTAAATGTTGTTTGGGTACCCTAGTATGCTTGTTGGGAGTCTTGATTCTAGTTGATTTTGTATGGTAAGAGGTTTGGGTTGTTTTGGGTTTGAAATGGAGAACCCAGCTGCTGGAATTCTTCCCAGCCCGTAGACCAGGCGCCCGCCTGCCCTTGCCCAGGCGCCCGCCTACCCCCCTTTTTCTAGCGCCTGACCTTCTGCCCAGGCCAGGCGCCCGCCCGCTCACTGTTCCAGGATTTTGTCCTTTTTGCTTGTTTTAAATAAATGGCTTAACTAGTTTAGGATGCCTTCTTCTAATTAACTTAAGATAACACCGTGGGACACTTATTTAAGTGGAATTGATTCTTTTGTGAATGAATGTGTTATGAAATTTATTTAAGTACCGTTTTGGGAATGTTGGGCATCTTTGATGTGCTGTTTGGATTGGTTTACCTTTGTGGTAATTTAATTGGAATGGTTCCCTACTTTGGAACCTTAAGTTGTTTATTTAAGCTATTATTTATTACTTAGCATTTATTTGAAAGTCCAGCTGGTATTTTGTGTGTGTTTGGGCGATGCGAAACATTATGATGGCACGGCCAAGTCCATTGTGATGTTGACCATTGTTTTGCCCCATTATTACCCTCCTCCAGATTGGCATTGGATGTGAGAAGAGCTAGCTCCTTTGTGTGCACTTTAGCTTTACTTGGAGCATGACTTTGTGGCATGTCTCCCGTCCCTTGTGACACTTCATTGGTTATTGGTTCCGGTACCGGGGATTTCTCTTCAGCTTTCATGCTATTATGAAGATGATGATTTGTTGATTATTGAAGCTGCGCAGCGACCTTTATTTGGTTCATCGGTTTGGAAAACCTTGGCTATATCCTTTGTTATGTGTTTATTTCCGCTGCTATCTGTTAAGTGATAAATGCTATGTGCTATGTGATATTTATTATTGCTTATTGTATATTGCATCATAGCATGTCATGTAGTTGCATTAGTAACTTATTGAGATTTATCTCACCCCTTTTCTTTTATCTTTGTTTTTCCTTAACCCCCCCAGGTGCTAAGGATTAGTCTCACTGATCACGAGAAAGAGGACGTCGAGTGTGGATACATTCTTTTGGGGAAGGTTGTTATAGGTTGGTTTACATTATATAAATGTGTAACCTTTTTGGGATAGTTGTACCAAACAATGTCGTCATTAAGATTTGTACATTTATCTTTTGTTGGGCATAAACTTGTGGAAGTTTATGATAGTTGTATTTGGTTATTATCAAACTTGGATTTGTAAAACTTTGGATCATCACCTTTTGGTATCAAATGGAATTTTTAACTTCGGTATTTCATAGTTTTGGTTTTAAGTCGACGTCCAGATCGCGGTCTCGGGCCCGCGGGGTTCGGGGTCGCAATAGTTGGTATCAGAGCTATGGCATTAGCTCTATGTATAAGTATATGTGGATTAGTTTGACCTAGGTGGGTAGTAGTGTGTGGAGTGATTAACGGTTGATGTTTTATGCAGGTACTTGTTTACAATGGTTCGTAGAAGGAGTGGTGAAGGCAGTACCGGTAATGCAAATCAGAATGATACAAGGGAAGAAGCCCGTGCCATGTTTCAAGGCATGTTCGAGGCGGCCATGAAGGCCATACATGATCAAGGTCCGAGGGTAGAACGAGCACCACCCCGCTATGGATTAGAACAATTTCTCAAACTGAAACCGGTTGAATTCAATGGGGAACCCGATGTTCGGAAAGCTGAGTTGTGGATTGAGTCTATGGAAAAGTTTTATGAGGTATTTGGTTGCACGGATGAGGACAAGGTCCGGTTCGTGGCTTACAAACTTGTGGGAGCCGCCGAGCATTGGTGGAAGGGTGTTAAAGCTAGTTGGGACGATACTCGCACGGTGTATGCGTGGGAGTTGTTTGTGCGCAAATTCAAGGAGCATTTCATTCCGGTTGTTGATCAAAACCGAAAGGAGATCGAGCTACTCAACTTGGAGCAAGGATTGTTGTCTATAGCACAATACTCGGCTAAGTTCATAGAATTAGCCCGGTATTGTGACTATTTGGTGAGGACCGAGGAACAAAAAGCTATGAGGTTCATTCGGGGATTGAAGACCTCCATCCGTACTCAACTTATTGCCCAGCGGATTGTGACCTTTCAAGATGCGGTAGACCGAGCCTACTTGATAGAGCAAGATATTGGGGAGCACAAAATGAAAACCGAGGTTGTGGGTACGGGTAAACCGGGAAGCATGCTAAATCTCAACCACAACACCGTTCCGATAACCGAGGTAACTTTGGGGAACAATCTCAGTTCCGAGGGCAACCGATCCCAAGGAACCCGGGTACCACTTCCGGGAACCAAGGGAACCTAATTAGGAGGCTTTGTTCGTATTGTCAAAAGGAAGGTCATTCTGAAGACCGTTGTTGGAAGAAGCAACGGAGGTGCACCAATTGTGGTCAAATGGGTCACTTTGTAAAAGATTGCCCGAGAGGTAGAGGACAAGCATCCGGGTCAGGAGTCGGTAATAATCAAGGTCAGAAAAGGGATGCTACCGGGAAGCCCAAAGTTCAAGGAAAGATATATGCCATGAATCAACAACAAGCGACCGATGATCCTTCTGTTATTGGAGGTATTGTTTCTGTGTCTAATGTGAGCGCACGAGCGTTAGTAGATCCAGGATCATCTCATTCATACATTTCTGTGCAATTTTCTTCCATGTTAAATGCTGCATTCGAGTCTTTACCGTACGTGCTAGAGGTGTCGACCCCTATAGGAGAATGCTTGATTTCTGATCGAGTCTTTCGTGCTTGTGATGTGGTCATTTGTGGTCGTGTCCTTTGTGCGGATTTGGTAGTTCTTCCTATCCAAGACTTTGATGTCATTTTGGGTATGGATTGGTTGAGCAAGTTTCATGCTTCTGTTGATTGCCGTAAGAAAACTGTTACTTTTTCTATTCCCGATGTGCCTAAATTTGTGTTTGAGGCTAGTCCTCTGAGTAGAAAGGTTCGCTTAATTTCTTTTATGAAAGCGAGAAAATTATTGCATAGTGGTTGTGAGGGGTATTTGGCTAGTGTTCTTGATACTAGGAAAGAATCCCCTAGTTCGGATAGTGTTCGGGTAGTTCGGGAATTTCCCGATGTTTTCTCTACCGAGTATGATATGCCTCCCGATCGTGAGATAGAATTTTGTATAGATCTTTTGCCGGGTACGGCTCCAATTTCGAAAGCACCTTATAGATTGGCTCCCGCAGAGTTGAAGGAATTAAAGGTTCAATTGCAAGAGTTGCTTGATCGAGGGTTTATCCGCCCTAGTGTTTCCCCGTGGGGAGCACCGGTTTTATTCGTGCGGAAGAAAGATGGTTCGTTGAGATTGTGCATCGATTACCGGAAATTGAATCAGGTTACGGTGAAGAATAAATACCCTCTACCCCATATTGATGATTTGTTTGATCAGCTTCAAGGGTCCGTGGTTTTCTCTAAACTTGATTTGAGGAGTGGGTACCATCAGTTGAAGGTTCGATCGGAGGATATTCCGAAGACTGCCTTTCACACTCGTTATGGTCATTATGAGTTTTTGGTTATGCCGTTTGGGTTGACTAACGCGCCTGCAGTATTTATGGATTTGATGAACCGAGTTTTCCATCCTTATCTTGACTCGTTCGTGGTGGTCTTTATCGATGATATACTCGTCTACTCTAAATCCCGAGAGGAGCACGAGCAACACTTGAGGACAGTTTTATCCGTTCTTGCGAGGGAGAAATTGTTTGCGAAGTTTAGTAAATGCGAATTTTGGCTCGAGAAGGTGTCATTTCGGAGTCATGTGATTTCGAAAGATGGGATTTCTGTGGATCCTTCAAAGATTGAAGCTATAGTGGATTGGAAGAGACCCGAATCAGTGACAGAAATTAGAAGCTTTCTGGGTTTAGCCGGTTATTACCGAAGATTTAATGAAGGGTTTTCGAGGATCGCTACTCCGATGACTCAGTTGACCCGGAAGAATGTTCCGTTTGTGTGGACCGAGAAATGTGACAAGAGTTTCGAGGAATTGAAGAAGAGGTTGACTACCGCACCGATCTTGACTTTACCTAATGGGAGCGATGGCCTAGTGATTTACAGTGATGCTTCGAAAGAGGGTTTGGGTTGTGTGTTGATGCAGAATGGGAAAGTAATTGCGTATGCTTCGAGGAAGTTGACCCCTATAGAGCAGAATTACCCGACTCATGATATGGAGTTGGCGGCGATAGTCTTTGCGTTGCACAAATGGAAGCACTACCTTTATGGGGCGAAGTTTGAAATTTTTACCGATCACAAGAGTTTGAAGTACCTTTTCTCCCAGAAAGAGTTGAATAATAGGCAGCGTCGATGGATGGAATTGTTGAATGATTATGATTGCACGATTTCTTATCATCCGGGGAAGGCGAATGTGGTAGCCGATGCGATTAGTAGGAAATCTTATGTGGCTTCGATGATGGTTCGAGAGTGGAAAATGCTTGAGGATGTTCGAGATTGGTCTCCTCGTGAATCGAGACATAGGGCTATTTTTGCGAATATTAGGGTATCTCCGACCCTAATTCAGAGGATAAAGGAAGCTCAGAAAGAAGATCCCGAGTTGGTGAAGATAATTGGTAAATTGAAGGAAAAGAACTTCGAGGATTTTTCTATTAGCTCGAGTGGAGTGTTGAATTTCCGTGGTCGTCTGTGTGTTCCGTATGTTGATGGAATTAAACAGAGAGTTCTTGATGAGGGTCACAAATCGAGGTATACTATTCATCCGGGTAGTACGAAGATGTATCAGGACTTGAAGCAACAATTTTGGTGGATTAGTATGAAGAGGGAAATAGCCGAGTATGTTTCGAAATGTCTAACGTGTCAGCAGGTCAAAGCCGAGCATCAGAGACCCGCGGGATTACTTCAGCCGTTAGAGATTCCCAAGTGGAAATGGGAGCATGTGACTATGGATTTCGTTACGGGACTACCTCGTACCCGTAGGAAGTATGACAGTGTTTGGGTAATAGTGGATAGATTGACCAAGAGTGCACATTTCTTGCCTATTGACATCAGATATTCGATGGAGAAGCTTGCGACCCTTTATATCGATGAGATTGTTAGATTGCATGGGGTTCCGGTTAGCATTGTGTCAGATCGAGACCCGAGGTTTACTTCTAGATTCTGGAAGGCGTTTCAGGAAGCTTTGGGTACAGAATTGCGATTCAGTACGGCTTTTCACCCTCAGACAGACGGTCAATCCGTGAGGACTATTCAGATTTTGGAGGATATGTTGCGAGCGTGTTCGATAGACTTTTCTGATTCTTGGGATTCGCACCTACCGTTAGTGGAGTTCTCTTACAACAACAGTTATCAGGCTAGTATCGAGATGGCACCGTATGAGGCCTTGTATGGAAGGAAATGTAGATCGCCTATTTGTTGGGATGAGGTCGGTGAAGCGAAAGTTTTGGGTATCGATTTGCTTCGGGATTCAGTTGAGAAAGTTAAAGTTATCCAGGATAGATTGAAGACAGCCCAGAGTCGACATAAGAGCTACGCAGACAACCGAAGGCGAGATCTTAGTTTTTAGACCGGTGATTTGGTGTTCTTGAAAGCATCTCCAAAGGTGGGTATCCGAAGGTTTGGGAAGAAGGGCAAATTGGCTCCGAGGTTTATAGGTCCGTTTGAGATTTTGGGAAAGGTTGGACTTCTAGCGTATCGTCTTGCGTTACCGCCATCTTTGGACCGGTTGCACAATGTGTTCCACGTTTCTATGCTTCGGAAGTATGTTCATGACCCATCGCACGTGTTACCGAGGATACCGGAGGATATTGAGCCCGATATGACTTATGAGGAACGACCGGTTCGGATCTTAGATTCTAAAGTCCAAGAGTTGAGGAGCAAAAGCATTGCGTTGGTTAGAGTTCTTTGGAGGAATCATAATATCGAGGAGTTGACGTGGGAGCTCCGAGGTGAGATCGAGAGGAAATTTCCGTGGCTTTTTGTTTAAGGTGAGTCTCGTTAAAATTCGGGTCGAATTTTCTTTAAGGGGGAGTGAATGTCACGACCCGAAATCTAGGCTCTATTTTATTAGTAATAAATAATTATTATTTATTTATTTGCTTATTTATTTATTTAAATTATTATTTATTTAAATAATTATGTGTGCACTTCATGTGTTATAATAATTATGCCTAGCATTCTATTTGGATTAAGTGTAGTATTGTTGAGTCTTAATTGTTAGTAGGGAGAGTAAGCAATTGTGTTAGTATTAGAGGAGGGGCCTTTGTGAAAGTTTTCAAATAATTCTTCATCTACTCCCTCCCTTGTTGGTAGTGGTGCCCTAGGCACGTTTAATAAACGTTGTAATTGTTATCATTTATTTCATATCTATAAAGAGATGTTTTGATTATTATTATTGTTCATGTTTACTTATAATAATCTCCGTCCCTAGTACTTGTTAAGCACTAGTATAAAGGCTAAATGATCATGGGATGATCATGTTAGATTTATGGGTACTTGTTTGGAACACGGTACTGGACATGACCCGCTCTATGAGATTTATGTCATGGTCTATGTCATACATATATCTCATATTAGTTATGTCATTTGAATCCTTAGACATGAAGTTATTATAGTCTTCCACTTGATGAACATTATGTTTGACATATTCAAACGCTACTTTTAACCGAGTAGTTATAAAGGGTATGATTGGCATAATCGGATTCACGTAGGGAAGAATAATAAGCTAAATGGATTTGTCCCCCTTCGGAGAGATATCAAGCTTGGGCCTCTCGTAGGAATGATGTTGATGAAATGTTCGGCCGGACTCAAATGAATTGATTGGATCAATGACATTTGGATTATCAACATATTCGGAATCGAGAAAGTATTGAACAAACCAAGTTGACTCTTTGACCATGACTTGTGTTCAATGATATCGTGGACAAAAGGATTATGACATATTCTAAAGGAATGCGAACTTGTATCTAGTTATACTATTTGGGTAGGTATGACGGTTTGCTAGAACCTAATCATATCTTATGGTTTCATGTTTGAACCCATTGCCAACTTAGTATAATCCTAGAGGGTCACACACAATAGAACGAATCTTTAAAAGGACTACATTGGAATTTTGGAAATTCTGGACATTCTGGGGAAGTGGGCGACCGCACAGTATGGACTGGGCGGCCGCACACTTAGCTCAGTTTTGTACCAGTTTTGTTTCAGATAGTTGTGCGACCGCACAGATGCTTTTGGGCGGCCGCACAGTACTGTCGGCTGGCACTTTCCTAATTCGATTTGGAATGTCTTTTGACACAAGTTTCCTATTTGGAATAGGTTTTTCTTGTGTATAAAGGGAGGATTTCGGCCAGAACTTAAGGGATAGCCTTGTGTGAGTCTCAAAGAGTTTGAGAGAGAGTTTATTTTGTTCTAAGACATCTTTTGTTGAAGAACAAAATAATACACAAAAAGAAAAATTCCATATAGTCACATCAATTGTGAAAGCGTGTTTCATAGTTGTTGGTCTAGCAACCAAGATCAAAGAAGCTCCTTTGATATTCGTTCGAAGTGTGGATACCGCTAGAGGGTGAAAATCATCATCTTCAAAGTTCGTGTTCAAGCTTTGTGATCGTGATCAAGTCTTCAAATCTCCACCAAAGACCAAGAGAAAATTTGATAGCCATCAAGGGTTAGTTTTATCCTATATTCATGTTATTGCATTTGATTTAATCATATGAACGGATCTATGGGCTTTGGGTTTCAAAATTTTAAATGCTAAATTCCGCTGCGCATGTTTGATCGAAACCCAACAGTGGTATCAAAGCCCCCGTTCATGTTGATTATTTCAATACCTTGATCATGTTATGTGTATATAAATTGTTTATGTGCCTTGCATGATATGAATATTGGAATATATGATATATATATGTGTTTTGTGATTTTATGTGGTTTATTGTTTTGCAACTTTAATCGCACGATTCAATCGCAATAAATAAATTATGGTGGATTCTGAATTGTTGATTATTAATTTTTTGATTGGATCAAAGTTTTAATAATCGGGGAAAAACGATTTTGAGACAAAATTTTCGAACTTGAAAATTCTGCACCTTTTGATGGCCATGGGCGACCGCACATAAGAGTCTGGGCGGCCGCACACTTTTGGGCGACCGCACAGATAATTTTGGGCGGCCGCACACCAGCATCAGAAAGTCAGATTTTGGTTGAAAACCAGAATCTGGAATTTTTCGAAAAATTCAACAAAACCAGTAACAGAACCAGTCCAGACTTGCTGATCTGGAATGGGTTTTGGGTAGTTGGTTTGTGTGAGGATTTTGGGGTTTGATTTTCCTATTTGTTTTAGTCTTGTGATTCTAAGATTGGTTCAAGGTTTGGATGGCTAATCTGCGTTCATCGAGATTGTGTTTCCCAAACTTGATCGCAATCAAAGTTTCAAAGAATAAAACGAAGTTAGAATTATGAAGAGTTCATAATTGCTAAAATTGAGAAACAAAGTTCTTGATTCAATGCTTGGAGATCCATGTGGAATTGTGAATGCAATTGGCCTACGTTCATCGAGACCATCTATTGCTTAGTTTCGGCCACATGGACTACTTTCTTGGTTTCTTGAATTAGTGCGGGATTGTGGTTGCCTAATGGCTTAGTTCGACCGCAATTCTTGTTGTCTTGATTTGGAGATAATAACCAAAGTTGAAATAGTCTCATCCTCATAATTTTAGAGAAACTAATGACACATAAATATCGTGCTTAAATTAATGGAGATTAATTTAGTGGCTAAACTTGATGTGTAACATGTTTATATTATGTGCTCATAAATGTGTTATATGATGTACGTGATGAACCTTCAAATAAAGTTTTAAGTCCTTCTTTGCCATGCCATGATTAAAACACTTGTTTATGCATGGGTAATCTTGATGTGGGTTCGCCTTCGCGAGGTGCATTAATCTTATTCATGTATGAGCAAGATGAGGTTCATTAATTTAATGTGGGCTTGCCTCCGCAAGGTGCATTAAATTGAATGGTTCCTATGTGTTTAAAATGGTTGGACTTAATTAGGCGTCAAAACAGTTTTGGGCCTAGGCAAAAGATGAGATTAAACATGCTTTTTGAAATTGGATTTCTCAAAGAATCTCATAAAAGGATCTAAGAATCATATGGGATATGATTGACATGATTGTCTACCTAATTAATTTAGTTTTTGAGCGGTCCACCTCCGTGGACTCAAAAGTTAAATTAAAGTTGGATCTTAGCCCAATTAAATTATATTATACATTGGATATATAAGAAGGTTATATAATTTAGTGGGAGTATTTTGTTTGAAAAATACATTATTTGTCTCTTTAATGAAAACCGGTACTTATTAAATTTTGGAAATTTTGCATATTTGTAGATAATGACTAATAACACTCAATCAATGTCGTTGCGATCGATCCTTGAGAAGGATAAGCTCGAAGAGAATGGTACCAACTTTATGGATTGGATCCGTAGCATAAGAATTGTTCTTAGGCAAGAAGATAAGTTGTACATTCTCGATGGGCCTCTCCCCGCTGAACCACCGCCTACTGCCCCTAGGGTAGAAAGAGACAATTACAAGAAACATCGTAATGATTCTAGAGATGTAAGTTGTCTCATGCTTGCTGCTATGTGTTCAAAACTCCAACAAAGTTTGGAACATTTGGAAGCCTATGAGATAGGCGTGGAGTTGAGAACCATGTTTCAAGAGCAAGCTAGGCAAGAGAGGTACAAGACCATTGTTGCATTCACTACTAGTAAAATGAATGAAGGGAAACAAGTGAGTCCTCACTTTCTTAAAATGAAAGGTTATGTAGAGCACCTTGAGAAACTTGGCTATCCAATCCCATTGGAGCTAGCCACGGATCTCATTCTTAATTTATTGCCTAAAAGTTATAATCAGTTTGTAATGAATTATAACATGCATGGAATGGATAAGAATCTCTCTGAGTTGCATGGGATGCTCAAGACTGCAGAGATGAAAATTGTGGAGAAAGGTTCTCCCGTGCTCTTGGTTCATGATGGGAAGAAGGCTAGTGCCAAAGGAAAGGGTAAGAAAGTTATCAAACCCAAAATAAGCAAGGCAAAGGTTGCCAAGGCTTCTGAGGCAAAACCTGATTCACAAAAGGATGCAATATGTTTCCATTGTCAAGAAATTGGTTATTGGAAATGTAATTGCAAGGCTTTCTTGGAAGAGCAAAAGAAGAAGAAGAGCAGCAAGGCTGCGTCGACTTCAGGTATCTATATGATAGATATTCTCCTTTCTACCACTGATTCTTGGGTATTGGATACCGGATGTGGTTCTCACATTTGTCTAAATGTGCAGGGACTAAAGAATATGAGACTGCTTAAAGAAGGTGAAGTAGATCTACACGTGGGGAATGGAGCAAGAGTTGCTGCATTAGCCGTAGGGACTTATGAAGTCACTTTACCTTCCGGATTAATTCTTGTTTTGAACAATTGTTATTATGTTCCGGATTTAAGCAGAAATATTATTTCAATTTCTTGTTTGGATAATGAAGGTTTTAAGTTTCTTATTGAGAATAAGAAATTTTCTATTTATTTAAATGATGTGCTTTATGGTATTGCTAATTCATTTAATGGCCTTTATATCTTGGATGTCAAGAATGAAAATAATGACAATGTCTATCATGTAAATAAGAAATCTAAACCTAATGATGTAAATCATACCTATTTATGGCATTGCCGTCTTGGTCATATTAATGAGAAGCGTATCTCAAAGCTCCATGGGGACGGACTTTTAGGCTCATGTGACTTAGAGTCATATGACACTTGTGAGTCGTGTCTTCTTGGAAAAATGACTAAGACACCTTTTACCAAGCTAGGTGAAAGGGCAAGCGACTTATTGGGGTTGATACATTCCGATGTATGCGGACCATTAAGTAGCAATGCTAGGGGAGGATTTCAATACTTCATAACCTTCACTGATGATTATAGTAGATTTGGGTATGTTTACCTAATGAAACATAAATGTGAAGCATTTGAGATATTTAGAATATTTCAAAATGAAGTAGAAAAACAACTTGGCAAAAGTATAAAGGCACTTCGATCCGATCGAGGTGGTGAATACTTAAGTCAAGAATTTAATGATCATCTAAAGAATTGTGGAATAGTTTCACAATTGACTCCACCCGGAACGCCACAATGGAATGGTGTGTCCGAGAGGAGGAATCGGACTTTGTTAGACATGGTTCGATCAATGATGAGTCAAGTTGATCTTCCAATATCCTTTTGGGGTTACGCCCTAGAAACCGCTGCTTTCACACTAAATCGTGTTCCAACTAAATCGGTTCAAAAGACTCCATATGAGATGTGGAGCGGAAAGAAAACTTGTTTATCTTTCATGAAGATTTGGGGTTGTGAAGCTTTTGTCAAGAGACTTGTCTCAGACAAACTTGCACACAAATCTGATAAATGTATTTTCGTGGGATATCCTAAGGAAACTAGAGGATATTACTTTTACAACCGTGAGGACAACAAAGTGTTTGTTGCCCGAACTGGTGTCTTTCTAGAAAAAGAGTTTCTCTCCAAAGAAATCAGTGGGAGTAAAATAAATCTTGAAGAAATTCGAGACCCAGAAAATAACATTGAACCAATAGTGGAACATGAACAAGAACCACAAGGAGTTGTGGAACCTGTTCAAAATACACAAGCAACTCACAGATCTAGTAGGTTACGATCCGAGCCCGAGAGATATGGATTTCTCGTAACGGATAGTAATGAGGTAGAAATCATTGAGAATGATGAACCGTCAACCTACCAAGAGGCGATGTCTTCTCCTGATTCGGACAAGTGGCTTGGAGCCATGGAATCCGAATTGCAATCCATGCAAGACAATCAAGTTTGGAATTTGATTGATGCACCCGAAGGTGTAAAAACCATAGGATGCAAATGGGTCTTCAAGAAGAAGACTGACATGGATGGGAAGGTGTATACTTACAAAGCTAGGCTTGTAGCGAAGGGTTATAGGCAAGTTCATGGTATTGACTATGATGAGACCTTTCACCCGTAGCAATGATCAAGTCTATAAGAATTTTGATTGCCATTGCCGCATATCATGACTATGAGATATGGCAGATGGACGTCAAAACCGCTTTCCTGAATGGAAAACTTCAAGAGGATGTGTATATGACACAACCAGAAGGTTTTGAACAAGATTCTAAGGTATGCAAATTGCAGAGATCCATCTATGGATTGAAGCAAGCTTCTAGGAGTTGGAATCTCCGTTTTGATGAATCGGTCAAAGAGTTTGGTTTCATCAAGAACGAAGATGAGCCTTGTGTATACAAGAAGATTAGTGGGAGCATAGTGCTTTTCCTTGTTTTATACATGGATGACATATTGCTCATTGGAAATGACATTCCTACACTTCAGTCTGTGAAGACTTGGTTAGGAAAGTGCTTCGCAATGAAAGATATGGGTGAAGCCGCATATATTCTTGGCATTAAGATCTATAGAGATAGATCAAGGAGGCTACTTGGTTTAAGCCAAAGTACATACATTGACAAGGTCATTAGAAGATTCCGTATGGAAAATTCTAAGAGAGGCACCTTGCCCGTGTTACATAGAGTTTCTCTAAGCAAGACTCAATGTCCTAAGACAAAAGATGAGCGTGAGAAAATGAATGATGTTCCATATGCTTCGGCAATTGGGTCTATCATGTATGCCATGATTTGTACTAGGCCGGATGTGTCTTATGCTTTGAGCATGACAAGTAGATACCAATCCGACCCTGGTGAAAATCACTGGATAGCTGTAAAAGCGATTCTTAAGTACTTGAGAAGGAATAAAGACTCGTTTTTGGTCTATGGAGGAATGGAAGATGATCTCGTTGTAAATGCTTACACGGATGCAAGCTTCCAAACTGACAAAGATGATAGCCAATCGCAATCGGGTTTTGTGTTTATGTTAAATGGTGGAGCTGTAAGCTGGAAGAGTTCCAAGCAATGTACAACCGCTGATTCTACAACAGAAGCTGAGTATATTGCTGCATCGGATGCTGCAAAGGAAGCTGTTTGGATTAAAAAGTTCATAACTGAACTTGAAGTGGTTCCTAGTATTGCTAATCCAATAGACCTTTATTGCGATAATAATGGTGCTATTGCTCAAGCAAAGGAACCAAGAGCACATCAGAAATCCAAACACATACTTAGGCGTTTTCATATCATTCAAGAGATCGTTGATAGGGGAGACGTAAATATATGCAGAGTACCTACTGATGACAATGTTGCGGACCCGCTAACAAAGGGACTTCCACAAGCTAAACATGATGGTCATGTTAGGTCCATGGGTATTAGATACATGGGAGATTGGGCCTAGGGCAAGTGGGAGATTGTTGGTAGTGGTTCCCTAGGCACGTTTAATAAACGTTGTAATTGTTATCATTTATTTCATATCTATAAAGAGATGTTTTGATTATTATTATTGTTCATGTTTACTTATAATAATCTCCGTCCCTAGTACTTGTTAAGCACTAGTATAAAGGCTAAATGATCATGGGATGATCATGTTAGATTTATGGGTACTTGTTTGGAACAAGGTACTGGACACGACCCGCTCTATGAGATTTATGTCATGGTCTATGTCATACATATATCTCATATTAGTTATGTCATTTGAATCCTTAGACATGAAGTTATTATAGTCTTCCACTTGATGAACATTATGTTTGACATATTCAAACGCTACTTTTAACCGAGTAGTTATAAAGGGTATGATTGGCATAATCGGATTCACGTAGGGAAGAATAATAAGCTAAATGGATTTGTCCCTCTTCGGAGAGATATCAAGCTTGGGCCTCTCGTAGGAATGATGTTGATGAAATGTTCGGCCGGACTCAAATGAATTGATTGGATAAATGACATTTGGATTATCAACATATTCGGAATCGAGAAAGTATTGAACAAAACAAGTTGACTCTTTGACCATGACTTGTGTTCAATGATATCGTGGACAAAAGGATTATGACATATTCTAAAGGAATGCGAACTTGTATCTAGTTATACTATTTGGGTAGGTATGACGGTTTGCTAGAACCTAATCATATCTTATGGTTTCATGTTTGAACCCATTGCCAACTTAGTATAATCCTAGAGGGTCACACACAATAGAACGAATCTTTAAAAGGACTACATTGGAATTTTGGAAATTCTGGACATTCTGGGGAAGTGGGCGACCGCAAAGTATGGACTGGGCGGCCGCACACTTAGCTCAGTTTTGTACCAGTTTTGTTTCAGATAGTTGTGCGACCGCACAGATGCTTTTGGGCGGCCGCACAGTACTGTCGGCTGGCACTTTCCTAATTCGATTTGGAATGTCTTTTGACACAAGTTTCCTATTTGAAATAGGTCTTGCTTGTGTATAAAAGGAGGATTTCGGCCAGAACTTAAGGGATAGCCTTGTGTGAGTCTCAAAGAGTTTGAGAGAGAGTTTATTTTGTTCTAAGACATCTTTTGTTGAAGAACAAAATAATACACAAAAAGAAAAATTCCATATAGTCATATCAATTGTGAAAGCGTGTTTCATAGTTGTTGGTCTAGCAACCAAGATCAAAGAAGCTCCTTTGATATTCGTTCGAAGTGTGGATACCGCTAGAGGGTGAAAATCATCATCTTCAAAGTTCGTGTTCAAGCTTTGTGATCGTGATCAAGTCTTCAAATCTCCACCAAAGACCAAGAGAAAATTTGATAGCCATCAAGGTTAGTTTTATCCTATATTCATGTTATTGCATTTGATTTAATCATATGAACGGATCTATGGGCTTTGGGTTTCAAAATTTTAAATGCTAAATTCCGCTGCGCATGTTTGATCGAAACCCAACATCCCTCACCTCCCTCACCCTACTCTTTCACACTCCACCTCCATCCCCCATCTCCCAGCTCAATCTCTCTCTCTCTCTCCAAAAGGTAAGCATTTTTTTCTCTTCCTTCTCTCTTCATTTCCTTCTTCTTCCTCTCATAATCTCTCATTTATTAAAACGTGAAACTTGTTTAGATCGTCGATAGGATCGCGTAGAATAAAAAAGAATTGAATTCCGTCATCTTTGAGAATTTTCAAGTAAGTTATTTTTCCCCCATTTTGATGCTAAAATGTTCATATCATGTTTATATGATGTTTGATGTGTTATATTTGAAGTTTGATTGAGTTTGGAATTTATTGGGAATTTATTTTGGGTTTTGATCAAAAATGGTGAAATCTTGAATGTGGGGATTTGGTCTTGATTTTTGGTTGATAAAGGGTGTTGTTAAGGTCCCCTTTTTGGTTAAATGTTGTTTGGGTACCCTAGTATGCTTGTTGGGAGTCTTGATTCTAGTTGATTTTGTATGGTAAGAGGTTTGGGTTGTTTTGGGTTTGAAATGGAGAACCTAGCTGCTAGAATTCTTCCCAGCCCGTAGACCAGGCGCCCGCCTGCCCTTGCCCAGGCGCCCGCCTACCCCCCTTTTTCTAGCGCCTGACCTTCTGTTGATTCAAGCGCCCGCTCGACCCAGGCCAGGCGCCCGCCCGTCACTGTTCCAGGATTTTGTCCTTTTTGCTTGTTTTAAATAAATGGCTTAACTAGTTTAGGATGCCTTCTTCTAATTAACTTAAGATAACACCGTGGGACACTTATTTAAGTGGAATTGATTCTTTTGTGAATGAATGTGTTATGAAATTTATTTAAGTACCGTTTTGGGAATGTTGGGCATCTTTGATGTGCTGTTTGGATTGGTTTACCTTTGTGGTAATTTAATTGGAATGGTTCCCTACTTTGGAACCTTAAGTTGTTTATTTAACCTAATATTTATTACTTAGCATTTATTTGAAAGTCCAGCTGGTATTTTGTGTGTGTTTGGGCGATACGAAACATTTTGATGGCACGGCTAAGTCCATTGTGATGTTGACCATTGTTTTGCCCCATTATTACCCTCCTCCAGATTGGCATTGGATGTGAGAAGAGCTAGCTCCTTTGTGTGCACTTTAGCTTTACTTGGAGCATGACTTTGTGGCATGTCTCCCGTCCCTTGTGACACTTCATTGGTTATTGGTTCCGGTACCGGGGATTTCTCTTCAGCTTTCATGCTATTATGAAGATGATGATTTGTTGATTATTGAAGCTGCGCAGCGACCTTTATTTGGTTCATCGGTTTGGAAAACCTTGGCTATATCCTTTGTTATGTGTTTATTTCCGCTGCTATCTGTTAAGTGATAAATGCTATGTGCTATGTGATATTTATTATTGCTTATTGTATATTGCATCATAGCATGTCATGTAGTTGCATTAGTAACTTATTGAGATTTATCTCACCCCTTTTCTTTTATCTTTGTTTTTCCTTACCCCCCCCCAGGTGCTAAGGATTAGTCTCGCTGATCACGAGAAAGAGGACGTCGAGTGTGGATACATTCTTTTGGGGAAGGTTGTTATAGGTTGGTTTACATTATATAAATGTGTAACCTTTTTGGGATAGTTGTACCAAACAATGACGTCATTAAGATTTGTACATTTATCTTTTGTTGGGCATAAACTTGTGGAAGTTTATGATAGTTGTATTTGGTTATTATCAAACTTGGATTTGTAAAACTTTGGATCATCACCTTTTGGTATCAAATGGAATTTTTAACTTCGGTATTTCATAGTTTTGGTTTTAAGTCGACGTCCAGATCGCGGTCTCGGGCCCGCGGGGTTCGGGGTCGCGATAAATCTGCTATGTAGTTTAATGATCATAGAAACCTTTATAACTGATTTTTATCTTTATTTCATCTGGGAATTTATCAGCAAAGTCTATGGATCTTTGAATTGGTATTATTCATTACTTTGTAAAATATGTTTAAGTGTTTTTCATGTTGTTCTAGATTTCTGCTAAAGACTAAAACATCATCAATGTAAACAATAATAAAAGTGTATTGGTTAAAAATTTCGTTCATTATTTTATGAAATTCGCTTGGTGCATTTTTTAGCCCAAAAGGCATAACATTCCATTCGTAATGTCCAAAAGGTACTGTAAAAGCTGTTTTGTATTTATATTCCCCAGCTATTTGTATCTGCCAAAATCCAGACTTCATATCAAATTTTGAGAAAATTAAGGCATCATGAGGTCTTTTTTAATAAATCCTGTTTGTTAGGTATTGGATTCCTGATCCATTTTAATGCCGTATTTAATGGTTTGTAATTAATAACTAATCTTGGGGCACCTCGTTTTATTTCTGCGTTTTTTGAAGACATAAAATGCTGAGCAAGACCATGGAGATTTACTTTTTCTAATTAATTTTTTGTCAAGTAGATCGTTAATTTCTTTCTTGTAATATTCTAATAATTCTTGATTCATTTGTATTATTCTTGCTTTTTTGGGGATTGATTTCTCGTTAAAATCTTTTTCATATGGTAGTGTTACTACATGTTTTTTCCTTTACCAAAAAGCTGTGGGTAAATCGGAACATAAGTCTTTTTCAAATTTTTCTAACTTAGTTGAGATTATATTTTTATATTCTTGGAGTTTCAGTTTTTCTTCTATTTTGACATTTAGTAATTCTTCTTTAAGAAATTTTATTTGATTTTGTAGAGTATTTATTTTAGAAACACATGTTACTGGATATAAAAATTCAAATATAATTTGTTGTCCTAATATTCTTGTTTCTTCTCTTTTTTTAGAAACTGAAAAAGGGTATAACATTTGTAAAAAAGAGTTTCCTAGTATGACTTCTGTATTTAGATTTTTTACAAGAATTAAACTTGTTTTAAAGCAAATATTATTGTTGCATACATGTGCTTCTGGTATTTTGTATTTTACTTGTAATTTTGATGAATTAGCTGCTGAAAGGCTTTGTTTTGTTTTTATAAAGTATTTTATTGGTATTATCCCTTGTTCTATGCAGTTTAGATCAGCTCCAGAGTCTAACATGGCTAGTCCCCTGTATTCAAAATATTTAATTTTCATGTTTATGTTGACATACAACTTTTGGTATCTTACTTTAGTTAGTGTATATATACTTTTTTCTGTGCCCGTGGAAGAACTCGTATCTGTCTCCAAAGAGGATTTTGAATTTTTAGCAAAGGGATTTGGAAAATATTTATCTAAATCTTCTTATTTTTTAGAATTAGAAGTCTCTCCTTTATAAGTTGAGTGAATTTGTTTTTTAATTTCTTGTAATGTTAGTTTTGTCTCTATTTTTTTGTCTTCTATAATTCTAGGTTGCTTTGTTTTAATAGTTGTATTTCCTGTTTTATTCATTTAATTTCATTTTGTAAATCAACTAAGGAGATTTGTTTCTTTTTATCTTGAAATATTTTTATAACATCTTCATATTGAGTTGGTTGAGATGTGTCTGGTTTTTATTCATTAATGGTTTTTGCTAATTGTTTTAAGAATTTTCTTTTTATTGTTGGTTCGTCTATTTCTTTAATCTTCTTTAATATCTCATCATATTGTTCTAATATGTTTAACTTATTATTACACATGCATATTTCATTATTACAAGATTGACATTCTTCGTCGCTTGTGTCAGATGGTTGATTTGAAGAGTTATAATCACCATTATCGGTTGATAGCTCAAGATTGTCTATCTTATGTAATATTTCGTCTGTTTCTTTTATTTTTAAATTGTTACAAATTTGTTGTATTTGTCTTTTTGCTGGGCAATTTCTTGCAATGTGACTTGGTTTTTTTTGCATAAGAAGCATCTTATTTCTTTGTTGTATGGTTTAAAAGATTTAAAATATCTTTCATATCTTTTATTATTGTTGTATCTTTTTTTATAATTTGCTTTTTTATTCTTATTGTAGTATGCAGGGGGTTCTTTTTGGCAGTTTTTATTTATTTTCCTATGTTTTCTTCTGTAGGTGCTATTTCTGTAATATGGACTTCTATAATGTTCGTAGCGCTTCTTTTTGTATGAAGATTGTAATTTACTAAAACCGAATTGTTCACACTAATGCCCTATCTCTTTTCATGTTTGAGTATTCTCTTTCTTTAATTTGTTACTTAGTTTTTGGTCTTGACATAATCTTAAACCAGTAAGGTTTACACAGGTAATTAAGTCTCCATAGGTGAGTTCGTCATAAGAAAGTTTTCCATATTTTTGTTCTATAGTATCTTTTACTTTTTCTGAGAATAATCCTGGTAAGCCAGTAATAAATTTTTCTTTCCAATGATAATTATTTGGGTCAGCTAAATTAAAAACTCTTTTTAGAAAATTCTCTTTATATCATTTAAATTGTTCTAATTTTCTACATTTTATGTTTTGTAATATTTTAGATTTTCTTTCAGTATATAGGTCTACGTCTCCTATAAAATGAGTTGTAATATTAAATATTAAATTTATTAATTGTGCTGGAATTGGATTTTCATAGTCATCTAATATTGGTTTTCCTTCTTGGTTTATTTTTACATCATCTAGAATATTTGTTTTTATTACAAGTCCTAATAATTTATCCCACCAAGTTCGTAGTTGTCCAGTGAATCCTAAGATGATGTTTTCTACTGCTTGTTTTTTTGTAATATTTGTAGTTTTGTAGATATTTCCTACAATTATCATTTCTTTTGTTATATTTATGATTTCCATTTCACTTAATCCATCAATATTCCATTCGTAAATATTTTTTGCATTATAAGACTTTGTTGGGTTTCTTAATATTTGTAAGTTCTCCGTTTCTTTTTTATAATTATAAAAATTTCGTCTCATGGCTTGAATTGGAATTGTGTTATTTTTAATTTCTTCTTCGTCTGAATCATTTGATGAATAATCATATTCCTTATTAGAAGAGATTTCTGATTCTGAGGTTTTTATCATTGTAGTCTGCTAATAATCTTATATTTTTACTTGTGCCTAAATCTTCTTTTACAAGTAAATGGGTTTTTATTTTGTCCATCAAGTCATTTAAGGGATCATTTAATTTAATTTTTGTTATCGTTAAAGGATTTTTAGGAGGCGGTATTTGTTTATTAAATATTATTTATTTGTTTTTCCTATTTGATGGCTCCATATTATATAGTTCTGAGTACTCTGTAATTTTTTTGGATTTATAATTTTAATCGTATTTTGTATTAATTGGTGTAGGTCCAACTTCGACTTCAATGTTTTCAACTTCATGTTTTACTAAGGCTATTCCATTTGTGGCATTATCAATTTTCTCTTCTACCCTATCTAATTGTTGTCCCATGGTATATAGAGCTAGATTTGTCCAATTATTTTGTAGATGTAGATCTTTGGTTATTTTTCTCTTTTCTTCAGTTAATTGATCAGGATGTACGATAGGTAGTATGCCATTGTTGACACCATTTTTACAAAAATAAGCTGATTCTAATGGTGGTTTCTCACTTTTATATTTGTCATGACTTGGTAAAAAAAATCTGGTTCTGGTCCTACTTTGTACCATTTTCGTATTTTCTTTATTGTGGTTATTTTATATAAGTAATCATTATTTAAGAAATAAAAAAATGGTATATGTTCTTCTTGTAGTTCGAAAAATTCATAATATTTTTCTTTTATTTATTTTTGTTCTTTTTAATTATATATTTGAAAAAATAAGTTTCTATTTTTTTCATTTTTCTCATTTCTGAAATCATTTCTTAAAATACTTTTGTCTAATGCAAATTTCTTTTTTATCATATTTATTGTAGCTTCACTATCTTCATAAGGATGTACATAAATTCATTCTTGTTGGTCCTAAAAGGCAACAAGGGTATTAGAGCAATAACAAGACTTGATAAGAAAAGTAAGCAACCATAAGAACACAGATTTACGTGGTTCGCCAACTTGGCTACGTCCACGGGGAGGGGAGAGAATATTATTATCAATCTGGAGAAAACGATTACAAGATCTCACTATTATTGCTAAATGAATTTTGATCACAAAATTCCTGACCGTGTAACTGTAGAATTACAGACCTCTCTGAGCACTCTAATTCGTCTTACTTTGATCTAAACTAATGGTCTCTATTTATACCAGTAAAGTCTATCTCAAAGTATGCTCGGAACTTGGAATCCTAGTCTAAAACTGACTCGAAAACCTTCCTTCTGAGCTACTGCGGAAAACTGCACGAAACAGGAATCTGGAGCCTTGGTCGGCCGGGTATAGACCTTGGTCCGGTCGGCCTTTGTCTTGGTCCGGTTGGGTGCCTACTATATTCCGCCCGGATCCACTCCTTCCTATAACCATGAATTTCCGACGTGCTTTGGTCCGCCCGGGTCATGAGTCTAGCGTGCCCGGACCCCCTTTGGTCCGCCCGGGTCTTATGCCTGGTGTGCCTGGACCAGCCTCTGCTCTGCATAGGAATTGTGAGATTTCTCTGTTGTTTAATCCATTAACTTGGCATCCCAAATTCAAAGGCATTAACCCAACAATCTCCACCTTGACTTTGAATCGCCATGACAACAAACCTTTTCTCCCCCCTCGCCTCTTCTGCTATCTAATACCTGCGAACATTCAGCAAGTCCAAACAATGTTGGAACTTGATTCCCGTCACGGGTTTTGTGAACATATCTGCAGGGTTGTCCACCGTCCCTACCTTCTTCACCTTTACCCGTTTCTCATCCCTTAAGAAATGATATCTGACATCAATGCGCTCAAACTATCGTAATAAATAATAGCCTGATCCTGATGTATCCCATAATCGCTAATCAATCCCTTCAACCATAATCCTTCCTTAGCGGACTCTGTCAATGCCATGCATTCTTTTTCCATTGTAGACAACGTCACTGTCGCCTGCAATGTAGCCTTCCAACTGACAACTAACCCACCAAGCGTGAATACATATCCGGTCATCAATCTTCTTGTATCAACATCACCCGAATAGTCCGAATCTGAGAACCCCTTAACTGCACATTCTATCCCACCTCCATAGATAAGACCGACGTCGCTAGTGCGCACTGTAGCATACATCAAAATACCATCTGCACTAGCATAGGGTACTCGAGCCATATACACTTTCTCCTCAGCCGATTTGGGCCCAAACGCAACTGTCTGTGCATTCACTGCAGCCGGAGTATCTATAGCCTGAGCTGTTGACCTACCAAACCTCTCTAAAACTTTCTTGATGTAACTTTTCTGGGATAAGAACAATTTTCGTTTGGCTCTGTCTCTATAGATCTCCATACCCAGAATTCTCTTCGCGTTACCCAAACCCTGTTGGTAGTGGTGCCCTAGGCACGTTAATAAACGTTGTAATTGTTATCATTTTTTTATATCAATAAAGAGATGTTTTGATTATTATTGTTGTTCATGTTTACTTATAATAATCTCCGTCCCTAGTACTTATTAAGCACTAGTATAAAGGCTAAATGATCATGAGATGATCATGTTAGATTTATGGGTACTTGTTTGGAACAAGGTACTGGACATGACCCGCTGTATGAGATTTATGTCATGGTCTATGTCGTACATATATCTCATATTAGTTATGTCATACGAATCCTTAGACATGAAGTTATTATAGTCTTCCACTTGATGAACATTATGTTTGACATATTCAAACGCTACCTTTAACCGGGTAGTTATAAAGGGTATGATTGGCATAATCGGATTCACGTAGGGAAGAATAATAAGCTAAATGGATTTGTCCCTCTTCAGAGAGATGTCAAGCTTAGGTATCTCGTAGGAATGATGTTGATGAAAATGTTCGGCCGGACTCAAATGAATTGATTAGATCAATGTCATTTGTATTATCAACATATTCGGAATCAAGAAAGTATTGAACAAAACAAGTTGACTTGTTGACCATGACTTATGTTCAATGACATCGTGGACAAAGGGATTGTGACATATTCTATAGGAATGCGAACTTGTATCTAGTTATACTATTTGGGTAGGTATGACGGTTTGCTAGAACCTAATCATATCTTATGGTTTCATGGTTGAACCCATTGCCAACTTAGTGTAATCCTAGAGGGTCACACTATTAGTACCCGACCTGAAAATGAGTTTATTAGGACTTTCCCAAAAATACAAGGACTTTATAGGAATTAGAAACCTTGCAAAGACTTGTCCCGGATTCCCAAAATATCTCATTTATGGCAAAATCTATCAAAATAGGTAACAATTGGTTTCCTTAAAAACATGCAGAAACCCTAGCTTAAGAATCAAGTCAGCCGGCATCCTTGGCCACGCGGCCAACATTGCTACGCGTTGATCTTGGCCACGCGGCCACTATTGTCACCGGCTTCAACAATGGCCAGGCGGCCAACCTTGCTCCGGATGATCTGGACCATCAGATCTTCCCCCCAGTTTACTATATAAACCAATCCCATGCTATTGGTTTAAGGATCCGATTTTGAGAGCTCTAAGTCCGAGTTTTGGAGTTCTTAAACACTATTTTTCTCTCTAATTAACATTAAAACACTCAAGAAGATCCAAGGTTTATTTCTTGCCAACATAGGTAAGTTTTCTAACTTTTTCTTCGTGTTCTTGCATTATTTTCAATGTAGATCTTTTATATTCATGTTCGTACATGTTTATTCATAAGTTTCTTCATATGTTTTGCATGCTCATTCATATGTTCATAATATGTTCTTCGCATGTTCTTCGTGTTCATAGATTAAAACCTTATTTATGCTATATTTAGGGTTGTGATCTTCATAATTACATGTTATTTCATAGCCGATGATGATCGAGGGTTCATCAACCCGAGGATGATCTAGGAACTATTTCTAAACCCTAATATTTAGGTAATTCCCCCCTCGTTATGCATGATCCCGATTCTTCTGTCTATTCTAATTCTCTGCGAACTACGCTGACCTGAGCTTCTCACATTGAGAGGAACGTAGGCAATCTTCGGATCCGGTCTCAATCACTAACACACTACTAACACATTCATCATGATAGAAAGACCGATCAATTCGGGCAATAGGAGTGATAACGTTCAATATTCTTCTCTTGTTGTAATTTGACCCCCGAACCCACTAAAAATGCTTTTTTCAATGTTTTGGCTTTAATTAAAACGGCGTGGCGACTCTCATAATTTTAATGTCGTTAAGAATATTCCCTTTGTAAATAAAAATAATCACAAGATACTTCCCATGCGTCGCTTCATCGGAAAGGGGTATTCACAGTGGCGACTCCGCTGGGGACTGCTTTGAAACTTTTTTCAAACTTAGTGGGTCTAACTTTCGTTCACATCATGATGCTTGCCATGTTTACACATGCACACACCTGCCATGTTTACACATGCACACACATGCCATGTTTACACATGCACACACATGCCATGTTACACATGCACACACCTGCCATGCTTACACATGCACACACCTGCCATGTTTACACATGCACACACCTGCCATGTTTACACATGCACACACCTGCCATGTTTATACATGCACCTCACATACTTGCCATGTTTACACATGCACACACTTGCCATGTTCACACATTCACCCGCGCACCCCGCAATGTTAATATTTACTTTGTTGATACTTGTACTTTGTATATACCTTGTATCCTTGTACCCCTGTTATCTTCAGTATTAGGGTCAAACAAAACTCTGCTATGCTCCCTTGTACATGGCTCTCTCTCCCTCTCTCATGCATTGCATTGCATCATCCTAACATCAAAAACTTATCTCTTTTCTCCCTAAAAAGAATTAGTTTCTTACCACACACTACCACAGTCCGTGTCAGCACTGCACAGGTCCCCATTACCCGGAGTATTCGATGTGCAGGAATTTGTGTGCTACTGCCGCACTCTTTTCGAGTCACTCGTCTATTCCACTCACCGTATACGGTGGGAACCTTTTACCTAACCCGTGTCAACACACACTAGTATAGGTAACACACCTAGGTTTTGACCGGTTGGTTTGGCTAGCTTTTCTTAATAGTCAATTAACGTGCTGTCTATGTCGAGTCATCCCCAAGTCAATGATGAATCGAGATCTTTGAGAGAAAGTGCACAAAAAAGTGATTTCCCTACAAGGGACGTGCCATGGTGAGATGAGTGTTTATTGTCAAGATCTCCGCTCATCATTAACTTGCGTAGGATGCAACATAGACATCACGTTAAATGCCTTTGAGGGAGGGTTAGTCGTAGGATCCGATGGTTGGTGGAAACCGCTTGCCCTATAGGACCCTCGCCCAAATTGTCCGTTTGGGGGTGTGCAATACAGGTGAAAAACGAGGGGTCTATAGACGTAATGATGGCCTCCACTGATCGTAGTCTTCTAACTAGTTGCGAAAAAGGGGTACCCCTTCCAACCAATTAGGATGTAAATAATGTATGTTTTTGTAAATTAAAATATACTTTGCATGAGCCTTCCCCCTCTCCTAAAAACTTCATTGCCCTTCAACCTTTCAGCAAAGCAAGTTTTGATCCGTTCGGGTGGTCGACTACAACGTGAAGCTTCTACTCCGTCCACGTTCTCAGTCTTGTCATCAGCAATGTCAACTCCCGCTTCAGCTTCAGCCTCTGCTCCTCTGCTAGTGCCGCCGAGCTCAACACTGAGGCTACTCTCAATGGTATTCCCCCAAGCCTCCAGAACTTCCTCGCCGGTCTCGAAGCCAAGATCAAGAATCTCGAGGAAAGCAACAAGATGTTGGAAGACCAGAACCAACAGTTGAAGGGCCACATTCAACAAAAGGGAACTAAGCTTGTACCCGATGGTGAGAATTTCATTTATGTCGAGGATGAAGAGGTCAATACCAACTGTCCCCCCAACACCAATGCTACTGCCTTCCCATTCCCAAGCTACCGCAATGTTCCACCTCCTTCTCTCTACACCCAACAAGGTTTCACTACCATGAGCAAGAACAAGGCTGTCTATGAACCTTCCCCTGAACTGCTTGGTGGCTACCTCTCCGCTAACAAACTACCCGCACCCTCGTTGCCTCTGAGTATTGGGATGGCCGCTGCTACTGATTCCACTACTCCTCCCGTCATTCTGTCAGAAACTATCCCCGACATCTCCAATCACCCTGTGGTTATGGCCATGCAAGAGCAAATGCGAAAGTTGATCGAGACCGTGGATAAGCAAAGTGCACCGACTACCAAGACAATCAACCCTAGCCAAGTGGGGGCTCTCCCAAGGATTTCAAGATGCCCAAGGTGGCAATGTTTCATGGTGACTCGTGTCCCAAGACTCATTTGGATAGTTATGTGTGTTGGCCATGAGGGCTCGTGACTGCACCAACGAACAAATGGCTCGCGTATTTCATAGCACTTTGGATGGTATAGCTCTGCGTTGGTTTTGGGGCTAGAACCAAGCGAGAGGCAAACGTGGGATCAAATCAGTGCCATTTTCTGCGAGAAGTATCAAGCTAACTTGGATTGGCATGTGAATCGAACCGACCTTGAGAACACTATGCAAAAGCCCGGCGAGGCTATTTATGATTTTTACAAGAGGTGGAATCATCGGTTGTGTGAGGTCCAATACCCACCAAAAGCGAAGGAACAGAAATAGATTTTCTACAAGTGCTTGCTACCGGAGATGAAAGAAGCTATAGGTAATGGTTACTTCCCTGATTTGTGGGAAATGGTTGACGCCGGAGTAAGGTACGAAGCAGGGTTCACCGGGATTGTGCCGCCAAAGGAAAGTCCAAAGACCAACAACAACAACTCCTTTCGCTACAAGGCTCCTACTGCGTCTGCGCCTCCTAGGGGTGGAAAGGAGACCGTCGGCCAAGTGAATATGGTCCAAAAAGAGGTCCGGCTAGATGTCCAAGCCGTAACAAGGAACGGGGCTCCGCCGCAAAGAGAGAGGGAACACTTTGACGATTTTGGAATGCCTATGGGGAAAGTCTTTGACGTGTTAGTCAAGAGAGGTCTTATCAAGCCTTTGGAGAATTACCAGCCCGCCTACCCAAGAACTGATTTGGACGCCTCCAAGTTCTGCAAGTATCACAAGCACATCGGCACACAACGGATGGTTGTATTCAATTGAAGCGCGTAGTACAAGGGTTGATCAATGACAAGAAGATTGAGAAGCCGAAGGGTCCTAATGTGGTGAATAACCCTCTTCCTAACAATGGGGGTGGGGTGAATATGGTGCAAACATGCGAGATTAGTATCCTAGAGCTCATGGATGCCTTTGACAAGATAGGGCTCACGATGGTGGATATCTTCATGGCATTGGTGACGTTAGAAATGCTCGAGCCATTAGAAGGACACCTTCCCCGCCTTGGTTGCGATTTGTCGAAGTTTTGCCACTACCACAAGTGCACCGGTCACACTACCGAAGAATGTTTTGAACTCAAGAAAGCCGTGCAAGAGCTCATCCACAAGGGAGTAGTCGAAGACCCTAGGGATTATGTAGCTAGCAATGTACTCATGGTAGAACTTAGTGAGATCACTGATCCGGCCGAGCCTGTTGTGGCGGACTGTGATAAGATGGGTTGTATTTCAATGACTAATAATAAAGAATCTTCTTGCTACTTGTTGTCTTTAGAAGAACTAGTGAGTGAAGTCGAATCTCTAGAGGAAGAGAGTCCCAAGCCCTCTCAACCTCTTTCTTGGGCCGAAATCTTCGAGGAGGCCGAAAAGACCGAAGTTTCGCCCCCTTGTCATGACTCGCCATTGTCTTTGGAGGAGCTACGCGCAGAAGTTTGTCTCCTTACAAGATCCGGTCAAGTGTACCAATCCGACCCGAAGGGTGCAAAGAAAGTCTTTGGGAAGGAACCCGAGCAAGCCGACCTAGACAAAGAAGACCCTATTCTCACTCAACTGAAACAAACCCAAGCCCATATTTCACTATGGTCCCTACTCACCTCCTCCCTAGCCCATCGCCTCATGCTCGAGCAAAACCTCGCCGCCACCATGGTACCATCCACTATTACCCCGGAAGACGTCACCCACATGATTGGTAATATCCACTATGGAAACATCATCACTTTCTCGGAGCTAGACAAGCCAGTGTTCGGAGTTGATCATAATGAGCCTTTATACATCACTGTCGAAGTAAATGGCAAGAAGATTCCCCGTGTATTCATTGATAATGGTTCTGCTATTAATATCCTGCCTTCAAGGATGATGGATGTGGTCGGCGTTCATGGTGTTGATTTACGCCCATCCAAGCAAACCATCAAAGTTTATGACTCTACATGCCGCACCGTGATAGGCGAAGCCACCTTACCCATTACCATCGGAACAAAGATCCTACCAACCGACTTCCACGTCATAGACATCCCCGCGACCTTCTCACTCCTCCTTGGCCGACCGTGGTTACATCAGTCGGGCGCTGTCCCATCTTCCCTGCACCAGTGTGTGAAGTTTCAATCTGGTAATGAAGTGACCACCATCTACAGTGATCTTGTAACTGCCCAAGGGACGGACACCAAGGGCGTTCCTGTCTTGCAGATTCAGCATGGGGAAGAGAGCCGACTCTTCAATGGCTTCGAAATAGTCGCTCAAGCACAGATCTGCACCATCGACCTCACCAAAACAACGGACAAAGTGGCACCTGTTGTCAAGATACTGCGTAACATGGGTTTTATACCGGGGCTGGGACTAGGTAAGAACTTGCAAGGCCCCACAGAATTGGTTGAAGAGTTAATCATCGAGGGTTGTTCGGTCTAGGATACACCCTTACTCTTGAAGACAAGATGGAGCAACAAAGGATGGATTTGCTTAGAAAGATGAAGCTTCCCTACAAAAAGCCTGAAATGCGGCCATACCGCCTGTCCCTGAATAGCTACTTCGTCAGGGAAGGCGAGGAGTTTTCGTGTTTTGAGTTCGCAGAGCCATGGATTGACCACGCCGGGAAATTGCAGAAAGGGTTCGAGATTTTCAGAGATGTGGAATTCGATCGGTCCAACATGAAGCTGACTTACATGGAATATGACAAAGCCACGGGCAGAGTTAGAACCATCAGGCATGAGTACTCCACCAAGGTTGCAGATGACTTGGCAGATCAACTTGAAGCCGCAACCCTTGACAAGCCAGCAGTAGAAGCCGCAGAAACTCCAAGTTTGACTGAGACGTGGGACGGCCAATATCTGCTTCAACATCTGGGTAATCTGGGGCTACACGAAGACATGGTTGCCGTCATCGGGGACGATTCTGAAAATAAGGTGGACCCAAGGACATTGGTGGTAGCCATGGGGGACAAGCTCAAGAATTGGTGCATCATTGGGGGACCTATAGCTACTCCGGAATTTATGATGGGAACACTGGGGCTTACTCCTTCTCCTGTCGCCACTCCCGCAGCATTTCCTGTCACTCGCCCAAAATCCCCATCCCCAGAGTCTAGTGTTTTACATTTTGAATTTGAGTCTTCCTCTAAGTCTGACGACCTTACGTCCGAAGACTGTGATCTTGTTGTAAACGCTATTTTCCCTTTTGCCATCAATGAAACCCTCGACCTTTCTGAGTATCCCTCCATAGTCACTCTTTTAACTGATAAATTGGCTAATAATCAAACTAATGATATACACTTAGTTAATAATGATTCATTAGAAGAGGCAGACACAGACACATTAAATGACGAATACATTAAAGAAATCTCAGAACAGGTTATTAATCAAAAAGAATCTCGAGCCCAAGCTGCCGATGAGGTGTTAACATGCGTGAATTTGGGGACCGAAGCCGAGCCTAAGGAAATGCAGATTGGAATCTTCTTCAGCGGAGCCGAAAGGGAAGCACTGATTGAGCTACTCAAAGAATATGTGGATGTGTTCGCATGGTCTTATAAGGACATGCCGGGGCTCGACAACTCGATCGTAGAGCACAGGATCCCGACAGCACCAGACGCTAAGCTAGTCAAGCAGAAGCTGCGTCGCATTAAGCCGGAATGGTCTTTGCAAGTGAAGGAAGAGATCGAGAAGCTACTCCGTGTAGGGTTTCATCAGGGTGATCGAGTATCCAACTTGGTTATCAAATCTGGTGACTGTCAAGAAATCCAACGGTAAAGTCAGAGTATGTGTGGATTTTCGGGATCTCAACAAAGCTCGCCAAAGGATGACTTCCCCCTTACCAAATATCGACATGTTGGTGGATGCGACCGCCCACTATGAGGTCAAGTCATTTGTGGATGGGTTTGCCGGCTATAACCAAATCAAGATGGCCGAGGAGGACCAAGAAAAAACAGCTTTCACCACCCCATGGGGGACTTTTTGCTATACTGTCATGCCATTTGGGCTGAAGAACGCTGGGGCTACCTACCAACGGGCAGTTACGACTTTATTCCATGATATGATCCACAAGGAGATTGAGGTGTACGTGGATGACATGATTATTCATTCAAAAGGGTCTGGGGGCCAACACTTGATAGATCTCAGAAAATTCTTCAACAGGTTGAGAGAGCACGCCATGCGTTTGAACCCGGCAAAATGCACCTTTGGAGTTCGTAGAGGGAAAGTATTAGGTTACATGGTCACCGAGAATGGGATCGAAGCCGACCCAAGGAAGATTCAAGCCATCCTGGAGATGAAGCCACCCCGTACCGAGACGGAGATAAAAGGATTCATGGGACGCCTGCAATACATCAGTCGGTTTATCAATCAGCTGACCACCATCTGCGAACCAATTTTCAAGTTAATGAAAAAAACAGCCAGTGTGGAGTGGGATCATGACTGCCAGATAGCCTTCGAAAGGATCAAACAATATTTGGTGAATACCCCAATCCTGCGCCCACCGCATAAGGAGAAGCCGTTGCTACAACACTTAACTGTGACAGATACCGCCGTCGGAGCCATGTTAGCGCAAGAAGCCAAAGATTCCCGGATTGAGAATGCAGTGTACTTTGTCAGTCGAAAGTTACAAGGTAGCGAGCTCAATTACTCCACGCTCGAGAAGACCTGCGTAGGCCTAGTATGGGTGGTGACGAAGCTCAAGCACTACATGGTATCCCATCCGATCTTACTAGTCTCGAAAATGGATCCTATCAAATACCTGTTCGATAAACCATCCCTTTCTATGAGGCTCGCTAAATGGTCAGTATTCTTGGGAGAGTTCGACATTACTTATGTACCGAGGAAGGCAATCAAGGGGAGGGCAATGGCCGATCAGCTCGCAGACGCTCCGAGCACTGAGACAAGAGGACCCGACCCCGAGTTCCCGGATGATGACATTTTCGCAATTGAGGTCGCAGAAAGGTGGCAATTATTCTTTGACGGAGCTGCAAACAAACGAGGGAATGGAGTCGGACTCCTACTTATTGATCCCAAAGATGAGCATACTCCCATAGCCATCAAGCTAAACTTTTCAGCAACCAACAACGCCGCCGAGTATGAGGCGTGTATAGCCGGATTGGAGGCCGCCCTAGAACGCAACGTGAAAGAGTTAGAAGTGTATGGAGACTCTGCTTTGATTATTAACCAAACGGCGAAGAAATGGAAAACTATTGATCCTTGCCTGCAGCGGTACCAAGGTTACATGGACGAGTTGATAGCACAGTTCAAAGAAGTTACCTTCCATTTCCTGCCGCGAGACAGAAATAGATTCGCGGATGCTCTAGCGACATTGGCCTCCTTAGTCGAAATTCCAGAAGGAAGGTCCGTGAAACCATTCAGGGTTGGACGAAGGGAGAACCCTGCCTACTGCTGTGAAATCCAGATCGATGCAGAGGTAAACGAAGATCAATGGTACGCCCAAATCTACAAGTTCCTTAAGCACGGAGAGATGTCCTTCGACGGAGATGTGAAGGCCAAGAGTCTGCAAGCACTCAAAAGATTGGCAGGGCAGTTTGTGCTGTTAGACGATACTTTGTACAAGAGGCATTACGGCGGTCTGTTGCTCTTATGTGTCGACAACAAGAAAGCTGAAGCAATAATGGAAGAAGTACACAACGGGTTGTGCGGACCCTACATGAATGCAAGGATGCTTAGACAGAAGATCACTCGGGTGGGATATTATTGGATTACCATGGAGACAGACTGTATTCAATGGGTTCGACGGTGTCACAAGTGCCAAGTATGCTCCAACCTCAACCACATCCCCCCACACGAATTGTATAGTTCCACCACGCCTTGGCCATTCGCCACGTGGGGTATAGACATTATTGGGAAGTTCTCGCCGGCCGGTAGTAATGGTCATGAATTCGTCCTCGTCGCGGTCGACTACTTCACAAAGTGGGTCGAAGCTCAGTCTTACAAGGTGCTGAATTCCAAGAAGGTAGCGCAGTTTATCAAAGAGAACATTATGTGTCGGTACGGGTTCCTAACCTCATTATATCAGATAATGGCAGTCATTTCGAAGCCGAGTGTGCTCGCTTGCTTGTAGAATTCAAGATCGAACGAAAGAAATCTTCCCCATACTATCCACAGACTAACGGTGCAGTTGAGGCGGCCAACAAGACGATAGAGCAGATATTCGCAAGATGGCTTCGCAAGGGCGGGATTGGCCCGAGAAGTTACCATTAGCACTTTGGGGGTACAGAACGTCAGTCCGCACCGCTACTGGAGAGACCCCTTACGCTTTGACATACGGCATGGAGGCAGTGCTCCCTATGAGTTGGAGCGGGAGTGCCATCTTTGAGGATCTTGCTCGAGAACCAAGTGAATGAGGTAGAATGCTTCGTAGTCGCTATTATCAGTTGGCAACACTCGACGAACGCAGATTGAAGGCCATGGAACACATCCGAGCCTATCAAAGGAGAACGACAAAAGCCTTCAATAAAAGGTCAAGCCTGTTGACATAAAGAAGGAGACTTGGTGCTTAAGCACGCTTACCCAACAAATTCAACCCCTCGGGAAATGGGCCCCCACTTGGGTAGGGCCGTTTGTAGTACAGAAGATCTTCTCCGGAGGAGCGGTCAGAATGGCAGATTTGGATGGCAACCCGTTCAAGGAACCAGTCAACCTCAGCAAGCTCAGACGCTACTATGACTAGACCTCCCCCTCTTAAAAAAAAAAAAAAAAAGAAAAAAAAAATGTTTACTACGCAAAAAAGAAGCCCGATAGACTGAAAACCCGCAAAGGGCGGTCTATGCAAAATAAGGGTGCGTACAAAGCTCGCTAGATCGAAAACCCGCAAGGGCGGTCTAGCAAAAGTTAGAGCATTCCCCCTTCTATCTTCCCTTTCTCTAAAATCATTCTAGTCCGACTGAGTGAACTACGGTGACCTGAGCTCCTTAGTCCTATTTGTAAAAGGGGAACGTAGGCAGCCTTTCAAAAGGTGCGGTCTAAAAAAACAAATAAACATCCAAATCTTGTTAAGCAATAAGATAGAAGTTGTATTTTCTGAAAGCAAAAAATTTTATTTCCATAGTCATTACATGTTAACACTTATTTGATGAGTCTAAGCTTGACTTACTTTTTGAATGAATAACCTATTCTGAATTGAAACTAAAACAAAAGTAAACTAAATTAAACTAATGTGTCTGCACGACTATGGAGAGACGCTCGGGATTACTCCTTAGTGCCATTTGTGCCCTCGGTCTCTTTCTTCTTGCTTTGCCTACGGCGAACTTTCTTCTTGCTAGGATTCTCACAAAATCTTCTTTCGAACTCGCTAACACCTTTAGCCTTGCCATTAGGAGCCTCTTCGCCCTTCCTCTTCTTTGACGCCCCCACTTCTTCTCCGCCTCCGTTAGCCACGCTCTTACTCATCCTCCTCTCATAAGCCTCAGCCTCCTTAATTCTCAATGAAGAACTTGGAGCACATGATCCCAAAATAGTGCCCCTTAGGGTCTCTAGAGTCTGCTCCGCATGCCCAAGTCTCCTCATATACCAATCCAAATACTCGCGTGGCAGGAAGATGTTGCTAGAGCGTGTGAGGAAGGTCCTACGACTAAAGCCGGCCTCACCCCACATCTGAGAAAGAAGGACTGAGGCGCTATCATCCAACTAAAGTACCCCAAAGGGAAAATCATCTCTCTCCTCGTCCTGACCCTCCGGGATGGTCTGCACCAAACCATACTGACGAAGCACTCTAGAGGGATAGTAAAAGGTAGTCCCAGAAAGGGTCGAAACTTTGATCATGTGAAGTCCACTTGTTTCTCCCTCACAGAGTGAATGTGCCAATGGGGCACCACCCACTGAATGTCGCCAGTCACCATTTCCGCCAAATACTTTTCCCAACCTTGAGAGTCATGCCCTCAAACTGCTTCGCCATGCCTCTAATGCGGTGCATCCATGGGGCCACCTTCAGAGAAGCGCCGGTTTATTCACTCGAAGCCTCTCTTGCAACCACATGGTCAAAAGCCTATCACTACCACAAGGCATCCCACCATAAGCCGCGAGATGGGAATCCCACAGAGCACCTCCCCAAGAATGGCCGGTACAATGTCATACCTAAACGAGCCGAATTCACCATGCCCAAACACCCCTCACTAGCAAATCCAACCTCAAAAGGGAAAAAGAATAGAGGCAAACAGACATAGCGCAAGATGGTCCAAGGACGGTCAGAGGCCACATCCATGTGTATAAAGTGTTGGGGCATCTAAGAAAGGTCGACATAACTGCCCCTAGCATACCTATCAAAGTCATCCGCGGGCACGCCAAAGGTCATCAACTTGTCCCTCAAGCAAATGAAGTCTAAAGGCAAGGCAACTTTACCCTTC